>CM052706.1:101847127-101942904 GCA_028551405.1 Uromys caudimaculatus | reverse complement strand
CAAATGAATTTGAAAATTGCTCTTTCGAAGTCTATGAAGAATTGAGTTGGAATTTTGATGGGGATTGCGTTGAATTTGTAGATTGCTTTTGGCAGGAAGGCCATTTTTACTATATTAATCCTTCCGATCCATGAGCATGGCAGATCTTTCCACCTTCTGAGGTTTTCTTCGATTTCTTTCTTCAGAGACTTGAAGTTTAGATTTATTTATTTTATTTTATGTGTATACACATCATATGTATACACACACACACACACACACACACAACCACACACTTATGAACCATGTGTCTGTCTGGTAGCCACAGAGATCAGAACAAAGGATTATATCCTTTGGAACTAGAGTTAAGGATGTTATGAGCCACCATGTGGGAGATGGGAACCAAAGCTAGGTTCTCTCCAAGAGCAATAAGTGCTTTTAACGGTGAAGCCATATCTTTAGGCCCTAATTTCTGCCTTCTTTCAAGAAAAAAAATGTTATTCATCTTTTAAATAATTAATTTTAGATCCCAACTGCAGTTTTCTATGCTCCTCTCAAGTCGTTGCCCCCCACCTCTGCTTCTCTCCCACCCACTCCTCTTAACTTTCTCTTCAGAAAAGGGGAGACCTCTCATGGATATCAACCAGCCTTGGGATATCAAGTTGCAATAGGACTAGGCAACCTTCTATTGATACTAGACAAGGCAGCCCAGTTAGGCAAAAGTTCCCCCAAAGGAAGGCAATGAAGCCAGCGACAGCCTCTGCTCCCCTGTTTCATTCTGGGAGTCCCACATGAAGACCAAACTCTACAACTGTTACTAATGTGCAGAGGGCCTAGGCCAATCCCATTCACGCTCTCTGGTTGCCAGTTCAGTCTCTGTGAGACTCTATGGGCACAGGTCAGTTGATTCTGTAGATTTTCTTATGGTATCCTTGACACATCTGGCTCCTACAATCCTTCCTCCCTATCTTCTGCGGGATTCCCTAAGGTCCACCAAATATTTCATTGTGGATCTTTGCATCTGTTTCTATAAGTTACTGGGTGAAGCCTTTCTGATGACAGTTATCCTAGGCTCCCTCTGAAGTATAGCAGAATATCATTAACAGGGTCAGGGGTGGGCTCCATCTCATGACATTGATCTCAGGCTGGACCAGTCCTTGCTTGACCATTCCCTCAATTTTTGGTCCATCTTTACAACTGCACATTTTGTATACAGAACAAATTGTAGGGTGAAAGTTGTGGGGTTCGGTTGGTACTCCAATTCTTCTATTGGAAGCCTTGCATGATTTCAGGTGATAGCTGGTCAAGACTCCATGTTCTCCACTGTTAGGAATCTTAGCTAGGGTCACCCTCATAGATACTTGGGAGTTACCATTGACCTACCTAAGTTTCTGGCTTTACCAAAAGAAGCCCACTCCATTTTAATTATCTCTTCCAGTATGCTTTCCCTCTGTCCTCTCAGCCACCTGATCTTTGCTGTTACAATCCCCAGCCACTCCCACATTTACTCTCCTCCCCTCTTACACACTTGATGTCTATTCTATTTCCCCTTCTCAGTGTAATTCAAATGTCCTTCCCTGAATCCTCCCTGCTAATTAGCCCTTCTGTGTCTGTGGACTGTAGCATAGTTACCCTTTACTCTACAGCTATTATTGACTTCTCAGTAAATACATACCTACCATGGTTGTCAGTCTAGCTCTTGGTTACCTCACTCAGGATGATCATTTCTAGTTCCATCCATTTGCCTTCTAATTTCATGATGTTATCATTTTTAATACCTTGAATAATATTCCTTTGTATAAATATACCACATTTTGTTTATCTATTCTTCGGTTGAGGGACATCTAGGTTGTTTCCAGTTTCTGGCTATTATGAATAAAGCTGCTATGAACATAGTTGAGCGAGTGTCCTTGTGTTATCATGGAGCATCCTTTGAGTACATGCCCAGGATTCCTATAGCTGAATCTTGAGGTAGATTGCATTCCAGTTCTCTGAGAAAATGTCAGATTGATACTCAAAGTAGCTGTACAACTTTGCAATCCCAATACCAATGTATCCCCCGGATCCACACCCTCCGCAGCAGGAGATGTCTATTAAGCTTTTCACCTTAGTCATGCGGACTGCTGGAAGAAAGAATATCAGAGTAGTTTTGATTTGCATTTCCCTGATGACTAAAACTGTTGAACATTTATTTAAGTGTTTCTTGGTCATTAGAAATTCTTCCATCGAAATTTTCTGTTTCTATCTGTACCCCAGTTTTAACTGGTTTATTTGGTTTGGTGATGTGTAGTTTCTTGAGTTCTTTATATATTTTGGATATTAGTCCTGTGTTGGATGTGGAATTGGTGAGGAACATTTCCCATTTTGTTGGGTGCCATTTTGTTCTTCTGATGGTGTTCTTTACCTTATAGAAGCCTTTCATTTTTATGAGATGCCATTTATTAACTGTTGCTCTTAGTGCCTGAGCTGTTGGTATTCCAGTCAAGAAGTTGTGTGCTGTGCCAATACTTTCAAGACTATTCCCTACTTTTTTTTTTTTATTAGATTAAGCATGTCTGGCTTTATGCTGAGGTCTTTAATCCACTTGGACTTGAGTTTGTGTAGGGTGCTAAACATGTATTTGTTTGTATTTTTCTACATATAGACATCCCGCTAGACTAACACTATTTGTTGAAGATGCTTTCATTTTTTTCATTGTATAAATTTGGCTCTTTTGTCAAAAATCAAGTGTCTATATGTGTGTATATTACTTCTGTGTCTTCGATAGATATTTTATCCTATTGAGAAACCTGTCTGTTTTTATGCCAATACTATGGGATTTTTTTATTACTATTGCCCTGTAGTGTAGCATAAAATCAGAGATTGTGATACCTCTAGAAGTTGTTTTATTGTGCAGGATTATTTTTGATAGGATTTTTGTTGTTCCATATGGAGTTGTGAATTGCTCTTTCAAGGATGTTAAGAATTGTGTTAGAATTTGAAGGGAATTGCACTGAATCCATAGATTGCTTTTGGTAAAATGACCATTTTTACTATGTTAAACCTACCTATCCATGAACATGCAGCATCTTTCCATCATCTGATATCTTGTTCAAATTCTTCATTCAAAGGCTGGATCTTCTTATCATGCAGGTCTTTCAATTGCTTGGTTAGAGTTACACCAAGATAGTTTATATTATTTGTGTCTATTGTGAATGGTGTTTTTTCTTTAATTTCTTTCTCAGTCCATTCATCTTTTGTATATAAGAGGGCTATAGGCTTTGTTGTTGTCATTGTCG
The DNA here is from genome assembly GCA_028551405.1 of Uromys caudimaculatus. Taxonomy (NCBI): domain Eukaryota; kingdom Metazoa; phylum Chordata; class Mammalia; order Rodentia; family Muridae; genus Uromys; species Uromys caudimaculatus. The sequence continues at coordinate 101,939,647 of CM052706.1, read as the reverse complement.
TTTTTTAACTGTTTGTTTGTTTTAGTTAATTTTGTATGCAGCCTCTTTGCTGAAGATGATTATCAGCTGTAGAAGTTCCCTAGTAGAATTTTTGGAGTCGCTTTTGCATCCTATGTCATTTGCAAATAGCCATATTTTGACTTCTTCCCATCCAATTTGTGTTCTTTTGATGTCCTTTAGTTGTCTTATTCTTCTAGCTGAATTCAAGAACTATGTTTAATAGATATGGAGAGAATGGACAGCCTTGTATTGTCAATGATTTTAGTGGAATTGCTTTAAGTTTCTCACCATTTAATTTGATGTTGGCTATCAGTTTACTATATGATCCCTTTATTATGTACATATGTGTCGAGTATTTCTGATCTCTCCAAGACTTTTAACATGATGGGATAATGGATTTTTTTCAAAGGCATTTTCAGCATCTAATGAGATGATGATGCTGTTTTTTTCTTTCAGTTTTTTATATAGTCAATTGATGGATTTTCATATGTTGAACAATCCTTGCATGTCTTGTGATGATACCTAGTTGTTCCTGGTGATTGATGTTTTTGATGTTTTCTTGGAATTAGTTTGCAAATATTTTATTGAGTATGTTTGCATCAATGTTTATAAGGAGAGTTGGTCTGAAATTCTAACTTTGTGGTTTGGGTGTGTGACGGTGGACTCATAAAATAAATTTGGCAATGTTCTTTCTATTTCTATTTTGTGGAATAGTTTGAGCAGTATTGATATTAGCTCCTTTTTGAAAGTCTGGTAGAATTCTGGGATAAAACCATCTGTCCCAGGTTGTATTTGTTTGTTTATTTATTGTTGTTGATTTGGGTTTTTTGTTTGCTTGTTTGTTTGTTTGTTTGAAGTTTCATAGTGACTGATTCTATTTCCTTATGGGCTGTAAAGTATATTTAGATTATTTATCTGATCTTTATTTAATTTGGTAAGTGGTTTCTATCAAGAAATTGTTTATTTCTTTTAGATTTTCCGGGTTTTATGTAGTACTACCTAATGATCCTTTGAATTTCCTTTATGTCTTCCTTTTTATTTCTGAATTTGTTAACTTGGATATTCTCTCTCTGTATCGTTTAGTTTTTCTAATAGTTTGTTTATCTTGTTATTTTCATAAAGAGCCAACTCTTTGTTTTGTTGATTCTATATAGTTATCTATGTTTCTATCTTATTTATTTCCAAATAATACTACCATCTCTGCTTAAGAATGCATTATTCTTTCAGCAAAACCATATTATAACACAGAGTATTTGGTGTAGCAATGTGTGAAGTTATAGCAACACACTTTTCAGTTTATAATGGGTAGAATCTGGATAGCTTCTACATTCCACATACAAATGAAAAGCCCAGGACAATGTATTCTTGTTTTTTATTCATTCCAATTTGACTTAATTTATAGAAATGATGTCTGCATAACAATTATCATGTCATATATACAACATATATAATTGTATGTAAAATACTGTTGCCTGCTAACCATAAAGTAATATCAGTTACATGTTCTTTATTGGTATCATTAAGCTTATAAATAATAACATTTAAAAGTTTAAGTTATTGTTGACACAAACAAGACAATCTATATAACATTATATAGAAAAAAATGGAAGAATTATCCACTCATGACTTCTTTATAATTTAGATAAAATTTCCTAAATTTCGAGATAATACAACATAAAGAATGTTAAGTTAAATGTTTGTTCTGGGGCTTGCACAAAGCAAATTAACATGTATTTTAAATATTGTAAGCAATAAAAAATTGATATTTGAAGAGAACAATATGCAATGGTTCAGTCCATAAAGAATACTATTTGTTAAACCTGTACTTTACTTTAAAGTGTTGATTGGACATGATCAGATGTAACTTTACAAAGATAACAGCAGCCTACAGATTGTGAAAAGATTTTCACCAACTCCACATCTGACAGATGGCTAATATCCAAATTATATAAAGAACTCAAAAAACTAGATACCAACAAATAAAATAAATAATGAAAATATAATACAGATCTAAGCAGAGAATTCTCAACAGAGGAATTTTAAATATCTGGGGCATTTAATTGTTCAGCATACTGCACAATCAGGAAAATGCAAATCAAAATTACTTTTAGGTTCCATCTGATACCTGTCAGAATGACTAAGATAAAAAACACAAGTGACAGCTCATGTTGGTGAGGATATGGAGCAAGGGGAACACTCCTCTACATGACTGTTTCTCAGAATCAGTTTACCTCAAGATCCCTATCTACCACTCTTGGGCATATACCCAAATGATGCAAATTCTACCACAAGGATACTTGCTCAGCTATGATCATAGCTGCCTTATTCATAGTACCCGAAACTGGAAACAACCTAGATGTCCATCAATCAATGAATGAATAAAGAAAATGTGATATATTCCACAGTATTTTAACAGTTGTTAAAAACAATGACATACATTTTTCTTGGAAATGGTTGGAACTAGAAAAAATAAAAACAAAACAACCTGAGTGAGATAACCCACTTCCAGACAGACAGACAGGGCATGCACTCACTTATAAGTAGATATTAGCTGTTAAGTAAAGGATAGTCATACTACAATCCACGCACTCAGAAAGGATACGTAACGAAGATGTCTCAAGCCATAATGCATGGATTTCTTTGAGAAGAGAAAATATAATAGACTTTGCAGGTGGGGATGGGAAGAGAAGGAAGCTTGAATCTCATTTAGAAGGGGGAATTAAATCGTCATAAGAAGCAGATGGAGGGAAATGGGGGGGTACCAGGAGAAGAATGTGGGGTTCAAGATCAGGATGGGGGAAGGACAGAGATGGCTAGATAATCATGACAATGAATGGAAATCTGCATCTGATGAAGGTGAGAAGATGGGGGTTCATCTCTAGGATGAGACAGCAACCTGGGATAAGAGAGGTGCCCAAGAATCAATGGGGTGACCTTAGCTGTTACTTACTACATTGGGGATATGGAACCTGAAGAGGGTGTCTTGTGTATCCAGATAGGAGTCTCAGTGGAGTAATGGAGACACCAACCCACCCACAAAACTTTCGATTCAAAATTTATCCTGTCTTCAAGAAATGCAGGCACGAGGAATAGAGCAGAGACTGAGGAAATGGCCAACCAATACCTGGCTTAAGTTGAGGCCCGTCCCATTGGCAAGTACCAGTCCCTAAAACTATTAATGATACTCTGTTATGCTTGCAGACAGGAACAAATTGTCCTCTGAGAGGCTCCACCCAGCACCTGGTTCAAACAGACACAGACACCCACAGCCACACAGTGGATACATGGAGCTTGAGAACTCTTATGAAAGAATAGGAGGAAGGATTGCAGGCCCGGAAGAAGAGAGGAAATCCACAAGAAGACCAACAGAGTCAAATGACTTGGACCTTTGGGGCTTTCAGAATCTGAACCACCAACCAAAGAACACACATGGACTGGAGCTAGGCCTCTCTGACATATGAAACCACAGTGTGGTTTTCTTGTGGGTCCAGAATAACTGGAACAGGGACTACCCAAAAGCTGTTGCCTGTACATGCAATATGTTCTAGCTGGGCTGCCTTGTCTGGTCTCAATGGGAGAAAAAACACCTAATTTCGAAAAGATTTGAAGTGCCAAAAGCAGGTAATACATGAGTGGGTGTTGGAACAAGCCTGGTGCCGAGGAAAGAAGCCCCACGTCTTCGACCCAGGCACTGAGGCTCTGGATGAGACAGGAGACACGCGGGAAGTGGCCGCAAGTCTTCCCACACAGTCTGATGGCGGGGGGGGGGCTGTGGGAAGCCTTTGCGGGCCCTGCCTGTTGGTGGGGCAGGGGGCCATTCTCAGGGAACAAGGGTTTCTCTAGCCCAGGGCACCGCAGTTGCTGCTCTTTAATCGAGGGCCGGATCCCTTGCTTTCCATGGCAAGTCCATAATTCTAAGACATTGATTTTCTTTGTGTGGAGTGGTGTGGATGGAATTGTACCCCCCAAGTTCTGGGATGGGCGAGGCAGATATAGTAACTGGGAAGGGGCGTGGCTAAGCCTCTAGGTGTCTCATTAACATGGGGATGGCTTGGGGCTGCAGTGGACATGCCTCTACCTGAGGGGGGGGGTGGTACATGACTGTGACTGGAGCCAAAAGCGTTGGCATAACGTTTTTCGGTCCCTTGTGGATTGTTCCACTGGGTCGCCCAGATTTTATGCCTGTGCTCAACTGGGTGCCAGATTGCCTGTCACAGATCACTGCCCTACAGCTGAGCCCACCCACTCAGAAGAGAAAGGGAGCATGGAGAGAGGATTGTAGGTGACCAGAAAGGGGTAGTGAGCAGGATGTAAAATGAATAAGTAAATAAATTTAAATTAAAAAAAGAAATAAAAGATTGTTTTTGCAATTTTTAATTCCTGTTAGATGAACATCAATTCAGTTGATATATAAGGTTTTGGAAAATGGAAAGTTGAACTTTTCTCCTTGAATTTTTAAGTGTATGTGGATCAGAAATGAGGATGTATACTTTTGTTTTGGTCTGTGCTTAAGGCATGAATTTTAGTTAGCTCAACAGCAGTTGATGATAAGATTATTAGCATGTAAAAAGCGTGTGGCTGATAACAAAAGCCCTAAAGGCAATTAGTGGAATTAAGCATGTTTTCTACTGAGAAATAGTATCCTCAGTGTGAAATGTATATTTCAATCCAATCATGGCAGACATCAGCCATCACTCATAGCAACATTAAATTAATTTGTTCCAGAATAATGGGTTCTAAATAGACATATTGGTTTGATTTCAGGTTGGTTTGGGAGACTATTAAACTTTCCTGTACATGCTCTAGAACTACTGTGTATTTTGAGATAAATTTTGACTACGTTAGTGAGGTAAGACTAGAATGTTCTTGTTATCCAGAGTAGTCTTGAAATTAGGATCCTCTTTCTTTTGCCTTCTAAGTAGCTGAGAATATAACCCTGTCCTAGATTGGGATATGACCAGCTTTTAAATGGAAATTTTAGTGCACTTCTATTCAAGGTAACAGTTACTCCTAGGCAAGCTATTAATAGTGCCAGTATGTAACATACTTTCTGGATTTTCCTTTTTTCTCCCTATCTTACATTACATTTAAGTGACTTGTTCTAGCAGTTATGCCTTGATTCTTTGGTTATTGTCTTTTTATCCATTACAGGTTTTGATCTGTGGCTGTCTCAAGGGTTGGAAATCACCTCTTGATTATAGCAAGTTATCAAAGTGGAAACAACATAACTACAAACAAGATCACAAGAAAAGATCAAGAGATAATACTAATAAGAAAATCTAAACTCGCATTTAATTTCCACTTTCATTTCGAATTTTAGAATCTCACTTTTCATATTTTTAAGTTTCCCATCAATGACTATATTGATGCACCATTACTTTGAATTAATATTTTGGCTTTAAGTCATCATGATAAAGATAGGAGTTATCTATGTGTCATGCTTTCAATAGACATACTAAATCTGTTTGTTTGATTCGTATTAGAATTAACTGTTATGCCTTTCTATGTCTTTCTCTCATGATGAGATCTGCATTAATTTACAGAACACTCTTAAGCATTTCTCACTGGATGAGAATTATAGCAGTACCCCAGTACGTATTTATGATTTACCTTGCTTTGTCTTCTCAAAGGTAGTATTTAAAGTTAGTTTCCTACTTTGAGCAGTTTACCTTTTCTTGTGTGATGCTGGTCTTCTTCAAAGAATCATCTCTCTTTTATCCTTTGGAGTCTTCTCTTAATTATTCAACGTTAGTAAAATAATTAGGTCTTGTATTTGACTGAGTGAAATTAGCATCTTTCTCTCTGTACAAGAACTATTCTCCTTCTTTTAATGAGAGTTCTACCCCAAAAGTTCACATAGGCTTTAATTATTCTTTACTTTCTCTTTCGCACTGTGTATTTTGAATAGTCTAGCATGTTGTTTTGTCACCAAGATGGCCACCAAAACTAAGCTGAACCTGCCCCAGTGATATCCAAAACTTGCACAAAACTCAAGTATGACCTATCCTAGAGAGTCAAGAACAATATCTGTTAGCCACAGACCTGAGTTCAAATTGGCCAGCCACTGAGGTCACTGGGATTGTTTAAAGGAATGTTGTGGGAGAGGTTTCTTACTGAGGCACAAGTGCTTAAAAGGCAGCTCAATACCAAGATGCGCACTTCAGTCTGGGTAATGATAAAGGAAAGATGTCTGCCTGGCACTCACTTCACAATGAGCAGGCAGCTAACAGATGAGATCCCTTGGGTTATTGGAAAGTCTCCCTTCCCTAGCAGTTATTTATTGCTTGCATAACTTTGTGGATTGTAGGAATTGACAAATGAATCCTCTATATTTCAGTTTCATGAACTGTCTAGGCCGTGTTTACTTTGTGTCTCTTCTGAGACTCCTTTCTTTCTCCACTAGGAAATGGTTGACTTCAGAGAAAATTAACATGCCAACAGTCAACAGGTAAGATCACCATCTATATTGTGTGGGATATCTCTTCCTGAGATGGCCTGAACAGCTGCAGCCGCTTGGGTGATGTCATTTAATAAATAAGATAGACTATGGCCATAGAAAAATCCCCTCTCACTGCCATTTTCCCAAAGGCACTAACATCAGGTAGTCCTAGAAAGCTTGGCTTTAGGGTCTTACAAGGGATTAGGTTTCATTGGCCTGGCACAAACTTCCAGGACAAAGTTTCGCAGTCACAGCCATGGCCTCCATCCATGCTCTAAGCTACTTTCTGATTGGAGTAGTTTTAGCAAAGGCAGCCCATTGCCACAGAGGCTGATGCTGATCTGTGTCAAGACTAAATTGTACAACCTCAAAGACCTGAGGACTCTTAAAGATTCAGTCAAGTACTCACAACAGATGGCACTGACCGACCAAATCAATAGTATGCAATGCTGGGGAACATGTGACTTATTCTATAATACTAACCTTTTAATGTATATCTATGTTCCTCTGTATTCTCTAAATGGTTTCTCCTTAATCCTCCACAGTATTCCACTTAACATATACTTTATCTGACTCAAGCCAAATTTTAGTATACATTTAAATTAAATGATACATGCAACAACATGGCCTATTTGAAACTTGCATGTACGTCAGAATATAATATGTAGGAAGAGTGAGTGTATTTAGGGGTGGGTAGATGCAGGGAGGTTGACCAGAAGAAAGGAGGAGACTGAGAGAGATCCAGCAGATATTTCAAAGTCTTACATATGTATGATGAGAAAACTGAGACACCTGTTGCCTTAGTTAAGGTTTCTGTTGCTGAGATGAAACACAATGACAAAAAAGCAACTTTTGAAGGAAAGGGTTTATTTGTAGTACTTATCATAACTCAGAGTCCATGGAGGGAAGCCATGGCAGGAATTCAGTTCAAACCAGATAGGAACCTGGAGGCAGAAGGTGATACATAGGCCTTGGAATAGTGTTGCTTTCTGGCTTGGTCCTCATGTCTTGCTCAGCCTGCCTTCTTATAGAACCCAAGACTATCAGAACACAGATAGTACCACCCAGCATTGGTGGGTCCTCGCTGATCCATCACTAGTTAGGAAAATGCCTTACAGACTTGCCTACAGCCCAAACTTATGGAGACATTTTCTCAGCTGAAGTCTCTTCCTCTGAGATGACTTCAACTTGTGTTAAGTTGGTGACATTGCCTGTGACTATAGTGTTCCGACTCCAGGAAATAAGGAGGCCTAAGAGGATTGGGTGGAGGGGGAGGGGAGACGTCCCCTTGGAGACTGGAGGGGAAGAATAGGATAAGGAACTATGGAGGGCAGACCAAGTGGGGGATAACAACTGGACTGTCAAAAACAAAAAACAAACAAACAAACAAAAAATATTAAAGGGCCAGAGCGAGCGGGGTCAGAGCAAGAAGGAAAAAGAAATTAAAGATAATTAAAAAATAAAAGAATCCAGTCTTTCTCTAAAGCTGAGGATTGGAAAGACATTAAAAATCCATCTCACAAAGATGGTTCTTTCTGTGTTCACTGCACCTAAATTAACCATTTCAAAAAATTTTACCAGTATACATTATTTAAATATTTAGATTTTTAAAGGTATTGATGCAATAACATATAAGAATTGCTCTTATGCATATTTAAATTTTTTCTCTTTTATGGAAAATGGATTTTTAAGGCAGTATTCAAATTAACAAAATCAGAAATGAAAACGGAGACGTAACAAAAGAAATGGAGGAAATTCAAAGAAATTATCATATCCTGCTCAACAATACTGGAAAATCTAGATGAAATTGATCGTTTTCTAGACAAATAGCACATTCAAAAGTTCAATCAAGAACAGGTAAACTCTCTAAACAGGCCCAAATCCCATACAGAAATAGAAGTCATTAAATCCTACCAACCAAAAAAAGCCTAGGGCTCGATGGATTTACTGCAGAATTCTACCAGACCTTCAAAGAAAACCTGATACCAATATTCCTCAAACTATTCCATAAAATAGAAATAGAAAGAACACTACCTATTTCATTCTATGAAGCCAAAATTACTCTGATTCCTAAACCACACAAGGACTCAACCAAAAAAGTGAACTTCAGACCAATCTTGCTCATAAACATTGATGCAAAAATACTCAATAAAATTCTTGCAAACTGAATCCAAAAACACATCAAAACCTTCATTCACCACAATCAAGTAGGTTTCATCCCAAGGTTCCAAGGTTTGTTTAATATACAAAAATCCATTAATGTAATCCATTATATAAACAAGCTCAAAGAAAAAAAACCACGTGATCATCTTATTAGATGCAGAAAAAGCATTTTACAAAATGTAACACTCCTTCTTGTTAAAAGTATCGGAGAGATCAGGAATTCAAGGTATGTCTAAACATAATAAAAGCAATTTACTGCAAACCAACTGCCAAATATTAAATTAAATGGAAACATACTTGAAGCAATCTTAATAAAATCGGGGACAAGACAAGCATGCCCACTCTCCCCATATCTGTTCAATATAGTAATCAAAGTGCTAGCTAGAACAGCAAGACAACAAAAAGAGATCAAGGAGATACAAATTGGCAAAGAAGAAATGAAGGTATCACTATTTGCAGATGATATGATAGTATATATAAGCAACCCCAAAAATTCTACCAGAGAACATCTCCAGCTGATAAACAATGTTAGCAAAGTGGCTGGACATAAAATTAACTCAAATAAATCAGTAGCCTTCCTTTATACAAATGATAAACAGGCTGAGAAAGAAATTAGGGAAACAACTCCCTTTACAACAGCCACAAATAATATAAAATATCTGAGGATAACTCTAACCAAACAAGTGAAAGACCTGTATGACAATAACTTGGAGTCTCTAAAGATAGAGAGAGAAGATCTCAGAAAACGGAGAGATCTCTCATGCTCATGGATTGGCAGAATTAATATAGTAAAATTGGCCATCCTACTAAAGACAATCTACAGAATCAATGCAATCCCCATCAAAATCCCAACATAATTCTTCAAAGACATGGAAAGAGCAATTCTCAAATTCATCTGGAGAGGAAAAAAATGATTCTTAACAATAAAAGAACAGCTGGGGGAAATCACCCTCCCTGACCTCAAGCACTACTACAGAGCAATAGTGATAAAACCTGCATGGTATTGGTACAGAGACAGATAAGTTGATCAATGGAACAGAATTGAAGACCCAGAAATAAAACTGCACACTTATGCACACTTGATCTTTGACAAAGAAGCCAAAATATATAATGGAAAAAAGAAATCATCGTCAATAAATGATGCTAGTCTAACTGGCTATCTGTATGTAGTAAACTGGAAATAGACCCATATTTGTCACCTTGCACAAAGCTCATGTTCAAGTGGATCAAGGACCTCAACATAAAACCATATGCACTGAATCTAATAGAAGAGAAAGTGAGAAAGAACCTTAACTCATTGGTACAGGGGAAATTTTTCTAAACAGAACTCCTATGTCTCACACTCTAAGATCAATAATTGATAAATGGGACCTCATGAAACTGGAAAGCTTCTGTAAGGCAAAGGATATAGCCAATAAGACAAATTGGCAACCTACAGATTGGGGAAAAATATCTTTCACTAACCCGCATCTGATAAATGGCTAATATCCAAAATATATAAAGAACTCAAGAAGCTAACTACCAACAAACTAAACAATGCAATCAAAAATGGGGTATAGATCTAAACATAGAATTCACAACAGAGTAATCTCAAATGACTGAGAAGCACCTAAAGAAATGTTCAAAGTCTTTATTGATCAGAGAAATGCAAATCAAAATGACCCAGAGATTCCACCTTACATGAATCAGAATGGCTAAGGTCAAAACTTCAGGTGACAACACATGTTGACGAGGATGTGGAGAAAGAGGAACACTCCTTCATTGCTGGTGGGATTGCAAACTGGTACAACCATTTTGGAAATCAATCTGGAGGTTCCTCAGAAAACTGGAAATAGATCTATCTGAAGACTCGACAATAACACTCTTGAGAATATACCAAAAAGATGCCCCACTAGGCCACAAGGGCAAGTATTCCACTATGTTCATAGCAGCCTTATTTGTGATAACGAGATGGTGAAAACAACCCAGATGTCCCACGACAGAAGAATGGATACAGAAAATGTGGTTCATTTACACAATGGAATACTACTCAGCTATTAAGAATAAGGATATCCTGAGTTATGCAACATATTCTCATTGTGCTCCCTACTCTCCCCAGTTCCTCTTCACTTCCCCTCCCACCTAGATCCACAGCCTTTCTATTTCTTATTGGAAAATAAGCATGTATGGAAAATAAAATAAGATATACCAGTAACACACAAATTAGAATATGACAAAAGTAAAACAAATAAAACCAAACAAACAAGAAAAAAAGCCAAAGAAAAAGCATGAGAAAAGCAGAAACACAAGGCATCCACACATAGGATTTAAATAAGAATCCAGAATTAGATGTCATGAAATACACATTCAAAGGACCTGTAGGGTACAAATAAATGCCCAGACTTACCATTAAGAGACAAGGAACCTCAGCAAATTCCATCCAGTTCATTCTGTGTTGGCTATCTACTGCTGGACATGAGGCTTGCTTTTAATTATTTAAAGACAATTCACCATGTCTACAGCCAAACTGTTCAAATTTATTCTTCATCTACAATGGTTGAATAATTGAAATTGAAGTAGTATCTGAAGATTTACCATAAATTCCTTTAACAGTCTTTCCTTAAGGTCCTTTGTACCAAAGTCATATCCTTTTGTGAATTAACACTTAAATAGGTTAAGATATTAAAATTTTGAAGATGTTAGCATTTAAAGAAAATAAAAGGAATGCAAAGTCCATCAGGATCATTATTCTTTAAAGATCAGGATGACTTTCTCCTTCAAACTATCTAAATATTACCCAGTCAAGCCTTCACTAAATATCACCTACATGCCCTACTGAAGCAAACGCCATGTCTGTGTCATGTCATTATGACATAAATGATAACTTATTGTTCTTATCTATCGAAAGTTTCATTTTTGTTTTACAGGAATGACATGGTTTACCTTGGCTAGTCACAGCAGCTACAGACCTCCTCTTCCACTTCCATTGGCATATAAGTCCTTTGTGGTAGACAACACATATCTTAACATTGCCTAAGAGATTTCAAAAAGAGATTCTCCTACCTGATGAAGGCTATAGATTAATTTTATCTGCTCACATTGTTCAATAAAGGCAAATTCAGTTATTTGCATCCTTTCTGATCTGTCTGTGATGGTCTCTTCAGCAAGCATGTGAAGTTGAGAACTGGGTAAAGCAGGTGGTTCAGCATCTTCCAGTCAGTTGAGGCTCCAGATAAGCCAAGAACAAGGAGGGAGAAATTTTTCTCTATGCAAACTGAGACACTGATCTTCTTTTGCCCTTAGGCACAGAAGTTACATCTCAGTCATTCAGACATGGACAGTGACTGCTCCTTAGCCTTTCTCATGATCAAAGGACTCCCAGGTTTTGCTTGCAGGAGGCAGTCATTAGGTCTCTTAGCTTCTTTCATGCTGTGAGCCAATATCTAGAATCAATATCCTTTTGTCTACAGTATTGTTTAGATGCCCTGCTAATTCTTTTCTTTGGAGAACTCACCACAGCACACAGACAATGGAAGCATGGTAGTTAGCCTTCTGTTTTCCACAAGCCTTTAGCACTTTTAGGGAAGTGTGATTTCTATAAATGTAACATGTAAATATGAGTCATCTCACAACTCTGGGACGCAACTATGAGCAGCTTTCAATCACCTTACGATATATCACCAAAAGATTATAATTACACAGGATGCTCATGAAGCATAAAATCATATGAATTTTAGAGGAAATAACTATATTGCATCTTATTAATCAAAGCAAAGGGTGCAATTATTATATAATTTCTTTTAATTATAACATCTATCTGGAAGGGGATTCATCTTATAAAGTTTATAGTTAAGACCTGATGACTCATGTAGCTAAATTTAAAATAATTTAAATTAATATAAAATGTAATAGTCTTAATTCAAAATCCTATTAAATCCAATAATTTAAAAATTGGCAGTTGAATCATTAAGTTTCTACTAATTGCACAACTAGTATTTTATATACTGGTGCAAAAAATCTTTTAGGCCATAAGTCATTAATTAAAAATTCTTAAATTATTAAGAAGTCTCTAATTAAATTATTTATTTTTAGAAAACAAGATTATGATTAAAACCTGCCTCAAGCATTCTTCATTACTCCTGTTACACAATAATGTAATTTCATAATTAGTAATAAAGTACTTATAATTATATTAGGGCTTCAAGTTCAGAAAAATCACATTGCCTTCATGCTAACAATTATTTACTCCTATTTAAAGTGAGTATTACTCACTGGGATGATGAATGGTTTCTTAACTTGCTGTTTTGTTGTTTTGTAGCCTTTACCTAATACAAAGGATCAGATATCAGTCAAGTGCTTGCCAGGAATCCCAGCAATTAGGAGACCACTGGGAGTTCCTGAGAGCAGCATTATTTCACCAAAGGTGAATCACAGGTTGTGCCTTATCTTAACATATTCCATGTGGTGGCACAAATTTTAATCCTAGCACTTCAGAGGGATGCCATAAGGTCAGCAAGGAGGGTTACTTAATGTCTGTGAGAACAGCATGTCACACACACACACACACACACACACACACACACACACACACACACACACGGGGGGGGGGGGAGAGACAGAGACAGAGAGAGGAAGACAGAGAGGGAAGAAGGAAGAGAGGAAGGAAGGGAGACAGAGAACGACACAGGAGTACTCCAGTTGCCCTTCATTGAACTACTATCCAATAAAACAGAATTCAGGAGTGGGAGGCTTCGCTACCACTCTTGTCCTTCACCCTTCCTTGCGTTCAGTGCTTTCTCTCCCAACAATGAAGTAAAGGTGCCTATAAGAACATGTCTGTTAAAGTAGATTTCTTAGTTCTCCATTTTAAAATTTGATATAATCACATTTTTGGTTTGAGCACACATGATGTAACATATCATCTCATTGCAAAGAAATCTTTGTTCATTTGTTGGAAATTCAAGTTTCATGAATGTTTTTACAACTTTTAGATATAAATTATTAGTTGTATTTTTATATATACTTTTTCAGAATACGTATTTTATGAATTGATACATTTATTTCTTTATTATAATTTATTATATAGATTGTCCTTTACAGTTGACAGCTAAAATTATTCATTGTTGATAGTTATATGATTACATACTTGATAATACAGATATCAGTCGTGTACTTTACAGTTGTAATTTGTGTTTCTTGTATCTTTGTTTTTCTTTCAAAGGCAATTTTTTAGGTGAAATAAAGTATGAGTGTTGCTAGTGTATGTTTTTAGTATATTCTATACTTTTTAACATTTTTATACATTTCTTAGTCATACTATTTGTGCAATATATAAACAATTTTGCAGTGATTTGGGAAAAATTTCTGTGAAAGAAAGTTAATATATACCCACTTTTTTCTGTGTAGCAATTAAACATTGAGCTTTTTTTATATTAAATTTTTTATATTTCTTTAAATTAGATTTGTATTTCGTTAAAATACTCTAATTATTTTTGTTTCTTTAAATACATGTAAATGCATATATTTATTTAATTATATATGAATATGTGTATTTCTTTTTACATAAATATAAATATATGTATTTCTTTAAATTCTTATATTTATATCTTCTTTATTTTTTTTCTCTGTAGACAAAGATGCTATCTGCCTGAAAATACACTTGCTGTTTGAAGGTAGATGCTTGTGTTTCGTCCTTTGTAATTTGTTTTTATTTTATTTCTTTCACCTGCCTTATCACATGGGCTGAAATTTCATGCAATATTCTAGTTAGAGTTATGAGAGTAGACATCATTGCTTTCTTACTGCTCTAAGGGGAAAAGATTAACTCTTTGCATTTGACTATAAAGCCAGCTATGGGTGTTTTGTAAATGGTTTAATGGGCTTGAGGACATTTTAATATATTCCTGTATTATTTTATAATAATACAGGATTATTTGATAACTGTTTTTGGTAGATGATGACTTTTAAGGATTATTCTACATTGACAAATTATATAAAGCATATTTTCCTTAATATTTTGGTGTGATGGAAAACCTGTATAAAGCTTTGAATACTGTTTTATGTACTGTGCCGGAAATAAATTCTACTTGTTAAATATTTGTGTATCCTCTGATTTTTATTGTATTTATTATTTTATTTTTATTTATTTGCATGTGAGACAGAGTCTCACACATCCAAGAGTGGCCAAGGATGACATTGATTGTCAAATCTTCCTTTCCCTAGCTTCGAAGTAGAAGTTTAACAGACTTGTACCACCATGTGTCCATTACGTGATGCTGAAGGTTAAGCAGAGAGCACTGTGCCTCAGGGTCAAGTAGTCAACCAAAGGTCTGTAAACTTCGTGTTTATGAATAAGATCTAGAAATAGCCAATGTTTGATACTTTTTGAAAGGATTTGGTACCCATACTTGGGAGAGACACTATCATGTACTCTGATATGCACATTACCCAAATATAGTATCACAGTAAACTGTGATGCTAGCTTTAAAACGTAAATTTTAAAATTATTTGTAATTCTTCATAATAAAGTTTTTTATAGATTTATTTATTATGTATAAGTACACTGTAGCTATCTTCAGACACACCAGAAGAGGGCATCAGATCTCACTACAGATGTCTGTGAGCTGTGATTGCTGGGATTTGAACTTATGACTTCTGGAAGAGCAGTCAGTGCTATTAATCACTGAGCCATCTCTCCAGCCTCCATAATAAAGTTTTAACAATTAAGAGTAAATGTAACTCATTTATTGTTTTAAAATACTTACATGAAATTAGTGTTAACTTTATTTTCAATATTAGGTTAAATCTTCCATAGTACCACCTGCATTCAAAATGTCCTTGTTGCAGGATTTAAATTATAATTTAGTAATTCCTTATAGTTGCAGCTTAAAATAATTATACTTATATTCTGTATTACTCTCAAAATTATTTATCTCTCTATGTATGTGTGTGTGTGTGTGTGTGAAAGGGGGTTTCTTTTGTTTATAATTTTAGCTGAGGGGCTTCGTTGTATGATTGATGTATCTCCATCATTGTTTTCTTCTAATGATTTCTGTTATTACTTTCATTGCTTTATGTTTTTGCCTTTTTCTAATCAAGGTTATATCTAATATTATTCATTTGAGATTTTCCCTCTTGTTCAGTACAAGTATTGATGCTAAAAAATGTACTCATCCAAGAGCTCAGCACAGGACCATCACATTTTGATCTACTGTATTTTAATTTTCACATATATTAAATTTTCCTTTAGACTTCACCAATGACTAATGCATTATTGAGAATTATATAGTTTCTAAATTTGTGGGATTTCTTTCAGTGTTGTTGTTTGAATGTTAATAGTTTCTAATGTAAGTGTATTATTTTGGAAGAATATAAATATCATTTGTTTTCAATTCTTTTACATTTGTTGAGATATGCTTTGTGATTCAGTATATGACCCATCCTTGTATATGATATTAAGAAAAATGAATGTTCTGCTCAAAGGCATATGATCTGCTGTTTGGTGAATGGATGCCTGTTTAATGTTTGTCTGTTTTAGGCTGTTGTTATTGACGAAGTTGACTCTTCTAAGTCATCACTAATTTTCTACTTGTTCTATTAATTGTTGAGGGGAACACTGATGCTCTCAGTTGCTGTTCTGTGTTTATCCCTTCCTCCCTTCAATTCTAGCTTGCTTTTATATATTTATTTATTTATTTATTTGTTTATTTACTTCATGTGTTTGTAAGTGTGTTGGGATGCATGTATATGTAGCACATGCATATAGAAGCATCCTGTGACAAGGAGAACATGACAGATTTACCAGAAGTACAGTTACACATTGCTGCAAGCCAGCATGTAATGGGAAGTGACCTCTGGTCTGCTGGAAGCGCCTTCAGTACTCTTTCCCACTGAGCCCTCTTTCTTCTCCCAACAGGCATTCTTATTATTAATTCCCCCATCAAGAAGTGTACAAGCATTTACTTTGTGTGATATATATAATCTACAGATGATAGATTTGTGTAATTGCATGTAAATACTCTATATATATACTCTATATACTTGATATATACGGGGCTTGAGCGTCCTTTGAGTTTGATCTACACAGTGGTGATGTAGAAACAGTACAAAAATGATATATTTAGAAAATTACTTTTCCCACTTTTTCTATAAGATAGTGTTTATGGCTTTTGATGTTTATGGAGTAATGTCTGAATTGAGAGTGAAGGGGAGAAACATCTGTTCTATGCCTAGGTTTGTGAAACACATCCTGCTAGCTATACGACTGCATCATTTACTGCTTCAGTTGCACCAACATATTCTCCCCTTGATCATAGGAACTTAAGATTACTCTTCCTTCGTTCCTTCCTACCCTTTAATTACATATTTTAAAACCTGTCTCATAAGAATGAACACTTGAAATGCAACTGATTTTTAATGTGGTAAACACAACATTTTCAAATATTTTAAAACTATGAATAAAAAAGTCATATTTTTTTCTTTAAGTATAAAGATTAAATGTAACTGTTAGTATCAACATGTACTTCACAGCTTTTAAATGATCTGCAATAAAAACCAGAAGTATGACTTGCTACCAACACCAAGAGTAGTCATAGTAACCACACAGTCACTAAATAGTAAAGAGTAAACAAAATTCAAAGAGCAGTAAAAAGCATCTCTCGATATTTTTGAGAAAAAAAAAATAATGAAACTCCAGGAAATAATTCCTGGATGACATTGGTATAGTTCAAAAAATTGGTAGAGTAAAAAAAAAAAAAAAAAAAAAAAGTCAGAATGGCACTGGTGGAATCCAAGAAAACAACACTCTGAATCTTGTTAGTTACAAACTGAATGTTTCCATTAACCATATATTTTCCCACCATAGACATAATCTCTTTTGATTTGATAAGTTTTACATTATGACTGTATCATTTAAAACTGTGTACCTTAGTTATATTCGCAAACACACAAAAGGCAGCTAAGTAAACAACATTCTACACAATAATAGGATTTTTCCTGGTTTTAATTCTAATTCTTCTTCATCATTCTTTTTAGTGTGCACCTTACCTATTTCACATTGCCATTTGCTTAAATCCCCCATAGGGACATTTATACATCATTTCCTCACTTAAATAATATCAGCATCAAATTCTGCTCAATGAAACTTTCGAAAACTAATTACTGCAATCTTTGTCTTTCTATATCTAAAAATTTGCACTGCTGCAGAAATATGTCTTGTACCCCTTCTTCAAGTTGCCCCAAATGTTACTATTTCCCCTTTCCTAAGTCACTCTAATTATCTATGAATAAAAATAACAGCAGAGACAACATGCCACAGATAAAAAGGAGACTGTATCTCAGCATGAGGAATGATGTTTGCAGATAGAAAGTCATTTACTAATAGTAAAGAGAAGATGATGAGGAGGATAATGATGATGGCGGTGCTGGTGGTGGTGGTGGTGATTTGTGTGTGTGTGTGTGTGTGTGTGTGTGTGTGTGTGTGTGTGTGTGTTTGTGTGTGTGTGTGATTCATTAATCTATTGTTGATTGGTGTTGGCAGTTGATTAGTGAATGTTTGACTTTTGCCATTGTTTAAAATGAATGTTTTGTCAGTACTTCAGAGAAAACATATTTGTACTCAATGTTCTTTGCTTGCTCTGTCAGATCTACATGATAATTTCAGGAAAAGATAGAAGTGTTTTTTGGGTGGGGTACTAAAATGGTTTACAAAGCTATGTCAGCCATTGGGTACAGATACATGTTTTATTATACTCAATGATATAAAGAAAATACAACAACACAGGAAACCCTATGCAATCAATCAATATTACTACCATAAGCAAAATTACAATTCTATCATGGCATCTCTAATCACAGTGTTCATGTGTGCTTTTTTTCTCTCTGTCTTATTGAGATTATAATATTATTGCAACATTTCTCCTTTCCCTTTCCTCTCCTTCCTCTAAATCTTCCCATATATCCCTCCCCACTATCTTTCAAATTCATGATCATTTTTATATGTTATTGTTTTCACATGTCTATTTGTATATACTCATATATTCCTGCTCAGTCTGTATATAAAGTTGTATAGTTCTCCAGTGTGTACAGTTTGGCACTGGACAACCAAGTGGTGAGCTTCTTCTGAAAAGGGCCACCTCTCATGTTCCCAATATTCTTCAGTTTACTATGGTTCTTTGTGTAGAGTAGATGCCCTGTGGACTTCTTCCTGATATCACCCTGACTCTAAAAGACTACAAATGTTAGCCCCAGGATGCTATAACCAGCAAAACTCTCAATCAGCATAGATAGAGAAATCAAGACATTCCATTGCAAAACCAAATTTCAACAATATCTTTTTACTAATAAAGCCCTACAGAGGATACTAGAATGAAATTTTCAATACAAGGAGGGTAACTACAGTCAAGAAACACAAGAAATTAAACATTTTACAACAAACCCAAAAGAAGAGAATCATACACATAATACCACCTCTAGCAACAAAAATAAGAGGAACTAAAAATCATCTGACTTTAATATCTCTCAACATCCATGGACTCAAATCCCCAATAAAAAGACATAGTCTAACAGACTAGATATGTGAAGAGGATCCAGTATTTTACTGAATATACGGAACACTTCGGTGACAAAGACAGATACTATCTCAGAGTAAAGGCTGGAAAAATGTTTTCCAAGCAAATGATCCCAAGAAACAAGCTGGAATTGCTATTCTAATGTCCAACAAAATAGACTTGCAACACAGAGTTATCAAATGAGATGGGGAAAGACACTTCATATTCATCAAAGGAAAAATTCACCAAGAGACAGTCTCAATTCTGACCATCTAAGCCATGAATGCAAAGACACCCATTTGTAAAAGAAACTTTACTAAAACCCAACACACATATTGAACCTCACACAAAAATAGTGGGAGACTTCAACACCCCACTTTCTCCAATGGACAGATCATTGAAACAGAAAATGAACAGAGACACAGCGAAACTAAAAGAAGTTATGAACCAGATGGACTTAATAGATAACTACAGAACATTTCACCTAAAAACAAGAGAATATACCTTCTCAGTACCTCACAGAAACTTCTCCCAAACAGACCATATAATATGACATAAAACAAACATCAGCAGATACAGGGAAATTGAAATAATCGCACCAATTTTTGCAGGTCACCACAGATTAACTACAAAACTACAATACTACAAAAACAACAGAAAGCCTCCATACTCATGGAAACTAAACAACTCTCTGGATAATGATAACTTTGTGAGAGAATAAATAAAGAAAGAAATTAAAGACTTTATGGAATTCAAAGAAAATGAAGACACATCATACCTAAACTTATGGGACACAATGAAAGCAGTGTTAAGAGGAAAATTCATAGCACTAAGTGCCTTCATCAAGAAATTGGAGAGATTCCATACAAGCAACATAACATCACATCTGAAAGATCTAGAACAGAAGAAGCAAACATCTAAGCAGAGTAGACAATAGGAAATAGTCAAACTAAGGGTTGAAGTCAATTAGTTCTTTCAAAGAAGAACTAATACCAATACTCCTCAAACTATTCCATGAAATAGAAACAAAAGGAACACTACCTAATTCACACAAAGACCCAACAAAGAAAGAGAACTTCAGACCAATCTCATTTATAAATATTGATGCAAAAAAAATCAATAAAATTCTCACAAACCAAATCTAAGAACACATAAAAGCCATCATTCAACAGGATCAAGTTGGTTTCATCCCAGGAATGCAGGGATGGTTCAATATATGAAAATCCAACAATGTAATATACTATATGAACAAACTCAAGAAAAAAAGCCACATGATCATCTCATTCAATGCTGAAAAAAGACTTCCACAAAATGCAACACCACTCTGTGTTAAAAGCCTTGGAGAGATCAGGAATTCATGGCACATAACTAAACATAATAACAGTAATATATAGCAAATCAACAGCCAGAATCAAATTAAATGGAGAGAAACTAGAAGCAATCCCACTAAAATCCGGGGCAAGGTAAGGTTGCCCATTCTCTCTCTATGTATTCAATATAGTACTCAAAGTTCTAGCTAGAGCAATTAGGCAACAAATGGAGATGAAAAAGACACAAATTGGAAAGGAGGAAGTCAAAATATCACTATTTGCAGATTATATGGTAATATACATAAGTGACCTCCAAAATTCCACCAGAGAACTCCTATAGCTGATAAACAACCTCAGCAAAGTGGCTAGATATAAAATTATCTCAAATAAATCAGTAGCCTTCCTTTATACAAATGTTGAACAAACTGAGAAAGAAATTAGGGCAATGACACCCTTCACAATAACCACAAATAACATAAAATATCTTGGTGTTATTCTTACCAAGCAAGTGAAAGATCTTTATGACAAGAACTTCAAATTCCTAACAAAAGAAATTGGAGAAGACCACAGAAGATTGAAAGACCTCCCATGCTCATGGATTGGTAGGATTAACATAATGAAAATGGCCATTTTACCAAAAGAAATCTACAGATTCATGCAATCTCCATCAAAATTCAAACACAATTCTTCATAGACATGAAAAGAGCAATTCTCAATTTCATATGGAAAAAACCAACCAACCAACCAACAAAATACCAAGATAGTTGAAACAATTCTCAACAATAGAAAACTTCTGAGGTAATCACCATCCCTGACCTCAAGCTGTATGACAAAGCAATAATGATAAAAAACAAACAAACAAGCAAACAAACAAAAAAACAAAAAACAACTGCGTGGTATTGTTACAGAGACAGAAAGGTTAATCAGTAGAATAGAATCAAACACCCAGAAGTAAACCCACATATTTATGGACATTTGATGTTTGACAAGAAGCCAAAAACATACAGTGGAAAAAGAAAGCATCTTCAATAAATGGTGCTGGTCTAACTGGTGGTCTGTATGTAGGAGAATGAAAATAGATGGTTATTTATCAACTTGCCCAAAGCTCCAGTCCAAGTGGATCAAAAACTTCATCACAAAACCAGATGCACTGAGCCTAATAGAAGAGAAAGAACCTAGAATTCATTGGCATAGGGGGGAAATACCTGAACAGAACACTAGTGACTCAGGCTCTAAGATCAACAATTGATAAATGGGACTTCATGAAACTGAAAATTGGCAACCTACAGACTGGGAGAAAGATTTTCACTAACCCTACATCTGACAAAGGGCTAAAATCCAAAATATACAAAGAACTCAAGAAGTTAACCTCCAAAAACCCAAATAAGAGAGGGAGGGATCTGGGTAGGAGAGGGTAAGGGGAGGGGAAGGGGGAACAGGATCAGATATGGGGGTAGGAGACATGAGAGAAGTCCAGAGGACCAAGCAAATAAATGGAAATAAGCAGCCTTGGAGAGGGGGGGGGGTTCTAGAATGTACCAGAAACCCGGGAGGTTAGACACTCTTATGACTCATTGGGCGGCAGGGGGTGGGGTGGGGTGGGAAAGAACCTTAGCCAAAATGCCCATTGTGGAAAGGGAACTTGAAGAGTGTACCTCCAGTATATAGATAGGACCTCAAGAGGAGGGACAGGGTTACTAACACATAGTCAAAATGTCTGACCCAGACTTGATTCTGTCTAAAAAAAACTACAGGAACAAAACTGGAGAAGAAACTGAAAGAAAGGAGGTCCAATAATCAGCCAACTTTGCATCCATGGGGGAAGAGGGGATCACCAAGGTCTGACACTATTACTGACATTATTATATGCTGACAGACCGGAGCCTGGCATGGATGTCCTCTGAGAGGCCCTATCAGCAGCTGACTGAGACAGACACAGATACTTACACCCAACCATTGGACTGAAGTTGGGGAGCCATATGTCTGAAGGGGAGGATGAAGAAGCTGAAGAGGAGAGCCACCCCATAAGAAGACCAGCAGTCTCAACTAACCCAGACTCTAGGGAGCTCCCAGAGGCTGAGACAACAACCCGGAGCATATATGGGTTGGACTAAGTTCCCTGACACAAATATATCAAATGTCTGCCTGGTCTGGCCTCAGTGGTGAAGATGTGCTTAACCCTTGAGAAACTTGTGGCCCCAGGGAAGTGGGAGGTGAGCACCCTTTCACAGGTAAGGAGTTGGAAGAATGGAATAGGGAACTGTGGGAGGTGGGGCTGAGAGTTAGGGATAACAACTGGAATGTAAATAAATAAAATAATAAAAATAAATAAATACATAAAATAAAAATACTAGCAAAAAAAAAAAAAAAAGGGTTTGCCTCAATTTCATTCAATGTTTCAGACCCAGGCATCATCAATATTAAATTTAAACATTTACTATTCCTAGGCATACCTAGTATGTAACTTACATAATGGCGGCCTAAGATCTTCCAGCATAGTTTTGTTAAAAATAATGTAAAACACGACCAGTTCTATAACTGAAAGTCTGATATGTGTCTGTCATTATTTTATATAATGTATGAACCCACTGTTCCTTTTTCTGACTGGAGGAGACTTGTAGTAAGTTTACATCTTTCATGTCATAGTAAGCATTGTGCAAAAGTGTTAATCTGAATATGCTGGTTGAATTGTTGCATATAATAAATATTACTCTAGTAGCAGGACTGAACTCAAGAACTCATATCCCAAGTTTATCTATTGGGAACAATCAAGGATGTCTCTCTCTCCTGACTGCTTGCAATTAGTTGGAGGTAGTATAATCATAAGTATCATTTTAAGTGTAGACACAACATTCTCCACCCCTGAGTACAGAATGGCACCAGGATTCCAGCATGTCTGCCAGACTGAGAATATCTATATCTATATTTATCTATAACATCTATATCTATCTGTCATCTATCTATCTATTTATAGTCTAACTATATATACAATCAGTAAATATGTGTATGTGTTACTGTGTATTTGTGAAGTACAAATCATGTAATAATCATAGGGTGGAGGCAGAGGGGAGTAAGAAAAGAGAATAGATATGAAAGTAAGAAAGTAAGCAAGTAGTAAGAAAGAGAGTAGATATGAAACCAGAGGATGAATTTGGGGATGAAAGAACCAGGAACTTAGTGAAGGGATAGAGATAGCATGTCATGTGGGAAATACTGAACATATTCTCTAAAACATTGGGAAAAGTTAAAACCTTATCAGAATTCAAAAGGAAAAACCAGTGAGAAACATCTTCAAATTTAGTCAGCAGTTAGGACAAATTTTAAACACTCACTTAACTTTGTTCAAAAATATTGTAAGGAGTAGATAGAATATTTTTCTCTCTCCTCAGTTTGCAAACGGTCATTTCGCATAAACTGATGGTATTACAAAGTTTTGGCTAGTTGATTCTGTAGTTTCAGTTTTAAACAGCCTGTTGAAATTTTTCATTGCATCATGTTACATAGAAGAGTTGTCTTTTTTCTTCATTCAGCTCTTGGACAAGATCTGCTGAAGGTTCAACAAAAGCCATTAATTTTGTTAAAAACATTTTCTGTAGTCTAGAGCCCATTGGTTCTCTATGCAGAAGATTAGTTTAAGTGATGTAATTTACACCATTTTAAAACTGTAGTGTTTAAGTAAGACTTCATCCCTTTCTTTTTTTTCCTCTAAAACTTCCCATTATTGCAAATGTCAAGAGCATATTGAATAAAACAATAAAGAATGAACATTGGAAACTGTTAAATTTTGAATTTTCCCAGCTTCTCCAGAAGGCAGATGACATTTAAATTACAGAAGAAAAGGATTTGTGAGTGAAGATCAAATGTAGGGCATTACAGGAGTGTATCACCCATGGGCAAAGATGGGAGTGTGGCTATAAAATCTTTTATTAACTTCTCACAAAGGTCAAAGTTCTATTCCTTGAGAACCTTCCAGGAAGACACAAACCCTTCCAAAGAAATTAAATGTGTACTCCACAGGTTTTCTCAATCAAAGAATAGCCCTTGCCTGTAGCTGAAGTACCTGGGCAATCTTCACAGAGGAGACTTTTAAACTAAAAATATTTGGTTGTATTTTCTATCAAATGTTATGAAGCATAAAATGATTTGGAAGACAACCAATTATTTGTAACAGTAAAGATGAAAGTACTGATAGCTTGGAGAAAACAGACACTGTCCCCAAGCTATCTGGAAGCTAATAAGATATCAAATTCATTTATTTTTCTCAAAGGAAAAAAAAGGTGTGGTTAAAAGAAATGTAAATAAAGTAAATATCCAAAAAACCAAAAAACCAAAAACAAACAAACAAACAAAAAACCAAAGGAAAAAAAAAAAAAAAGGAAACCCAGGAATGAACACACAGTCAGATCCAGTAGAACCATTCAAGAAATTCAACACTGCCAGTTGGGATTGGAGAACTGTTGTTTCCAGTGGCTGTCTATTTTTCTCAACCTCCTGGTTACTGGACAAAACCAGTTCTAGAATATCTTTGGCCTCTTCTAGCCTTCAGGGATTGAGGTGAAGAGGCTTTGATTTTGTTCATGAGCTTTAAAGCTGGTTTTATGACTGGTTAATCACCTTGACTTTCCTCCAATATAGATAGACAATCAAATGAACTTGTTTTCATTCATTTTACGTGAATGGATATGAATTCCAAGGCATTTTCCAAGCCCATGAACTGAATGTACAAACTCTGTGTACTGCTATGTCTTGTCATGCTTGGTATGTGATTTTCTTGAGAAAAATTGGAATGGAATCTTATTCTAGGGTTCTAAATTCATTCAAAGATTTTTATTTGATGATTGCTGGATTCTAGGTTTCTAGGAACAGACTTGCTTCCAGTTTCCATCTGCAACCGGGAGCTTACCCTTGCAACAGGAATTGAACAAAACCATTTAGGATCTAAAAATGGAAATAGAAGCAATAAGGAAATAACAAAGAGAGATAATACTGGAGATAGAAAACCTAAGAAAGAGATCAGTAGTCATAGATACAAGCATCACTAACAGAATACAAGAGACAGAAGAGAGAATCTCAAGTGTAGAATATACCATAAAAACATAGACATAAAAGTCAAAGAAAATGCAAAATGCAAAAAGTTCCTAACCGAAAACATCCAGAAAATCCAGGACAAAATGAGAAGACGAAACCTAAGGATAATAGGTATAGAAGAGAGCAAAGATTCATGACTCAAAGGGATAGCAAATATCTTCAACAAAATTACAGAAGAAAATTTCCCTAATCTAAAAAAATAGATGCCATAAACACACAAGAAGTCTACAGAACTCCAAATATATCGGACCAGAAAAGATATTCCTCCCCATCACATAATAATCAAAACACCAAATGTACAAAACAGTGCAAGAATATTAAAAGCAGTAAGGATAAAAGGTCAAGTAACATATAAAGCAGACCTATGAGAATTACAGCAGACTCCTCACCATAGACTATGAAAGCTAGAAGATCCTGGGCAGATGTCATACAGACCTTAGGAGAACACAAATGCCAGCCAGACTAAAATGTCCAGTAAAACTCTCAATTATCATAGAAGGAGAAACCAAGATAATCTGTGACAAAACCAAATTTAAACAATGTATTTCCACAAAGCCTGCTTTCCGAAGGACAATAGTGGATAACTTCAATACAAGGAAGGAAATTATACCCTAGAAAAAGGAAGAAAATAATCTTTTTTCAACAAGCACAGAAGAAGATAGCCACATGAACATAATTCCACTTCTAACAACAAAAATAACAGGAAGAAACAATCACTGGTCCTTTATATCTCTTAACATGAATGAACTTCATTCCTCAATAAAAACACATCAACTAACAGACTGGCTACATAAACAGGATCGAGCATTTTACTGCATACAGGAAACACACCTCAGGGACAAAGACAGACACTACCTCACAGTAAAGGTCTGGAAAACAATTTTTCAAGCAAATTGTCCCATTCTAATATCAGATAAAATTGACTTTCAACCAAAAGTTATCAAAAAGTATAAGGAAGGACACTTAATATTCATCAAAGGAAAAATCTACAAAGAAGAAATCTCAATTTTGAACATCTATGCTCCAAATGCAAGGGTACCTACATTCATAAAAGAAACTTTACCTAAAGTTCAAAGCACACATTGCACATCACAGAATAATAGTGGGAGACTTCAACACCCCATTCTCATCAATGGATAGATCATGGAAACACGTACTAAACAAAGATACAGTGAAACTAGCAGAAGTTAGGGACCAAATGGAACTAACAGGTATTTGTATAACATTTCATCCTAAAACAAAAGAATTTAACTTCTTCTCATCTCCTCATGGCACCTTCTCAAAAACTGAACATATAATTAGTCACAAAACAGTCCTTAACAGATTCAAGAAGATTGAAATAATCCCATGCAACCTATGAGATCACCACAGACTAAGGCTGGTCTTTAATAACAGCAAAAACAACAGAAAGCCCACATTTACATGGAAGGTGAACAATGCCCTACTCAATGATAAGTTTGTCAAGGTAGGAATAAAGAATTAAATTAAAGACTTTTTAGAATTTAATGAAAATGAAGGAACAAAATACACAAACTTACAGGATACAATGAAAGCAGTGCTAAGAGGAAAACTCAGAAATCTGAGTGCTTCCAAAAAGAAAGTAGAGAAAGCATATACTAGCAGCTTGACAGCATGCCTAAAAGCTCTAGAACACACCCAAGAGGGGTAGACAACAGGAAATAATCAAACTCTGGACTAAGATCAACCAGGTAGAAACAAAGAGAACTATACAAAGAATCAACAAAACCAGGAGCTTGTTCTTTGAGAAAATCAACAAGATAGATAAACCCTTAGCCAGCCTAATCAGAGGGCACAGAGACAGTATCCAAATTAACAAATCAGAAATAAAAGGGAGATATATCTACAGAAACTGGGAAAATTAAAAATATTATCAGATTCTACTACAAAAGCCTATATTCAACACAACTGGAAAATATGGATGAAATGGACAATTATCTATATAGATACCAGGTACCAAAGTTAAATCAGGATCAGATAAACCATTTAAAGATTCAATAATCCCTAAAGAAATAGAAGCAGTCATTAAAAGTCTCCCAACCAAAAAAAGCCAAGGACCAGATGGTTTTAATGTAGAATTCTATCAGACTTTCAAAGAAGACCTAATATCAAAACTCCTCAAACTATTTTACAAAATAGAACAAGAAGAAACACTACCCAATTTGTTCTATGAAGCCACAGTTACACTGATACCAAAACCACACAAGACCCAACAAAAAAAAAGAGAACTTCAAACCAATTTCCCTTATGAATATTTATGCAAAAATACTCTATAATATTCTTGCAAACAGAATCCAAGAACACATCAAAACAATCATCCATAGTGATCACGTAGGCTTCATCCCAGGGATGCAGGGATGGAGGGATGCAGGGGTTCAATATATGAAAATCCATCAACAAAATCCACTACATAAACAAACTCAAAGAAAAAAAAATATCATTTTATTAGATGCTTAAAAAGCATTCGACAAAATTTAATATGCCTTCATGTTAAAAGTTTTGGAAAGGTCAGAAATTCAAGGACCATACCTAAACATAGTAAAAGCAGCATACTTCAAATCAGTAGCCGACATCAAGCTAAATGTTGAGAGAAACATGAAACAATTCCACAAAAGTCAGGGAATAGACAAAGCTGCATACTCTTTCCCTTCTTTATGCAATGCAGTACTTCAAGGTCTAGCTAGAGCAATTAGACAACAAAAGGAGGTCAAAAGATACAAATTGGAAAGGAAGAAGTCAAAATATCACTATATTTACAGACAATATGATAGTATACTTAAGTGACCCCAAAAATTCCACCAGAGAACTCCAAAACCTGATAAACAACTTCAGCAAAGTGGCTGGATATAAAATTAATTCAAAGAAATCAGTAGCCCTCCTATACTCAAAGGATAAACAGGCTGAGAAAGAAATTAGGGAAACCATACCCTTCACAATTGTCATAAATATTATAAAATAACTTAGATTGACTCTAACCAAGCAAGTGAAAATTTGTATGACAAGAACTTCAAGTCTCTGAAGAAATAAATCAAAGAAGACCTCAGAAGGTAGAAAGATCTCCCATGCTCATGGATTGGAAGGATTAAAATAGTAAAAGTGTCCATCTTGCCAAAAGCAATCTACAGATTTAATCTAATCTTCATCAAAATTTCAACTCAATTCTTCATAGAGTTAGAAAGAGAAATTTGCAAATTCATTTGGAGTAACCAAAATCCTGGAATAGCAAAAACTATTCTCAACAATAAAAGAACTGGAGGAATGACCATCCTTGACCTCAAGGTGTATTACAAAGCAATAGTGTTTGGTCTTGGTACAGGACAGGCGTGTAGATCAATGGAATAGAATTGAAGTCACAGAAATGAACCTGCACACCTTTGGTCACTTGATCTTTGACAAAATAGCTAAAATCATCCAGTGGAAAAATAACAGTATTTTCAAGAAATGGTGCTGGTTCAACTGAAGGTCTGGTCAGCATGTAGAAGAATGCAATTCAATTCATTCTTACCTCCTTGTACAAAGCTCAAGTCCAAGTGGTTCAAGGATCTCCAACATAAAACCAGATACGTTGAAACTAATAGAAGTGAAAGTGGGGTGGAGCCTGGAATACATGGGAACAGGAGAAAATTTTCTGAACAAAATACTAATGACTTATGCTCTAAGATCAACAATAGACAAATTGGACCTCATAAAATTGCAAAGCTTCTGTAAGGCAAAGGACACTGTCAATAGAACAAAGCAGCAACCAATAGATTGGGAAAATTTCTTTAACAATTCTACATCCAAAAGATGACTAATATCCAAAATATACAAAGAATTCAAGAAGTTAGATTCCAGAGACCCAAATAACCCTACTAAAAAATGGGATACAGAGCTAAACAAAAAATTCTCACCTGGGGTATCGAATTTTGGAAAAGCACCTAAAGATATGTTCAACATCCTTAGTCATCAGGGAAATGCAAATCAAAACAACCCTGAGATTTCATCTCACACTTGTCAGAATGGCTAAGATCACAAACTTAGGTGACAGAAGATGCTGGGGAGGATGTGGGGAAAGAGAAGCAATCCTCCATTGTTGGTGGGATTGCACAATGGTACAACCACTCTGGAAATCAGTCTGGCAGTTCCTCAGAAAATTGGACATAGTACTTACTACCTGAGGACCCAGCTATACTACTACTGGGCATATACCCAAAATATGCTCCAACATATAACAAGGACACATACTTCACTATGTTCATAGCAGCCTTAGTTATAATAGCCAGAAGCTAGAAAGAACCCAGATGTCCCTCAAAAGAGGAATGGATATAGAAAATGTGGTACATTTACACCATGGAGTACTACTCAGCTATTAAAAACAATGACTTCATGAAATTCTTAGGCAAATGGAGAGAACTAGAAAATATCATTCTGAACAAGGTAACTGAGTCACACACAAAAAAAACCATACATAGTATGCACTTACTGATATGTAGATATTAGCCAAATAGAAGCTCTAAATACCTAAGATGCAATTCACAGGCCATATGAAGCTCAAGAAGAAGAAAGTCCAAAGTGTAGATGCATCAGTCCTTCTTAGAAGTGGGAACAAAATACTCATAGGAGGTAGACAATGGGATGGACTTGGGAGGAAGGCATGATGGGAAGGGAAAAAGGAGGCAGGATCAGGTATTGGAGGAGATGGGGATGATATACAGAGCGTCAGGAAATTGAACAGTGCAATGGGGGAGGGGAACTGGGGTAGCCAGCAGCAGTCTAAGATGCCAGGAAAGCCAGACACTCCCAGGACCCAATGGGGATGAGATTAACTGAAGTGCCTAACAAAGTGGAGGCAGAACCAGGCAAGTTCCTTGGGAGATGGGGCTACCCACTCATCTCTAAATTATTAACCCAGAATTGCCCCTGTCTAAAGGAAATACTGAGTCAACGTGTGGAGTCAATGTGTAGAGTAGAGACTGAAGGAAAGGACATCCAAAGACTGCCCCACCTGGGGATTTATCCCATATACAGATACCAAATCTAGACATTATTGCAGATGCCAATATATGCTTGCAGACAGGAACCTGATATAGCCACCTCCTTAGAGGCTCTGTCAGAACCTGGCAAATATAGAGGCGGATGCTTGCAGCCAACCATTGGACTAAGCTTGGGCTCCCTAATGGAAGAGTTAGAGAAAGGAATGAAGGAGCTGAAAAGGTTTGCAACCCCATAGGAAGAACAACAATATCAACCAGCCAGAACCACAGAACTCCCAATAACTAAACCACCAACCAAAGAGTATGCATGGAGTGACCCATGGCCACAGCTGCATATGTAGCAGAGGATGGCCTTGTAGGGCATCAATGGGAGAGGCCCTTGGACCTGTGAAGGCTCGATGCCCCAGTGTAGGAGAATGCCAGGGCTGGTAGGCAGGAGTGGGTGGGTGTGTAGGGGAGCACCCTTATAGAAGCAGGGGGAGAGTGAATATGATCCGGAATGTGCGGAGGGGAAACTGGGAAAGGGGATAGCATTTGAAATGTAAATAAATAAAATATCCAATAAAATTTTTTGATAAGTAATAATAGATTACATTTTTGAGTCTATGGCAGTAATACTATTTAGTATAGAGTATATCATTATCATGTTAGAGGTACAATGAAAATATATCAAGTCTCTATTTTTCCTTGTAATTTCTGTATCTAAAGAAATATATTTCAGTAGTGGAAAAATATAATCACCCCTTTGACTGTCTTAGTAATTTAAGAACTCTCATATCAACTTCAGTATTTGAAATTCCTATAT
This sequence comes from Uromys caudimaculatus, assembly GCA_028551405.1. NCBI lineage: Eukaryota > Metazoa > Chordata > Mammalia > Rodentia > Muridae > Uromys > Uromys caudimaculatus. The sequence goes on along the minus strand of CM052706.1, from coordinate 101,908,325 downwards.
GGAAATTAAATTCTTGGTTCCTGTTTTATTTCATTTTTAAGTGTTGATCCAAATCTATGTTTTCTCTTATTCTAACATTGAAATTTTAAAATGTTAATTTAATAAATTTTCAGAGGCATATAATTAATGGTATGAAATCTTCTGTAGTGCTATAAAATCACATTTGCCAATATAGTTCATAGATTTTGCTTTTCTTCACATAAGAATGATAATAATGTTTGTGGCTATTATTTGCAATGTACAGGAATGAGACAATTCTTCTAAGGTGTATCCTTTGGTCTTTATAAGAATGCTTTTTTCTTTCATTATTTTTTGTAAAATAAGGCCACCACTTTGTTCATTTTTTTAGTTATTGTTTTCCTATTATATTCTTTTATTTCTGTTTTATGGCTATGTTAATACAATTATTATTGAGAGTTTTCAAAAAATTATATGTTTCTGACTATAAGATATGGCTTAACTTGAGGGAGAATGCCAGCCTTTTCCAAGGAGGAGCTTGACTTAGGTTTTCTAATCCCCAGTATTAGGCTATATATGTGCAAATAACACCTAAATGGTCTCCACGGTTGTATTTATATGTAATAATTATAATTAAAGTAGAAGAGGTCATGAATTTAAGAGGCATTCCCCTAGGAGATTGAGGGGAAATGGAATTTTTGGAAAGGAAGTGTAAGAATGATGTAAGTATGGTAAACTTGTGTAAAATTCTCAAGTAATTAAAACTATAAATTTAAAAAATTTTCAGAAAATAACGGGAAAATAACTCATCTCCTTCACTATTTGAGTAGTACACAAATATTTTTCATTGTTGGTCTGTGTTTTGTGTGATGGTCTCCTTGCTCATAAAGCAATAGAGACAAAGATATTAAGTACATAAATAACACAATACAGGATCCTGAAGGAAGAAACACTGCCAGGAATTATTTTAGAGAATGTTTCATGTTTCATGACAGCAGCAGCAGAACACAGTATCCCATGAAACATACAGTTTTATCCCATCAGATGGGGAGCAAATGGCTGAGAACAGCTAGCCCACTTCAAGTCAGAAGACCATCAAAGAAAAGCCAAAGGAGCAATCAGGGGTAGTAATGAGCCCTTCCCTTTTACCCTGAAGGCATTTATAAGTCATAAAAACATTAGTTTTAAAGGACATTTGTTAAGTGTTAGAGATGGAGCCAAGAGTCTAAAGCTTCACGCAGCAAATTCTTCTTTCTAAGAAACTCATGGAACACTTGTTGCTTTAAGTATGAATAACTTATAACCAAGCTCTCAAAAAGAAAGATAAGCAGTTAAGCTGCTAGGTATCCTTGTGCATTACTGCCTCCTTCAGAAAGAAAATTATTAGTGCATTACTTGATGGATCATTTTGGCTTTCATAAATCTACTTACAATGCTTTATTTTCAGAGCTTGAGGTATGGCATTACTACTGAAGGTTCGTCCTTAACACACAGGGCATATGGTTGATATTTTCCATTTGCAGACCACATTCCTAATACAAACCCAACACTTTATCTAGGGATCTCAAATTGAAGTTATTAGATGGCAATAATTTTTAAGGCTTTGGTGAGCATAGGTTCTCAGGATTGCTTGCATATGATAAAAAATTGATTTCTATTAATAATGATCAACAAAGGAAAATTTGGGATCAAACATTAAATCAAATCTAGTAAAAGTTTTGAATTGTTGTCCAAATGCAGATTTTAAAGCCATATAGTTAAAAGCTCTATACACGTAAGGCTTTGCAAACTTGAGACTGTGCCACATGAAGTAAGGCCCTCTCAAAGCTAAATAAGTCAAGGCACACATATATTATAAATTCCCAGAGGGAATGCTTAGTCTGTTGTGGCAAGGAGTCTCCTCTGTCACAGTGTAGATTAAATAACATAACTGTATGAAAATCTGCCTTAATACTTTCTGTGGTTTGTATGAGAATTGTCCTCGTAGGCTCATATACTTGAGTACCTTGAAACTATTTTGGGAAGAGTGAGAATGCATGGCCTTGTTGAAGGAGGCATAAAAATGGGGCTGGGCTTTGAACATTCAATAGCCCATGCAAGCAAGTCTCTCTCTCTCTCTCTCTCTCTCTCTCTCTCTCTCTCTCTCTCTCTCTCCTGTCTGCCTGTAACTTGTGAATAGATATAAGCTCCTAGATACTGCTCCAACACCCTGCTTGCATGTTGCCAGGCTTCCCACTGTGATAGTCATGTTACAACCTCTCAACTATAAACTCTATATTTTTCATTTTAAAAATAAAAAGATAATATACTATCAAAGCTGTTATTTCAAACTGTTTTGATATATTGTCTCATTTTTTATTTCCAGGCTCAATAAGCAAATATATTCATATTTGTAAATTTCCTGTCATGGTACCTTACAATGAATATATGAAAGCAGATATAAATTAAATATGTCCACATTTGTCCGTATGTTTTCTTCATATTCTTTCTATCTCAATATATAGAAAAAGATGATCTCCAACATTTCCTAATCTCATGTGAGTTGTGGTTGTATAGTAAGCAGTATGCTTCTTATTTCATAATTGTTTCATGCAGGAAATAAATTCTGTATTGTTTAATAAACAATTAGTTTTAAAGTGTGGTTGAAAGTAATATGTTGACTAATGAGAAGGTTGATGTATTATTTTTTGAGAAAGATGACAGAACTTATTTTTGTAACATTAATTTTAACCTCCAGCAAATATGAACCAATTGGTGTTGTGTTGAGCTTTTTCCTTTAAACACTTATGTTAACTTTCAGTTTCTTAAAATAGCTCTTATGCAAACCGAGTGTTGAGATTAGCTTTCTTAATTGAGAGAGGTGATCCAACAAAGAATGTACAATGGGGACTTTTTCACATTCTAAAGGGAATGAGAAAAAGGATGATTTAGGCATGCTTAAAATTTGTATCTCCTTTCCTGGCAGCCATATGCTGCAAAGAAGGGTCTTCTTCTAGGAAAAAGAAGCCAACAACCTACTATTAATCTCATACTGATACTTTTCAATTTTCCTTGAAATTAAATATGTAACAAATGAGCATGTAAATTAGTCAGGACCTTTTTCAGTGGTGCGACCTTTTGATTTAGATTCCTAAAGAGGGCAATTAAAACAGAAGTTAAGGTTACATTTGATGACCCTCCACACATGACAAATTTAAGTATTGTGAAAATGCTAGCAAGAGGTGAAGTTGAGAAGGCTCAAAACAGCCATATAAAAGATAATACTACGGACTTGTTTTTCCTGAAATTAGATACTTGATGACTTCTGATGGGGAAGTGGTACATGATTTTCCCAGGAGATCATCTAAGTCACAAGAAGAAAGAAAGAAAGAAAAAAGAAAGAGCGGGAGGGAGGGAAGGATGGAGGAAGAAAAAAGGAAGGGAGAGAGAGGGAGAGAGAGAGAGAGAGAGAGAGAGAGAGAGAGAGAGAGAGAGGGTGTTTTATCAAAGTATTATTATTATTATTATTATTATTATTATTATTATTATTATTGCAATGTACTGTACTAAAGTAGTCACAAGGCCACCAGTGGATCATGCACCGTAGAAACACCCAAATGAGTCTTAATTACATCCATTCAATTTCTCAGTGTATTTATTGGATCACGCTTTAAATATTATCATTTTAATACATTAAGAAACGTTTAGTTTTGTTATTCTAGATTTGACAGTGATGAATTGTATGCTTAAGTGTAGGCAGGTTTATTGTTAAGCAAATAAATACAATCATTTTGATATTGTTGCACAAAGGAAATGCATCCTACAAATTTTTCATTAATATACCAAAACCTAGAGATGATAAGCAATAATAATAATTCTCAGTGGCAACATTAGTGTAAGACCATGACATACCTATCTTTCTCTCATCACACATATCTCTTAAGACATGAAAAAACCCTTTATTCTAGAGGAAAAGCTTTTAATCTAGTAAGTCAATTAGAGTCAAGCTGACAGCCACAGGTTTAGGGAACTTGTCCTGAACTCCTAGCGTAAACGTGAATTCATAGATGCCCTGGTACTTATCACTAATATTGAATGTCCAAACCTAAAGGTATTGCCTTGTCTGTTTTTTTCTTTCACTAACATGAGCATGCTTAGTATAAATAACCAGTCAAAGTATTGGCTTTTAGAAGTCAAACCCTGAAGTCATCTAATGAATATATTGTTCAGTTCAATTTTGCCTGCTGAGACAAATACAAAGTTTAATTTAAAAGCAACCTCATTAGGCTTGCCTGAATTTCTGGCAGACAGAAAATGGTTCTGGAAGGTTATAAAGCTGAACAAATAAAATATAGCACAGGAGTTATGATTCACCTGTTACTAGTATAAAGGAAAGAAAGCACACAACTTTCATTTGAATGTCCACTCTCATATATTGAGTTTTTCTTCTCTTGTTAAAATCCAAAGGGTTTGTTTGAAAGGGCATCACATTACAATTCTTTCTTTGAGAAAATGCAAATTGTAAGCTTTAGCTAGAAAAATATTTGGTCCTCTTATTGTCAGAAGAAGTTAGTTCAACTAGGATAATTTATATCTATATTTGAACAGAATTTTAATTAGCTTATAAACCTTGGCATATTCTCCTCTGTACTGAATGTTTTGAGACTTTATTCTTACTCTATAATCAGAGGATTATTATTAATTTTATCATAATCTGGAGTTTGTTAGTTTTTTTTAAGATAGTCATTCATGTAGATGAGGCTCTCCTCATATTGACTTTGTAACCAGGGTTAACCATGAACTTCTGATCCTCTTGCTTCTACCTTCTGAGTGCTGGGATTAACCTGTGTGCTACCATACCCTGCTTTATACTACTGGGTAATTAATCCAGGGTTAATTTTTCACTATGCAAAGTATCATGAGTCTGTATATTTCTTGATTTTCAATTAATAAAAATGTATTATGAAGAATTTAGTCTACAAGACTAACATTACTCTGATTAAAAAACAAAAGCAAATGTAAAAAAAATCTAAACTAAACTAAACTAAAAGACAGACAACACTACCTCAAAAGAAGCTGTAGTCCAATTTCCTTGATTAACTAATATAAAATATTCTCAACAAGATACTTAAATAACTGGCAGGAGTTAAACATTATATCAATATTGGAAAGTATTGGGGTCCAGGAGTTGCTCCACAAACCACACAAACACTGATTTCATTCAGACAGGGATATTTATTGAGTATTTGCCCAAGATCTGATCAATCAGGGCCATAGACCAGACTCAGAAGCTCACTGTGAAACTGAGCAAGTATTCTACAGAGCTTTCAAGACTGAAATCCATAAACACCTATGCAAAGTTTTTCTACTAATCAGGATTTAGGGATAGGGGACTTCGTTATGTACATATCTTTGTTGTACACTTATCATATTCCTATTCATTGGGTTATTCTACTGTGGCAGAGGGACTTGCAATTATGTTTTAACTTGCCAGCCAAGATGTCAGTTACCCATAGACCCTCCACCAAGTAGAATGTCAGTTTTCAGGGAGGTCTTCAGAACTTAAAACCTTTACCTGACCCATACCCGAAATGGAAGTCTTATTCTCGATGATTTCTCTTACTGGTTAATGTTCAAGTCTGTGGTGGTTTGAATATGCTTGGCCCAGGGAGTAGCACTATTAGGAGGTGTGGCCTTGTGGAGTAGATATGGCCTTGTTGAAGGAAGTGTGTCCCTGTAGGATCGGCATTGAGACCTTTTGCCTAGCCACATTGAAGCCAATCTTCTCATGTTTGCCTTTGGAATAAGATGTAGAACTCTGAGCTCCTCTAATGCCAAGCCTGCCTGAACACTGCCATGCTTTCCACCATGGTGATAATGGACAAAACCTCAGAACCTACAAGCCAGCCCTAATTAAATGTTGTCCTTTATAACAGTTGCCTTAGTCATGGTGTCTCTTCATAGCAATGGAAACCCTAACTAAGACAGGGTTCATCCAAGAGTAGCTTATTGTACACTGATACAGAAAGTGTCATCAGGTGATTGGTTCAAGTCCAAGTTTAGTGTGGCTAACTATCCAAAGCAGTTATAACTGATCTTTATTGTGATTGGTTTCCAAGATGACCAAAGCACAGAACATAACAGAGTATGCAATTAACTGAAGCATGAAAAACTTTACTTATAACAGTAGTAACAGCATAAAATGAAACAAGAGCATTAATTATGTAGGTCTGCAGGTGAAGACCAGCAGGGGAGCCAGATAAGGAGGCCAATCAAAGCAGGTATTGACTTAAGCTAAAGTATCTCTAATGACTCCAGAATGGCTACCATAGAATCAACATTGTGCATCTAGTCTCATATTTCCTTACAAATGTAGTTCTTAGGTAAAGGTGAGACCCAACTTAATTCCCAAAATATGTTGACAAGTCTTTACCTAAAAGATTTTTCTCTTTGATATCCTTGGCTCTAGATTTGCTGGCTTGATGATAGTCAGGATGGACAACTCCGTTCGTTGAAGTGATGGGAGGATGATGTCAGTTAGCCATTGTTCCTTGTCAGGAGGTTTCCTTTTGACATATCATTTCAGCCAGGTAGGTGGACAATGGGCAATGGTTGTCTTCTTTTGCAGCTACATCCAGCTGACAGGAGGGAGTTGTCATCAGGACTCAGGAAGGGTGAAAGGCTAGTCAAAAGTTGGGCATTTTGGCATTTATCAGAAGCATCTGAATAGTTGATCCAACTGAAAAACAAGGAGCAATAACATTGGCTGGACCGGTTTATATCAGCTTTTAGCAAGTCAGAGCTCAGCAGCTTGCAGTCCACAGGAGATCCCTGGATGGAGTCTCTCAGCCAGGTGAAAATCTGCTGAGATAAATATAGACTAGGAACAGAAGTTAAAAATGTCTAGTAATTGGTGAAGGTAAGGAATCCCAAGACCAAGGGGGAAATCCCATTTTCAGGAACAGATAGGTGTACTTATCAGGAGTCCACTTAATCTGTGGCAGGTTTAAAACATTTTTTTCCCTGAAAAATATGTGATTTTAGTTTACAAAAGGATATATATTGGTATTATTAAGTCCTTATTTTAGAAAAAGCAGTTAACAGGTGTCTGTGGAAATGTTTTTGTTATGATAAGCAGCACCTTTAAATTTATATTCAGAGGGAATATTTAAAAATCAAGGGAAATTTAAAAATCTTGAACTTGTGACTGAATTGTAAGCACCCAGTGCTCCATCAGCTTATCAGAATTACATTAATCAATGTTAAAATTCTGAACTTTGAAATCTTAGTACAACAATAACATGTGGATGGGTGATATGAAACATCTCCCATGTTTATAGGTCTTAAATCATTTTTATATCTCTAAATTTGTACTTACATGTTTTAAAAGATATTCTTAGACCTTTAACTATTTTTAGAAGCTTTTATAACTTCAGATCTTTATATAAACTTTACATTTTATATCTTTTCTACCTATTTACCATGAGGAGCAGGTAATTGGTCACTTGAAGTAATCATTGTAAAGTGAGTTCCTTTATATAAAGTCACTATAAAATGTTACTTCATTTATTAGAGGAGGTTCTATCCACCTCCATGATAGCAGTTGATGATAGGACTATAGGACCTGAATGTGAAGTCAAAAAGAGTAGGTAGCCCCTGTCTCCATCAGGATGGAGATGCACATATCCTCTACTTATAACTTTATCCTGGGTTTGGCAACATTGATGGAGGTCACTGAGGCTAAGAGCTGTCCACTGACCATCAGGCCAAGGAGCTCAAAGGCTTGAGGGTCAGCAGTGTCTGCACTGGTGGGGCTAGGCCTTTGTGACTGGACATAAAGGGCAAGCCCACATGTGGGCATTTTGACTTCCGGGGTGCCACTGGCCTCGAGGCAGCTGATAAGGCTTGGGCTTGGGCTTGGGACATAGCTGAGCCTGTTATAAAGACTCAGCTGCCTCCTCTTGGCTGTTAAAGACTTAAAAGCTATTTTCACAAATTCCTGTATGGGGGCTTAAGAACCATCTATCTATCTCCAGTATATTTGAAAAGACAAATTTAGCTTGATTCTAATTATCCATCCTAGGCTGAACCTTGAAACATATACCTTGTCAACATGAAACAGGAATCTAAATAAAGCTTAATCTTGTAGTTAACTGCATTAATTTTAGCATAACATCAAATATATTTCTGAACATGTTAAAGGATCTGATCACCTTCAAGGTTACTGACTACCAATTTGTATTTCTTTCTTTTTTTTGTTTAAATTTATTGTTATTTATTTTTTTACTTATTCACTTTACATACAGCTCACTGCCCCCATCCTGGTCACCCTCCACACACACAATCATCTCCTTTTCTCTCCCCTTCTCCTCTGAATGGGTGGGGACCCCCTGGGTATTCCCCAAATCTGGCACTTCAAGTCTCTGAGAGGCTAGGTGATTCCTCTCCCACCAAGGCCAGACATGGGAGCCAAGCTAGAAGAACATATCCCACTTACAGGCAACAGCTTTTGGGATAAACCCCTTTCCAGTTGTTTGAGACGCACATGAAGACCAGATTGTACATCTGCTACATATGTGCTGGCAGGACTAGGTCTAGCACATGTATGTTCTTTGATTGGTGGTTCAGACCGTGGGAGCCCAGAGTTTAGGTTAGTTGACTCTGTTGGTCTTCCTATGTAATTTCTATTCACTTCCAGGCCTTCAATCCGTCCTCCTATTTTTCCAACACTGTTTAGCAACGGGCATCTGTATCTGAGTCAGCTGCTAGGGGGAGCCTTTCAAATGACGACATGCTCCTGTCTGTATGGCTCAGAAGTCTCAAGTCTGATGAAGGTACAGGGAGAGACAGCAGGAGGATGGACTTCACCCTGTGATAGCAGGCTGCTCACAGCAGTTTGGCTTACCCCAGAGAGCTTATAGGAGACAACTTGCATTTCTTAATTATAGTAGCTTTCATGAGAATAGGACTTTAGGTTGCATCCCTCTTAGGTTTGAACTTAAAAAAAAATCACAGTTTTGATTTGAAACTCAACTAGTATCAAAATAAACCTTTTTAATCTACAAACATAGTTCACAATGAGTCCACTGGGAACATTTTAATCTTTATGTTGTATGTCATTATAAAACATGATAGTTTCCTATATGAAACTCAGCTTATAATAAAGGTGATGGTGCTGGCAAAAGACAGGTTAGACATATATCCTTAAATCAGTTTCTGTTCGCCTGAATAGACCTTAGGTAAGGTGAGATATATACTTAGGCCAATGACTCTTAACCTTTTAAATGTTGTAAACATAATTTTCAGAAGAGAAAGCCAAGTTCTAACTACTTAAACAATTTAGTGTTTCTAAAGTCAATATAAGGAGGATTTTTTTCAGATTACAATGCTTGGTTGCCAGCAAGAAAAGTTCTTGTATTTGAATGCATGGAGGTCCAGTTTAATGCCTCAGTAAAGAAAAATTGTTTTAAATCCTGTTTTTTGTTTGTTTGTTTGTTTTTGTTGTTGCTTTTGTTTGTTTTCTCTTCTTTTGTTTGTGTTGGTTTGGTTCGTTTTTCTGGTTTTTTAAATTTTTTTATTCTTTGGTTGTTGTTTTTTGTTTGATTTTCTTAAGACAGATCAGGAATTGCATAAAAATTTTACCTCATTTAAAAGTATCTTGAGAGACATGCTTCTTTGGTCAGCTCATATCATGTCACTTTCCTAAAATGACTCCAAACATGACTTATTTTTTTAAGCTTACTTTTTGTTACAGATGTTACATATTTTAACCATACATAATAACTTGTAAGCCAATAATCTACAACCAAGACACACAGAACATAGTAAACATGCATTTTAGACCAGTCAGAAAAAAAGATGTATTAGCCATGTATACTGTGGTAGTTTGAGACAGGATTAGCGGGTCCTACCTAGGTCGCCGGTGGGGACCTGCTGTGAGAACTAAGAAATTTTCCTCCATTGTTCATTCAGGAAGTGGAAGAAGGTTATTTTTCAACTATTTTGGGGGTCAGAAAGAAGAAAATGGCAGACTGTGACTTATGGTGTATCTGATCAGGGTGTTCAGGACATCTGTGAACAATAGCCTCTATGGGAAGAAGGACTGTGAAATCAAGAGTCCTCCTGAGGCCATCTGGTTCCAAAAGAGGGCCTTTCAAATTCTGAAAGAGTGTGAAGCCTCCCTGGGAGGACTCAGTAGACTTTCTGAAAGTCCTTGAAGTGGCATAGAATCACCTCTAGGGTGGTGTCTAGGATAGAAAACTGCCCAGGGTAAAGGAGCTAAAAGTTAGGAAGGAAGGAGAAAGAAGACACCAAAACACAGTAAGAAAGTAATAAATAGATGCAGACTGAACAGACACAGTTTCAAAGACAGACACAGTTCCACACAGTAGGCCTCTCTGAAGAGAGAGAGAGAGAGAGAGAGAGAGAGAGAGAGAGAGAGAGAGAGAGTTTCACTTGATTAGGTTTCAGAGACAGGCTGCAGGTGAAAGCAGAGCAAGCTAGAGAATAAGAAAGAGCTGTAAGATTATAACAGATGGCTAGTATTAATTTGAGGCCTAACAGAACAATTCAGTCAGAAGTGAAGAGAAGCCACTTTGAATCAGTCACCTTGAAGAGAAGTTTGAGCCAGGAGAGCTGAGTTGAACCATCCAGGCATAGAAGAAGCAGAAAGAAGGCAACAATTACATCAGGTGAATGAAAGATACTTTTACAAGTAGTAAAGAAGATGAGCAGGTGACACAGACACAAAGAACATCAAAAGAGTAGTACAGTAGAAGCAATGGGCAGCAGTAGAAGTAACTAGTGTTAAGACTCTAAATCGCTGCTGTCTTTATTTCATTACTGTAGACATTTCGTTTTATGCCTATAGCCAGTCATCTTACATTGTTACAGAGAACCTTTCTCATGTTTGAATTAACCATTAACTGCATATTATGCTGTTTTGTGCTTTGGTGTTCTTGGAAATTTCCTCAGTCCTTGCTTTCCTTTAGAGACAATTAAAATAAAGGTCAGTTAGAACTCTTTTGTATATTTACCTTCAATGAATTTGAACTCGAACAAACTGCCACAACTACCAGGCAGCATTTTCTGCATCGGTGTATGAACATTTGTGGTTGCTATGAGCTTTTTTGTTTTTTACCTTTATTATCTGCCTCTAGGAAATAACTTAGGGTCACAGTCTCAGTTCCTGAGTCTGACCTGTATCCCTGATTAATCAGTCCCAAAGTGTATGTTCAATAAACTATCCCATTTGACTGAGATTAGTGTCAGAGTAGTTTGTATGGTAGCTACCAGATTCCAACAATTAGCACCAACCAAATGCAACTTTAGTGAGAGTGGCACCGATAGGGCACCTGAAAGCCCTAGCAAGCAGAAGATATAGAGATGTCAGGGCACAGATGTAAAGATCAGGACTCTGTGGATCTATTTACAGGAAACTTGAAAAGTACTACAGAGCTGGCAAGGCTTAAGGCACATGGGCCTCAGGATTTTAGGGCTGCATGGGCTGTAACATATTATATAATATATTACATATATTATAAAGAGCAGAGGGTTCCAATGTCTAGAACATATCTGGGATCTGAAATACAAGAAGATGTGGCATATTGCTTACTGCTGCTTTTTACAGTTTCTACCCACTGAAGTTGGACCTTGAGGATTATAATAACTGCCAAGTTAAAGTTTTAGAAGTAAATTTGAAATTGATAAGAATCATTTATTATTGTTAAGAGATACATGCGTCTGGTTTCTAAATCCTTGAAAAAAAAAGTCCCTCTTCTCAATTCTAATAGCTGGTCTTAAAGCCAAGCATTGAGTAGTCAGGGCTGAATCATTTAACCACTAAAACACCCTATCTTTGCCTTTGCTGTTATTTCTTTAAAGAAAGGACAAAAGGGCCTTGACACTTGATTGGTAAGAAATCTGTAATCTCTCATCACTGTGAGCAAAATAGCTACACAGACAAGCTAAGGGATAAAATATTTAGCTTTTCTCATAAATTCAGTTGGCAGAATGTCATCGTGGTAAAATCATTTGTCATGGACTATTCTACACAGAATATACCCAGAGGTGTTCCTCATTATTCTCTTTGGTGCTTTTAAATTCAGTAAAGTTGACAATAAAAAGCAATCACAAGTCTACCTCTTGCCAATTGAAGATCAAAATATGTGACTTCATAAGATAACATTTGTACTATCTTGCCATATGCTCATATCCATTAATAATGCAGAATGCATTCACTGAAGTCTCAAGAGTCCCCAACAGTGTAAATAGCTCAAAAGTTCAAAGTTCTTTCTGATAGTCAAAGTAACTATTACATATAGGACTATAAATTGTAAATATATATATATTTACATATATATATATATATATAAAGATTCTGTTTGAGATGGTAAAAAATGTCTTAAATTACTAAGAATTTTATATATATATATGTGTGTGTGTGTGTGTGTGTGTATGTGTGTGTGTGTGTGTGTGTGTGTGTGTGTGTGTGTGTTTATGTACCTCCTTACTGTCCATCATTTCCTATTTGGTGTAAAGCAGCACCTGGACACCACAAAAGAGGAAACAGAAAAATGGAACCACAGTAAAAGGCTCTATAAAAATCCTGTCTAAGTGTAAGATGACAGCCACCTATGTGGAATCCTCACCTGCCTTCACCTCCAGTTTGAAATTTGTACAACCAAGGCCTCAGCTGGTGCTTCCTACTTTGTAGCAATGAAAATTTACATATGTTATGCCATCTATGGTATTTTGATATGGACACTCAAATAAGACAAGATTATCATGCCCTTTGATGAGTCCGGTTCACCTTGTAAATGACAATGGCATGCTGAGCAATTTTCTATTGTCACAATTCAAATCAGAGTTTTCTGAATCCTGAGAAGGTGACACCAAAAGTCTATTCAGAGTGTCCAAGAGGAATGCTTTATAAACCACAAGAGAAATTCCACATATCTGAACAGTAAGAACATAAAAAAATGATAAAAAGAAATAGATGAAATGAATATCTTCACACATTGGTCTTAAGTCTGTCTTCATTGTGAAATTTTTTTATTTCTTCTTCAATTCTGACAAAATGGCTAAAGTTAGGTGATTTATAAAGAAATGCTTAGTAAGCTCAAATTCATGGAAGGAGGAAAATTCAAGATCAGCCAAATATTTCTGGTCAGGTCTTTTTGTAGTATCAGTATAGAATGATGGAGATGAAATCTTCAAGCAGATGTGTGGGAGAGATGGAAGAAATCAAACACTTGCATGGCTTTTTAGAGTAATTTTTCAGTGGGTGAGCAATCTATCCCCAAATCTCTGAGGCATGCCTAGCAATAAGATCTTTTATTGATGTTACCATATTTGCCGCCTACTATATGCTACCCCTTAAAATATCATACTGCTTTTCATATTCTCATGATATTGGCAACAGTTGATTTTAACACAGAAACTCCTTGTAATGAGTATGAAATCTTGTAAGACTCTGATGAGCCTTAGCTACCAGGGAACCCCCCCCACCCCCCCAGTGGACCACAGAGAGCCAGATATCAATGCAAAAGCAAGAGGAATTTATTGTTCCAGAGCACTGGGGCTGTCCTGCACCCAAAGGAGAAGCAATGACCCCAGGCATCCCGTTTGGCCAGTTTTTATACAGTTTTCAGGGGTAGAATAGAGCAACAGCTACTAGGCACAATGTGATTGGCAGAACAGTGTGAACTTTCAAACTGATTGGTCCTTAGGGAATGAAGTAGCAAGGGCTTCCCTTATCTGCAGGTGGAATGTAATCAGCCTCTCCCTTCCAGAGAGGAGAGGTGCCTACATGCTCCATGACCTCTTCAATCGAAATCATGGCATATATTTATACCTTTATTTTCTTGGGCTATGCATTCCAAATATGCTATGTATTTTATGCATGCATTAAACCTTATTATGAAAGTAATTTTGATTCCAGTTTCATTGTTTGTACTTAGAATTAATAGTAATTATAGGGAAATATAGATTTACATACTTTAGCTGTACTGAAGATACATAATAAAAGATTTTATATTTAATATTTGTATTTAACTAATTTTAGGGAGAATGTGGATAGGTGCCCCACTACATGTGTAGAAGACTGAGAATGGCTTTTAGGATTTACTTTTTTCCTTCTACCTTCAGTTCCTGGGACTGAACTCAGGTGGTCAGGTTTGAAATGAAAGCATGTTTACCCATTGAGCCATTTCCAGCCAATTGCAGATAAATGTTTTCTACTCACTGAATTGGTAGTCAGCATTAAGTGCCTCATGTGATAGTTTAAATTTCATAAAAGTTAAGTATTTTGTCTGTGTATTAACTTCATACAAGTTGGCAGTAGCTACAACTTAGTATAGTGGTTTTAGTAAGAGTTGACATTTTTTCAGGCAAACAAAACAAAAGAGAATGGGATCAAAGAATGGGAATATATAAATATGTCTGGTGACTGGAATATGCTGAAGACAAATGTCTGTGGCATTATTCTGAATCCAAGGAGGAAAAATTGAGTGCAATCTGACTAGTAAGAAACTCGATAAAATAACAAGCCTGAATTCTTCAGAGTGTAAAGGTCATGGAAGACAAAGATAGCCTCTGAAGACAATGTGCCAGATTGAAGGATGCTGAAAGGCGGTGGCATTTTGCTGCAATGTGGCATTCTAAAACTGAGTGCAGACTGTGAGCATGTAATTGATGTGGACATTACAGTGTAAATTGGTAGAATCTTGTCATGTATCAGGAATTAGATAATAGTATAGTATCCATACAAATACAAGATATTATAAATATACTGTGCATAGATTTAGTCTTGAAAAATATATTACAGTACCTCTAATAAAAGACCATATCTATAATGGATTATCAAGTGGTTCAGAAAATAAATGTAGATAGAACAAAGGATATGTAGAAATAAACAGTGTGTAAGGTAAGTAGCAAGACAAAGAAGCATCCTGTTAACAACTGAGCTGGTTGGACTGTAGAGATAGGTGAGTGGTTAAGAGCACTGACTGCTTTTCCAGAGGTCCTGAATTCAATTCCCAATAACCACATGGTGGATCACAGCCATCTGTAATGGGATCTGATGCCCTCTTCTGGTGTGCCTGAAGACAGCTACAGTGTACTCGTCATATATATATATATATATATATATATAAACAAAAACCAACAGAGATGTTTATGAATGGTTTGGGATGTGTCTGTCCTATTTTTAGCACTAATCTTCACATTGCAGTTAAAGCAAAGAAGACTTCAAAACCAACGGTCATTCGCCCATCCACTCAAGACATTTTTATGGAACTCCATCTTTGTGGCATCAATGGTAATACCACAATCCGTAAGACAAACTCCATTTTCTTGTATAATTTTCTGTCTACTTTGAAGCTAATCTCCATAAATTATTAATAAATGCAATTTGATATATTCCATCAATAAAGATAATTTTATTGTTACTACAGTTTTACTAGTAGGGAAAACCTTATTGTATTTTACATATAGTATTGTTGTGAGGTTATAAGAATGAATCTATGTTACACTACAAGTTTACATATTGAGTGCAATATTTTTTCCACTCCTCAAATGCTTACATAGTATCCTCACATCTATCAAATACCCTATATACTCCTCAGTGGGACAACAGCAAATAGGACAAGCTACCATAGGCCTTTGAATCACAGTTTTTCTTAGAATGTTCAAAAGGAAAACACATGTTTATTAAAATTAATATTCTTTAGCATGTACATATATATTATAATATAATATTATGGGATAGGGTGGAATAAAATTTCTTTTTAAATATTTGTTTTATTTTATATGTATATATGTATGTATATTGCATGTATGTATGTATATTGTTTATGTATGATCACAGGACTATAGGTGCCTATAAAAGCCCCCACCAAAAACTGCCTCTTCTTTTTGTGAATTCCTTTATCATGCTAGAATTACAAATACGTATGAGCCTCCATTATAAGTTCTGGGAACTGAACTTGGGTCTTTTTCAGGAATAGCAAGTGGTTTTAATCACTGAGCCTTCTCTCCATCCACAAAAGAATGAAATTCTGAAACATGCTACCAGCTGTGTTAAACATGAAAGCTACAGTCCAAGTGAAATAGATACAAAAGGATAGATGCTGCTGGCTACACACAGTGATTACCTAGGAGGCATAAAATCACAGACACAGAGAGTAGAATAGAGGCTACAGTAATTTGTGGAAGAGAGGACTTGCAGTGAGTGTACAGTGAGTACAAAGATTCTGTCTGAGATGATAAAAAAGGTCTTAAATTACTAAGAATTGTTAATACAGTTAATGCCACTGAATTAGGCATTTAGTTTGGTTAAAATGGAAAATTGTATGCTATGTTGATTTCATCACAATGAAAATAATTCACATGTACTAATGCATGTAATCTGGGACATATTAAGCAGTTGTTTTTAGCTTCACCATTCTGGCCTATTAAGTAGAAATAACAGCTCTTGTAGTTTTTAAGGAGGTAATAAATTAATGATGTAATCTATCTATTCTGTCACACATGGTTGTATGGAACGTGGCATTCCTTTATTGTCATATACACTTAAGTAGGATGTAGCCAGGAAAATGCTCTTCAGGACTGTCAAGTTCCTAACATAGTATTTTAGTGTTTTTGTGAAATAGTAACACCTCACCCCTACATGTGGTTACTTGAAAGGGAAAGGCTGTTTAATAAATATTGAAGGTTATAATCATTTGTTAGACTTTGACAGTAAAATTTCTTATCAAGATGTAAAAATTCTTGGAAAAATATATTTCTTGAGCTGGCCAAAATGTAGCATGCTTTGGGTGTAGCCTCCACTGAAGCCTACTTAGGCTTCTTTGTCTTAAATGTTCATACAGCTGCAACTTACCAAGGACTTTTCCTTTATATTTGGGACTGCAATGTAAATTCTTTTAAAAAGTTTGTAGTTATCTTTCATGCTTGTGTTTTAAAAAGTGCAAATGCTTTTCCTAATAGTTAATAATACTTTTCCAACAAAACCCTGCCCACAAATTTGTTGTTTAAACACAGGACAGATTTTTTTCTTGTAGATTGTACTAGCAAAACTCCTTGAATGTAAACATGTTAAATTACAAACTTCTGGAGAGAGTTCAGTGATTGCTTAAATGCACTTAGTTAACTTCTACAGGACCTGAGTTTAGTTCCCAGAACTCATGTGTTGGGGAAATAATTGTCTGTAACTCTATTTCTAGAGAATCTGCTCCCCTTTTCTGACATCCATGACTATTACAGTCATTTGGCACACACATAGATACAGAAAAACACTAATAAGCAAAGTAAAAAGCAATAACTATTAGAAAATAAAAATAAAATGACAAAAGATGGGAGGGCCATTTTATGATGGTCAAGCAATGGTGCATTTACTGCTCTAGAGGCAGTGGAGCCTGGGAGAAGAGCACCTAATAATAAGATAGACTAAAGTCTCAGGAGATAGCCAACTTATTTAGAGCATCAAACAGTTTATATTCAAAGGGTTAAGAATAGTCACATAAATAAAATTTATAACCTCAAGGACTAGCAGCATGTATCATAGTTTTTCATAGAGTTCTATAGAAAAACAATATCCAGTTTATAATAATAATAATAAATAATCTGAAGAAAATATACTCCTATCCTCCACAACTGGGTTAGGTAACAAAAGTACATTCCATGAATATTTCCATGTTTTTTGAATAAACTGATGTCACAATCATCTTGTTTTGTTTTCGTAGAGTTGTCACACAAGCATTATAGTTCTCCTCACATGGCTCCATTCTTGGACAATGTTCCAGCCCCCACACCATTTTATATTTTAAATGAAAGATATCCAGAATAGTTTTGATTTGAGTTATTACATATAAATCTAATTGTCATTTGGTGCATGAATATCCTATACCCAAGCACTTTATTACATCAGAACAATGAAAGCATTGTGTGTAATATTCTGCTACCAGGAACAAAGATTCAAACTATGTCCAGCAGCACTACTGGGTACATTACTATGGGGATCAAAAAGATCTAGAAAATTTGTTGAAAGTTATGATTAATAATTAGCTGTTCTGGTATCATTTAGAATGCAAACCTATGTTTACCATTTAATAGAAAACCAATCTTATGGTATCCTATGCAAAGTGGATGTGGTTCAAATCCCAATGAAAAGAATTAGCACAATTCATTCTCCAAATGAAGAAATATGTCTATTATAGTGCCAAAGTTATGGCAAAAACACAGAGTTAGTAGAATAACTTCTACCTTTGTGCATAGTCCCTTAACTTGGCACCAGGTAGAACTTGGCTTTGATCATATAGTCATGGTTGACATCGCATTTTCCCTTTAATTGGAGGTTTGCTTTCTTTCCAGTAATTTCCAATATCTCCTTATCCTCTGCAGGTTTCCTTGAAATCCATAAGGAACAACCAGAAGAAACAGAAATGAATAAATGAATCCACAATGTTTCAGTAAGTCTGTCTGCTATGACACATACCCCTTCCCAATTTTTATCTAGGGAAGTAAAAATATGGCAAGTTAATGCATCAACTTGCTTATTTCCTTTTTTTTTTTTTTTTTTTTTTTTGTTGATACTTTATTTACATTTGCAGTGCTTCCCCTTTCTAGGTCTCCTCTTTGGAAACTACCTATCCCTTCCCCCTACCCCACCTCTATGAGGGAATTCTACTTCCCACCCACCTGCCCACCCACTCCCATATTCCCACCTTGACATTCCCCTTTACTGGGGCCTCTAACACCATCAGGCCCAAGGGCCTCTCCTCCCCCTGATGGCCAGCAAGGCCGTCCTCTGCTACATAGGTAGTCCGAACCATGGTGGTCCAGCCTCCAGGAGGACTGGGGGGAAGGGGGTCAGGCCAGTTGACACTGTTGCTCCCTCCATGGGGCTACAGACTCCCTCAGCTCCTTCAGTCCCTTCTCCAACTCCTCCATCTAGGACCTCACTCTCAGTCTAGTGGTTACTGTAAAGTGAAACTTGGGTATTCCAAACGTTTGGGCTAATATCCACTTATCAGTGAATACATACCATGTTTGTTCTTTTGTGACTGAGTTACCTCGCTCAGGATGATATTTTCAAGTTCCATCCATCTGTCTGCAAATTTCATTAAGTCATTGTTTTTTATAGCTGAGTAGTACTCCATTGTGTAAATGTACCACATTTTCTGTATCCATTCCTCTGATGAGGGACATCTGGGTTGTTTCCAGCTTCTGGCTATGATAAATATGGCTACTATGAACATTCCTTAACAGAACACCAATGGCTTATGCTCTAAGATCAAGAATCAACAAATAGGACATCATGAAATTGTAAAGCTTCTGTAAGGCAAAGGACAAAACGGCAACCAACAGATTGGGAAAAGATCTTTACCAATCCTACGTCTGATAAAGGGCTAGTATCCAAAATATACAAAGAACTCAAGAAGTTAGACTCAGAAAAGCAAATAACACTATCAAAAAATGGGGAACAGAGCTAAACAGAGAATTCTCAACTGAGGAAATTTGCAGGGCTGAGAAGCACCTAAAGAAATGCTCAACATCCCTAGTCATCAGGGAAATGCAAATCAAAACAAGTCTGAGATTCCACCTCACACCAGTCAGAATGGCTAAGATTAAAAACTCAGGTGACAGCAGATGCTGGTGAGGATGTGGAGAAAGAGGAACACTTCTCCATTGTTGGTGGGTTGCAAGCTGGTACAACCACTCTGGAAATCAGTTTGGCGGACCCTCAGAAAAATGGACATAATACTACCTGAGGACCCAGCTATACCACTCCTGGGCATATATCCAGAAGATGCTCCAACATGTAATAAAGACACATGCTTATTTCCTTTTACAATAAAACCATCAGGTTAGAGTATGAGTCTACTGCTAGAAACAATTAAATAGGAAAGAATCTGAAACAGTATTTGAGGGCTTATATATTAACTATAATAGATGTAACAACCCAATCAGTTCCATCTACTGGACTGAGAAAAAGAAAGTATTAATCAATTGATGAAAATCTGGGGCATGAATATCTTTTATATGCTTAGATGAATCTTCAATAAAATAAATATTGGCCACTCACAATACCTTAGTCCTCACCTCTGGTAGAAGCTTTCTACCCCACCAGTGGCCAGGCCAGGTCCCTGAAAACAAAGAGAGCCTCCACCCTCATCATGCATCTGCCCAGTATAACCCCACCCAATCATCCTCATTATATTCCAGCTCACAGCTTCCTACTTCATCAGAGGACATGTTAGCATTTTGAAGCCCAGAGACAAAGCCAGCATTTTGAAAGCCAGACAGAAACCTCCCACCCCACCAAAAGCCAGGCAAACATTCTGAAGCCCAAATGCCCACAGATCAGATCAGAGGCCAAGCAGAAGTCCACATCTATTTTTGATGGCAAACCCTGCTGGACCAGTGGTCATCCAAGCCATCAGAAGTATATCCCTTAACTCAGGTGGACACCCCATGTGCAAATCTAGGTTGCTTAACCCAGAAGAAAAGAGGAGCAACAGAAACCAAGAAAAAAAAAAAAAAAAGAACACCCATACAACAAAGAAACTCAGAAACCAGCACTTAGATGTATAATCACTGCAAATCTAGATGACTAAATGTCAGTGTAAGAGGACAATCAATAGCAATCAGGGTAACATGTCACTACCCAAACCCAGTCAACACAATGCAGCTGTCCCTGGGTATTTCAGCACAGATGAAGCACAAGAAAACAACCCTAAAACTAAGTTTATGAAGATGATAGAAGCCATTAAAGAGGAAGCACCAAAATTTCTTAAAGAAATAAAGGAAAGACAATCAAAAATTAGAGGAAATCAGTAAATCCCTTAAGGAATGGCAGGGAAACCAAGAAAAACCAACAGTTGAAGGAAAGAAATAAAACTGTTCAAGATCTGAAAATAGAAATAGAAGCAATAAAGATCACATAAATGGAGAAAATTCTGGAATGGTAAACCTAGGTAGTCAAACACGGAACTACAGATGGAAACATCACCAACAGAATTTATGAGACTGAAGACACAATCATAGGTGTGGATAACATGATAGAAGAAATAGATACATCAGTCAAAAAAAAAACATTAAATCTAAAAAATTCTTCACACAAAAAAATCCAGGAAATCTGGGATATTATGAAAAGAGCAAAGCTAATAATAAATGGAAAATTCCTATCTCAAAACTCAGAAAATATTTTTAAAAAATCATAGAAGATACGTTTCCTAACCTATAGAAGAAAGTGTCTATAAAGGTTCAAGAAGCATACAGAACACCAAATAGATTAGAGCATAAAGAAAAGTCTTGAAGTTACATAATAATCAAAACATTAAATACACAGAAGAAAAAAGAATACACACACACACACACACACACACACACACCACGTCCACATTTCCATCACTAACATTAAAATAACAATAAAGAGATAATTTAAGACAAATTTTTCTTATGAACAGTGATGCTAAATATTCAATAAAATATTTACAAACAAAATCCAAGAACATATCAAAAACATTATACACAATGATCAAATAGGCTTCATCTCAAAAATTCAGGGATGTTTCAATATATGAAAACTCATCAAAGGTAATACACCATATAAATGAACTGAAAGAAAAATCACATGACCATCTCATTAGATGCTGAAAAACTCTCTGACAAAATCAAACACCCCTTCATATTAAAAGACTTGGAATATGAGGTGCATACCTAAATATAGTAAAAAGCAAGATGAAGTAAGTAAATAGACAACATCAAATTAAATGCAGTGGAACTTAAATGAATGCCACTAAAACAATGAATAAGACAAGACTTCCCACTCTCTCCCTACCTATTCGATATAGTACTTGAAGTTCTAGCTAGGGTATTAAGACAACAGAAGGATGTCAAAGGGATACAAAATGGAAAGGAAGAAGTCAGAGTATCATTATTCACAGATGATATGATAGTATATATAAACGATCCCAAAAATTCTACCAGAGAACTCTTATGGCTGATAAACACTTTCAGCAAAGTAGCTGCATACAAAAGTAACTATAAACAAAAGCAGTCCTCCTTTAAACATAGAATAAATGTGTTGAGAAAGAAATTAGGGAAACTACACTGTATTAAAAACAAAGACATCATGAATTTTGCAGGCAAATGGATGGAACTTGAGAATATCATCCTGAGTGAGGTAAACCAGTTCCCCAAAGACTTATAAGTGGATAGTAGCCATAAAATATAGGTATCATATTACACTCTACAGAGCCAAAGAAGCTAAACAAGAGGAAAAGATCAAGTGAGGCAGCTTGAATCTCATGTAGAAGGGGGAATAAAATAGTCATAAGTGGCATATGGAAAGAGGGAATTAGGGTAATATGGGGAAGGGAATGGGGGATTCAGCATCAGATGTAGGGAAGGAAAGGAGAGATGGCTAGATGGCCATAAAAATGAATGGAAATCTACAACTGATGGGGGTGAGGAGGTGGGGGGGGCATCTCCAGGATAAGACACAGACTTGGGATAAAGAAGGCATCCAAGAATCAATGGGGTGAACTTAGCTGTGACACTGGGGATATGAAACCTGGAATAGACCACCTTCTGTAGCCAGACAGGAACCCCAGTGCAGCAATAGAGACACCAATCCACACACAAAATTTTCAACCCCAAATTTATCCTGTCTACAAGGAATGCAGGCACAGGGGAGGGAGCAGAGACTGAGGGAATGGGAAATCAATAGCTCGCCCAACTTGAGACCCATCCTATGGGCAAGCATCAATCCCTGACACTATTAATGATACTCTGCTCTGTTTGCAGACAGGAGTCTAGCAGGGCTGTTCTCTGGGAGGTTTTTCCTACCAACTGACTCACACAGATGCAGATACATAACCAAACAGTGATAGAGCTTGGGGACTCTTATAGACAAACAGGAGGAAAGATTACAGCCCCTATGGGGATAGAAACTCCACAGAAAAACAAAGTCAACTAACCTGGACGCTTGGGGCTCTCAGAGTCTGAACCACTGACCAAAGAACACACATGGGCTGGACCTAGGCCTCCCTGCATGTAAATAGCAGAGTTAAAGTTTGGTTTTCATGTGGTTCCTGAACAACTAGAAGAGGGGCTACCCCAAAAACAGTTGCTCATATTTGGAATCTGTTCTTCTAGCTGGGATGCTCTATCTGGCCTCAGTCAATAAAGAAACACCAAACTTTGTAGTGATTTAATGCCAGGGTGGGGGTTATACAAAGGGAAACCCCATCCACTCAGAGGAGAAAGAGAGGGGGGATGGAGAAAGAATTGTGGGAGTGGGTGGCCAGTAAGGGGACAGTGAGTGGGATGTAAAGTGAATATGTAAAAAATAAAAATTAAAAACAAAAACCAAAACAACAGCAACAAAAACAAACAAACAAAAAAACAAACACGAAACCAGACAAAACAAAATTCAGAGAATTCTCAATGGAGAAATCAGGAATGGCTATGATGTGCTTAGATGCGGGGCCGTTAAAGGCAGTCTGTTTTCTGGTAGAGCTAAGGTTTGAACCCCCGCAGACCCAAAAGGTTGTCCCCAGCAGAGGACAGCCTATAAGGGACAGCAGGTGTTTGCCAGGCTTCTAGAAAACAGCTCCTGACAAGTGCCTATATCTCTCCATAGATCTGTGACATTTGGTCACTTAAAAAAGGAACCATCCCAAGCCCCACCACAGGTAGAGGCATGGCCATGTAGCCTCAACATCCCCATGTTAATGAGACACCTAGAGGCTTAGCCACACTCCTTCCCAGTTACTATTTCAACCTCACCCCTCCCTGATGGCGAGGGGGTATGGTCTTACCCAACCACTCTCCACAATGAAAATAAATGCTCTGAAACTATGGACTGTCTCTATTCATCTTGATCCTCTGTGGGAAGGGAGGGAACCGGCCTTTGCCTAAAAGAGCTGTCATCTAGCCTCCCTCAGAAGCTTTCTGAGTGTTCCCAGCTGTGGCAGGCATCCATCCAGACATCCACCCAAGCCAATGCACCTAGCAGGTGCACAAGTCGCCCACCCAGTCCTGTGGCCGGGACCCTAGCAGAGCTCTTTCCCTTCTCGGCCCCACATAAGGGCCTCCCATTTTGTTTCCAGCTCTTCTGTGGCATCCAGTGGCATCTGTGATGCCCAGAGCCTGGGAACCCCACAGAGCCGGCTGCTATGCATCCACATCCCCCAGGAATCATGGCTGGCCCTCTCCCACCCGTAGGCTGTGTCTTCGTGCAGAGGCTTCTCACAGCCTGACTAGCCCTGAGGTCTTTGGGAGAGGTGCATGATCAACTGCCCAAGTGCCTACCTCTCTCAGAGGTCGAGAGTGCTTGGGGCAGACAGGGGACCTCTCACCACCGTGCTGGAGTATCCAACACTTAGAGGAATGTTCAGCTTTGTTAGTAATCAGGGAAATGCAAATCAAAATGCCTTTGAGATTCCAGTTTACATCCATCAAACTAGTGAAGATCAAAGTTCCAGTGCTAGCATGTATTCGTGAGGATGGGGAGCAAGGGGCACACTTCTCCATTGCTAGTGGGAGTGCAAACTTGTATAACCACTTTGGAAGTTGGTTTAGCAGTTTTTTACAAAATTGGGAAGAATTCTATCCTAAATCCAGCTATACCACCCCTGAGTATAAAGCCCAAAATGCTGCACAATACAATAGGGATACTTGTTCAACTATATTCATAACAGCTTTATTTATAATAGCCAAAACTGGAAACAACTTATTTGTCCTTCAATTGAAGAATGCATAAAGAAAATACAGAATGCTTGCATGACAGAAGAGGGCATCAACTCTTATGGTTGTGAGGCACCATGTGGTCGCTGGGAACTCAACTTTGATGAATGTGCCAGACAGCCACATCTCCATGGAGATGTATATGTGGATGGAGGAAACAACTAGTACTCGGACTGTACAGGTATAGATTCACAGGGACACAGCGTGAGACTTTGATGCCTCATTTTGGTCAAAGCCTTGTCACAATGATATAACATGTGAAGTCACTGTTGACAGCTATATTTGTCACTGATGCTCTGGATGTAGAGGTTCTCTGTGTTGGATGGACATAAATGAATGCAGTAGCAACCCTTTGCCAATTTGTGGGTAATGCACTGAGCTGTCCTTAGAGGATCAATAGGGACACATTGCTGCCCTGCCTTCTTCCTTCAACTACCTTGAAGTCTCAGGCTGTGTTTTTATCTGTCAGACTGGATTCAAAGAGAGGAGCCTAGCATACCTGCATTCTTAGGGACTTTACCTAGCATCTAACCAAAACAAATGCAGAGACCCACAGCCTAACTTTAGACTGGGCTCCAGAAGTCTTATGGAAGAGTTGGGAGATTAATTGAGGACCCCAGAGGAAGTGGGGACTCCACAAAAAGACCAACAGGGTCAACTAACCGGTACTCTTATATGTTCCCAGATACAAAACAACCAAACAGAGATTATACAAAAGCTGGACATAGCAGATCTGCAGCTTGGTCTTCATGCAACTCCTCCAACAACTGGAGTTGGGGCTTACCCTGGCTCTGCTGCCTGCCTGTGGATTCAGTTCTCCTAACTTGGTTGCCTTGTCTGGTCTCAGTGGGAGAGGATGTTCCTAGTCCTTCAGTACCTTGAGGGGCCTGGGTGGGTTGGAACCCAGTGGGTGCGGGGACATCCAACCCTTCACAGAGGTAAAAGGAAGGGGTGAGTGGGAGGAGCCATGTGACAGGGGCAGTGTGATCAGGATGTAAAATGAATAAATAAATAAAATAATGGAAAAAGCAGATATACATCTATACAATAGAATAATAATCAGCTATTATAAACAAAGGCATTACAAAATTTGCGCAGACAAGTGGATGAAACTTGAGAATATCATCCTGAGCGAGTTAACATAGACCCAGAAAGACATGCATGCTATGTACTCACTTAGAAGTGGAGATTAGTCATAATGTGCAGGATAACTATGTTACAGTCCTTAGAACCAATGAAATTGGGTAATAAGGAGGACCCAAGAGAGGTTCTTGACTTGTACTCAGAAGGGGAAATAAAATCTTCATCAGAGGTGGAGAGAGAGGGAACTAGGCCCAAAGAGGAATGAAGTAGGGAGTGGGTTGTGGAGACAGGAGGGTAAAAGAGGTCTGGGATGACAATGGAAATTGGTGGGGGTATCTCTGGGATTACCTGGATGCCTGGGACAGGGAAGCCTACATTGAGTCTATGGTAGTGATTTTAGTGAAATTCCTACCAGCAGGGGATCTAGAGAGTGAAGTGGCAACCTCCTGTAACCAGGCAAGTCTTCCAGTAAAGGGATGGAGACATCAAATCACCCACTAAACCTTCAACACAAAATTTGTCCTGCCTAAAAGATGCACAGGGAGAATGAAGGGACAGAGTTTGAGAAAACAGCCAAAAAAGGTTGGCCCCATCCCATTTAGAGAGCCAAACCCTGACATTATTATTGATGCTCTACTATGCTTGCAGTCAATAGCCTAGCATAACTGTCTCCTGAGAGGCTTCATCCAGCAGGGGATGGAAACAGATGCAAAAATCCACAGCTAAACATAAGCAGAGCATGAGGAGTCTTGTGGGAGAGTGGGGGATAAGATTGAATGAGTTGGAGGTGTCAAGGACACCAGAAAAAGACCTAATGCATCAATTAACCTTGGCCCAAGGGGGAATCACGATACTGAACCACCAACCAAAGAGCAGGCGGGGTTGAACAATGGCCATGCACATATTTATTGTAGGTGTGTAGCTTTGCCTTCATGTGGACCCCCTAACAATTAGAGTGTGGGTTGTCTTAGACTCTGCTGCCTGTGGTTGGAACCCCTTCCTCTACCTAGACTGCCTGGGTTAGGGTAATCTCAGCCAGAGAGGATGTGTCTACTCTTGCTGGAGCTAGATGTCCACGAATGGGGTGATAATGAAGGAGGCTTCATCTTCTTAGAGAAGGGGAGGAGATAATTGGGGGATTTTCAAGAGCAGGACTTGAAGCAGAGGGGTAGCCTGCAATTGGGATATAAAATGAAAAAAAATAAACTATTAAAAATATTGAAATAACCCTCTCTACCTTATCAGTTCACCTTGAATTAAAACTGGAATTCTACAACAACAGAAACAACAGAAAGTCTACATACTCATGGAAATGGGACTAGTCTCTTCTCAATGATCACTTTGTCAAGGGAGAAATAAAGTAAGAATTTAAAGACTTTGTAGAATTCAATGAAGATGAATGCACAGAGTACTGAAACTTATGGGATACAATTAAAACAGTGCTAAGAGGAAAATTCATAGCACTAAGTGCATTCATGAAGAAATTAATGAGATCACATACTAATGCTGAAAATCTTTAACAAAACCCAATGTCCATTCATGAAAAGAGTCTTGGAGAAAATCAGTGATACAAGACATACACCTAAGCATAGTAAAGGAGATAAGGTTGATAGCCAACATCAAATAAAATGGAAAGAAACTGAAACCAATCCCATTAAAATCTTGGACAAGACAAGGTTGTGTACTCTCTCTCTATCTATTCAATATAAAAACTGAGTTTGTAGCTAGAGCAATAAGATAACTAAAAGAGATAAATGATATAAATTGGGTAGGATGAAGTCAAAGTATCTGTATTCCTAGATATGACAATATACATAAGTGACCACAGAATTCTACCAGGAAACCCCTGCACCTTCAACAAAGTGTCTGAATACAAAATTAAGTAAAAAAACAACAAATGGGCCCATAAAGAAATCAGAGTAACAGCACTGTAAATGAATTATTCTTAATATAAATGTAAACAGTAAACTAATCCGACAACTGTATTTCTTTACTTTATGCTAGTCCCCAATGATGTCACTGATAAAGCAACATTTATTTAAAACTACACCTCAATAGCTGAATATTTAAATGATCCGCCTTAGCTTTCTATGCTAACCTAGCTTCTTCCAAGCCCTATCCCACGATATTTGTATATTCTTACTGATCTGGCTCTTTGGACCTCAGGTGTGTTTCTGTGATCTCTCTCAGACCCCCTTATTCATGGCTTGGAATGCTTTGGTTGTTGGACATTCTACTCTATTCTCTATTTTGCTCAGCCTTATGGTGATCAGCCTTTACTGACAATGAAGAGAATAGATGGTAAGAATTATTTATACAAACTTGAGACAGGAGATTCTCAGTAAAACCATTACAATTCTGTGTCTGAATTGAAACAATTATGAGGGCAGAGAATCAGCATTTGAATAACAAAAAGGTTAATTTAATATAGTGTTCAACATTATTCCTACGCAACACCCTTCACAATAGCCACAAGTAATATAAATTATCTTGCTGTAAGTCCTATCAAGCAAATGAAAGACCTGTATGACAAGAAGCTTAAGTCTTTGAATACAGAAATTAAAGAAGACATCAAAAGATAGAACTATCTTTCATAGTCATGAATCATTGGATTAATATACTATAAATGGCCATTTTTACCAAAAGGAATATACAGATTTAACACAATTCCCATCAAAATTCCAATGCAGTTTTTTTTTTTTTAGTATAGAAATAGAGTTTATTTAGGGCATGGGGAGGAGAGTTAAGAGGGTAGTAGAGGCAGTGAAAGGCAGAGAGAGGAAGAGAGTAGAGAAGTAGAGGAGTGGAGGCCAGCCATGACCACGTGGAGAGAGGGGGGAAGGGAATGAGGAGAGGTAAGAGAAGTGGGGGAGAGGCAAGAGAAAGAGATAAGAGCTCCAATACAGTTTTTAATAAGCCTTGAAAGAACAATACACAACAATTTCATATGGGAAAAAAAGCCCAAGAAAGATAAAAATTCTGCACAATATAATAACTTCTGGAGTTATCATCATATCTGATTTCAAACTGCACTATAGAACAATAGCAATAAAATTATATGGTATTTGCAAAAACAGGGTTATCCACAGAATTAAATTGAAGATTCAGACATAAATTCACACACCCATGAGCACTTAATTTTTGACAAAGAAGCCAAAGATTTATGGAAAAAAGAAGGCATCTTCAATGAAAGTTGCTGGTCTAACTGGATGTCCATAAGTAGAAGAATGCCAATTGAGCCATATTTATTACTCTGTGTAAAACTCAAATGCAAGTGGATCAAAGACCTCAGCAGAAAACCAGAAAACTGAATCTAGTAAAAAAGAAAGTGTGTGATAGCTTTGAACATACTAGCACAGAAGACAACTGCCTGAACAGAAAACCAATAGTTCAGTTACTAAGACAAAAATTAATAAATGGGACTTCTTGAAACTGAAAAGGTTTGCAAGGTTAAAGATACCATTAATAGGATAAAATGGCAGACTGCAGAATGGTAAAAAATCTTCCCCAACTTTACATCTGACAGAGGGCTAATGTCCAACATTTATAAAGAACTCAATAAACTGGACACCAATATACTAAATAATTCAATTTAAAAAGAGGGTAGTTCTAAACAGAGAATTCTCAACAGTGTAATTTCAAGTAGCTGAGAAACACTTAGCCATCCTTAGCCATCAAGGAAATGGAAATCAAAACAACTGAGATTCCTTCTTAGCACTGTCAGAATGGCTAAGATTAAAAGTACAAATGACAGCTCATGCTGGCAAGGATTGTGACAAGGAAACACTCTCAATTGCTGTTAGGAGGACAAACTTGTACGGCCACTTTGAAAATCAATATGGTGGTATCTCAGAAACTTGGGACTCAATCCACATCAAGACCACTCTTGGGCATATACACAAATGACACCCATCCTAACACAAGGATGCTTGGTCAACTATTTTTTCTAGCTGTTTTAGTCATAATAGTTATGATTAGAAACAACCTAGATATCCCCAACCCCTCAACTGGTGAATGGATAAAGAAGACATGATACATTTACAAAATCGGAGTATTACTCAGATTTAAAAAACAGACAAAACAACCACAACAGCAAAAGATTTTATGAAATTTGTTGGTAAATGAATTTAACTAGAAAAAAATCATATCATTTTATGTAATCCAAACACAGAAAGAAAAACATGGTATATAATCACTTGTAAGTGGATATTAGCTATAAAGTAAAGGATAGCCATGCTGCAATGTATGTACCAAGAGAGGCCAATTAACAAAGAAGGCTTAAGGGGGTACCCAAGATCTTTCTGGGAATGCTAAATAAAATAGATTTAGTAAGTAGACTGGGTGGGAATGAGAACACGAGGGATCAGGTCTGGGATGGATCAAGGGGGAAATCCTAAGAGAGAGGCCTGCAACTAGGGGGAGGTATTTTTGGAGTGAGTTAAGAGCTAAAGCAATGGACACTCCATGGGATCTATTAGAGTTGTGCTATTGAAGACATCTAGCAATGTGAGACACAGAGTCTGAAACAGCCATGCTCTGTAACCAGGAAAGGCCTCTAGTTAAGGTACTAACCTACACTTTGACAGCCTGATGGAAGTCCTGGGACTGGATCCTAGCATATTTGTCATCAGAGAAACCAGAGAAACTTCATTTAGAAACTTTGAGAGCAGGTGCAGCTTTCTACAGCCAGATAAGCAGAGCTCAGAGTGTCCTGTGGAGGAGGGTGGAGAGTGATTGGAAGGGTCAGAGAGATCAAGGACACCACAAGAACATGCCAAGAGAATCAACTGGCCAGGGATCAAATGGACTCATAAAGATTAGAGAGACTGTATGGGTCTGACCTATCTACTCTCTATAAATGTTATTGCTGAGAAGCTTAATGTTCTCGTGGGATTCTAAACACTAAGAGTAGGATCTCTCTCTGACTCTTCTGCCTGCCTTTTGGACCAGTTTTCTTCCTGTTGTGTTACTTAGCATTGATGTGAATATATTTGCCTAGTCTATTGTAGCTTTTTATGACATATTTTGATGATGTCTTTGGAAGACCTGCTCTTGTTTGAGGGAAGGTAGAGAGGGTTTATAGCTCTTTGAGAAAGATGTAGTGGCAGGAAGAGACTGAGGGGAAGAGAGGGGTGGTAAGGGAAGCTGCCTTCAGGATGTAATATATGACAGAAGAATAACCAAGAAGAAGAAAATTTAAACAAATATGTATCTGTCTGTCTGTGGAATGAGAGAAGTCTGGACAATTTTAGTAATCACAAATTCAGTCTACGTGAGAAATTCCATAGGTTACCAGCTAGATAATATTTTTCTACCCCTTCACATTTATCTATGAATGAAATTTGAAATTCTATAATATTCTGTAAGAATATTAAAAACTGTCTGTTAAAGGTAATATAATACAGCAAGAATTAAATCCATATAATTGTCAACATTTGGTAGGTTAAGGGAAAGCAGTCAGAATTTTATGGCCCTTATTGTATAATAAATTGATTCTAAAGGTTTGTCCTCTTGTGTTAAAATACCTGAAGGAAAAACTTCTTTAGGCAAGAATAAGTCAGGTTAAAGAAAGAATACACAAATGCCTTTTCTTGTCAGTATTGGTAAATTCCTTTTATCTGCCATACCCCAGCTCACCTAGGTGGTAAAGTTGGCTTTTTCATAGACTTTCCTAAGTCCTCATTAAAAAGTGGAGAGAACTCAAGGTTAGAAGGATTATCAAATGTAAAGTAGGCTCCAGTAAGAGGGCTGGGGAATCATCACTAGCATAGTGGCTGGTTGTACTGTTTTTATTTAAATTTTTGATGAATGAGGAAAAATCTTCTTTTGCCTCATTTATCCATTCAAGATTTTATTTGGTTTATATTCATTCAAGAAATTAATATCTCTTACTCATAATTAATATCCTCTTTATCTTCTCTAAGTATTTTCAATACAGTTAAAATTAGTGCTCAAGTGATCCAAAATCAAACAGGAATTATTTCCCTTTGTTTATATGTATTTCACTGTTTTTTCAAACTCTGTCCCATATTTCTTTTTCTAAATTTCCTACTGGAAACCAGGGATTATAGCAATAAACAACTTGCAATAAATTAATACTTATGATTTTGTTACTTCTGCTTCTTTCTTTTATTGACTTTTTTATTTATTATTTATTTATTCATTCATTCACTTTACATCCTAATCACGACCTCCCTCCCTCCTGTCTTCCCTGTCCCACTCTTACAAGTTCCTTCCCAATTACCTTCCTCTTTCTTCTCAGTGAAGCTCACCCTTGCATACCATGCCATACCGAGGGCATCAAGTCCCAGGAGGAAAAGCATATCCTCTCTTAGTGAATCCCAGTCAGGCAGTCCAATTAGGGGAATGGTGTCCAACAGCACGCAATAGAGTTAGAGACAGACTTGTTCCAATTATTAGAGTACCCACATGAAGACCAAGCTGCACATCTGCTACAAATGTGCAGGCAGTCTAGGTCTAGACTCTTCATGCTATTTGGTTGGTGGTTTAGTCTCTGTGAATCCCCATGGGCCATGGTTGGTTGACTCTGTAGGTCTTCTTGTGATGTTCTTGACCCCTTGGGCTCACTCAAAGCTATCTGTTACTCTTCCACAAGACTTCCTGAGCTCTGTCTGATATTTGTCTGTGAGTCTGTGCATCTGTTTCCACCAGCTGCTGAAAGAAGCCTCTCAGGAAACAGTTATGCTAGGCTCCTGTCTACAAGCATAGGAGAGTATTATTAATTGTGTCATAGGATAGCTTTCTCACATGGCATGAGTCTCAAGTTGGACCAGTCATTGGTTGGCCATTCCCTCAATTTCTGTTTCCTCTTCAACACAGTACATCTTGTAGGCAGGACAAATTTTGTGATGAAAGTGTGGTGATATTCCCAACTCTCGACTGGCAATCTTGCCTGGCTCCAGAAGGTGGCTACTTCAGTCTCCATATCCCCAGCTGCTAGGATTCTCAGCTAGGGTGACTCCTATAGGCTCCTGGGAGCCTCCTCAATCCCAGAGATGCACCCCATTGATTTTGGTTCTCACTTGCAAACCTTTTCCACCCCTTCTCCCCACATCTGCTTCCCATCACCATCCCCTCCTCAGCCCCCTCCCACCGAGTCGCCTCCTTCTATCCACCTTTGATGTCTATTTTATTTTCCCTTCTGTGTAAGATTCATGCATCCTCCCTTGGGCCCTCCTTATTATTTCGTTTCTTTGGGTCTGTGTATTGTAGCATGGTTATCCTTCCTGTACATTGTGGCTAATGTCTTCTGGGTCTGGGTTACCTCACTCAGGGCTCTTCCTGTCTTTAGAAAATGATTCACAAGCTGGACATAAGGTAAACCTTTTATCTTCTCTGTCCCATTATTTTCACTCATCTACTTCTGTGAAGGTCTCTCCTCTCTTATCTAATAACCAACATTGGGTCACCAATTTGTGGCACTATTTGCTTACTGCTCTAAAGGTGATGGGACCAGGGAGAGTAGAGATGAAAAATGAGGCTAACTAAAGTCTCATACACTAGCCAATTTTATTCAGAACGTCAGATAATTTATACTCTAAAAGTTAAGAAGAATCACATGAATACAATGTGTAATCATAAGGACAAGCCCCATACTGCAAAAAGATGTTTTTCCATAAAAGCATATAAACAAATAACAAAGCATTTACTCACCTTCCAACAAAATCTACCATGTAAGCCGAGACACACTGATACATTTTCTTCCTTTGGTTTCAGTGTGCATGCTTTGTCATATTTTACTCTTAGATACATTTACTCTGAAATTTACTCCAAGATTTCAGAGTTCAATAGCAATAGACAGTTGTAATGGATTATCTGAAGTAAACTCAGTCTTACCCACTACATCTGGGAGGAAAACAAAAATACATTGAAGAACAATTCCATATTTGAAGTAAACTCAGGTCACAAGACCCTTGTCTTATTTTCTTGGCACTTCTCCCAGGCAATCAGAATTCTCCTCACAAGGCTGCATTCTTTTTTTTTTTTTTTTTTTTTTCTTGAGATTTAAATTTCATTTTATTTACTTTTTTTATTTTTTATTTATTTTTATTTTTATTTATTTTTGATACTTTATTTACATTTCCAATGCTTCCCCTTTCCTTTTTAGAAACCCCCTATCCCCTCTCCCTCCTCTGCCTCTATGAGGGTATTTCCCCTCCTACCCACCCACCCACTCCCGTATTCCCACCTTGACATTCACCTTTACTGGAGCCTCTAACACTCTCAGGCCCAAGGGTCTCTCCTCCTCCTCATGGTCAACAAGGCCCTCCTCTGCCACATATGTGGTCCGAGCCGTGGGTCCCTCAATGTATATTCTTTAGTTGGTGGTCCAGCCTCCAGGAGCACCGAGGGGGGGTCGGGCCAGTTGACACTGTTGCTCCCTCCATGGGGCTGCCACTCCCTCAGCTCCTTCAGACCTTTCTCCAACTCCTCCATCTGGGACCTCATTTTCAGTCTGCGGTTACTGTAAAGTGAAACTTGGGTATTCCGAACTTTTGGGCTAATATCCACTTATCAGTGAGTATATACCATGTTCGTTCTTTTGTGACTGGGTTACCTCACTCAGGAAGATATTTTCAAGGTCCATCCATTTGCCTGCGAATTTCAAGAAGTCATTGTTTTTAATATCTGAGTAATACTCCATTGTGTAAATGTACCACATTTTCTGTATCCATTCCTCTGCTAAGGCACATCTGGGTTGTTTCCAGCTTCTGGCTATTATAAATATGCAAGGCTGTATTCTTAGACCATGTTCTGACAATGAGGAATGTAGAATGTACATGAATTAGACACATTCTATACATGAATATAATTCACAAGGATGAGATTTAACATATAGTATAAAATAGGAACAAATGAATGCAGACTATCTGGATCACATTAAAGGTGGTGGTTACATGACAGTAAATTTCACAGATAATTGTAATCTCATTATATGCTTTAGTTAACGGTACTTAGCCTCTATTGGTTTTCAGGGATTCTGTGTAAGAAACTTTACATATAATTTGGAAAGATGGAGCACATGTGAACTCTGAAATCTTGGAGTAAATTTCAGAGTAAATGTATCTAAGAGTAAAATATGACAAAGCATGCACATTGAAACCAAAGGAAGAAAATGTATCAGTGTGTCTCTGCTTAAGTGGTAGATTTTGTTGGAAGGTGAGTAAATGCTTTGTTTTGCCACAAAAGGCACTTCCTTGAGCCAGAATCTTTCATCAAGAAAAGTTTTGATTACTTCAAACTTGTGTATCTATAATGGGACAGTAGTTGGATTATTTTATTATTTTAACAACATTTCTTGTATTAGTTTTCAATTAATATATACTATTAGTGCAAATCTAGTCAAAGTTTAAGATCAATGATTAGAATGGACAGGGTATTTGTACAAATTATAATAAATATAAACCAAGTAAGTTTTCAAGGCAGCCCAATTCCCTGTGTGGGCTACTGTTACTGCAAAAAAACCTGAAGTATGGGCTTTAAGTTGTCACTGATCATGTGAATTGATATAAGCCACAGTTTGGGCATTTGAGAAATTAAATTTCAAAGAACTTATGCCAAAGGTAATAAGCGAAGAATTATGTGCCATATTAAGTGCATGTACACCATCGTAGGCATGTCAGTGTGTTGCACACACATGCACCCATACACATACAGAGAGACAGGGACTCTGAATCATGGGTAAAAACAATACTATAGGCTTCTAGTCATGGATGTTAATATTTATTAAGAGTTAAGAAAAAGAAAGGAGAATCTTCATTTTGACAAGTTGTCATGAAAAAGTATTATTACTGCAATATGAATTTAGGCTTTTTATTGGGTTAATATAGGGGTCTCTGTCACAGTTAGCTGAGTCACATACCTTCTTATTCAACAAGTATTATTAATTGCTTCATGTATCTTAAAGTCTAAGAAGAACTTCCGTGAGATTTTTTATACATCAAAAACAAACAAACAAACAAAAAAAAACCAAAACCAAAACCAAAACCAAAAACAAAAACAAAACCATGACATACTATCATCGTTCAGAAGCACATCCCCATGTGCTTGTGATTAGTTTATGAGGCCACGGATACAGGAGGATGGAGACATAACGGCACACACTGGGAGGAAACTGTCCAAGGGAGATCTTTATTGAGCTAATAATAGCAAGGGCCCCGTGTATTCATGTTGCTACTCTAGGAATTCGAGGATGTTTTATTTGTGCTCTGAGATAACTGAGTGAGACTTCTGACTATCTTGAGTTGATTGATGATTGCTGTCGACTGGCATGGACTCCCTTTATATTTTTGACATGGAGTACAGCAAGAGTAATTCAGTTTCTATAGCTGCATAAAGAACTTAAGGACAAAGATGCTAGCCTTGGTGAAGACTTGTGTGGCAAATGTACATAAGTTATAAGGCTATAAAATATGCTAAACACCACTATCAGCTACCACAGTTGTCAACACTATGTCAACTCTAGTGTCACCCAAATATTTTTTTCATTTTTTTGCTACTAATTCTGTGGTTGAAATTAAATTCCACAGAAAGTTGGAAAAAGAAGAATTCATGTATTTCTTTAAATCAACAGCAATATGATAAATGCATATTTTAAAAAATGTTTTGAAATGGTGAAAGAGTTTAACAATTCTCCTTTGGGGTTAACTAATTTTTCCATATGTAATGCAACCAAGCATCCAGAAAAAAAGAATTAGGAAAACACAG
Organism: Uromys caudimaculatus; assembly: GCA_028551405.1. Classification (NCBI taxonomy): domain Eukaryota; kingdom Metazoa; phylum Chordata; class Mammalia; order Rodentia; family Muridae; genus Uromys; species Uromys caudimaculatus. Next base: position 101,871,821 of record CM052706.1, on the reverse strand, counting down.
TGAGGGATTTACATTGTCACAAAACAATCCATTAGTATATTCATTTAGAATGAAGTTAAATGTGAGTATTACTTCCTTAAAGAGTATTGATTTGATGAAAAGATATTCTTTTAATTTAATATAGCCTTGTTCAGATTAGTTTTGTTTATATCTGTTTGTCAACGTTAAGGATTCTTTTTGAACAAAGTAATACAGAAATACACAGTGAGGTCACCTAAGTTCCTAGGATGGCTCATTTTCATTTTCAACCTGACTGGATTTGAACCTTCCTGGTAACACATCCCTGTGTTTTTCTTGAGGGTATTTACAGAGAGATTTACCTGAGGAGGGAACATGTACCCTTAACGAGGCTCAGCATCATCCCAATGGACTGGTATCCTAGACAGAATAAAAAGGAGACAAGGAGCAAGCCAGTGGAGTGTCATCATCTCCTGGTCTCAGATGTGAGGAGTCATAGTAGCATGCCCCGGCCATCATGATTCTGCCATGTTTACCAGCCATAATGCACCACATGCTCTTCTGCCATAAGAACCTTAAATTGCTTTTGTTGGGTATTAGATTATAGCAACAAGAATAATTAGTGTGGAATCTAAGATGGCACTGAAAGTACTTTGTAGGCTGCAGGACCTGATCAGCCTTATTCAGATGTCATTATGCCTCTGTCTTTTCTCATAGAATCTGTGTATATCACTATATATCAACATTAAGTGTTATGGTGTTTGCAGACTGAGACGCTACAGGTAGAGTACATTAGACATCAACTAGAATGAATTTGTGTGTTATTACCAATATGGATATGAGGCCTGTATCACTTTTTACTAATTATTATTGTAAAGTTTTTTTCCCCATTAATAAAACAAGTACTCATTCTTTTAAACTTGGGTTTACACAATTAGATTCTAATAACTAAGTAAGAAATGATCCTTAATTGTCAGTTTAGAATGATGCTGTTGTTTGCTTGATTCTTCTAGTTTTGCACTGTCTTGATGCTCTGGATTAAAACCAAGGCTATGAACATTGTAAGCACATCGCACATTGATGAGCTACACTCCCGGCTCTCAGAATTTCATGGTGATTTGACAGATTATTGTTTTGACAGAAGATAAATGGGCAAACATTTGCAGTAGTTCTGATGAATGTATTTTTTGCTTCAAAAGGCATTTAACCTTTCTCTTCGCTGTTGGATTTATCTCATCTTTGATGTCTATTAACATGGGTGGTTTTGATAATCACCTTAAAGTGCCACATAATGATTTATTAGCAGATGGCTTTGTGCCATTATATTGAATTTTTACAAAACAGAGAAAATACCTTCAAAGAGACTATCATTTATCTGAGAATCACTTCCCTTTTATTACAGATTAATTTAGTTTCTCTCCTGAGTGCCAGAATAACTCAGGTAAAAATATTTTGCTGTAAAATTGTTTTATGCATAATAAAAATAGAAACATGATTTTGTATATTTTGAATACATATGGAAAGTTTAAATAATTAATTTATAGTAATATTTATTCTTTTTAATAATTTTATCCCTATATCTGTGTATTTTTTGCAACTGCTTAAGTACATTTACTAACATATTGAATTTTTAAAACAATAGAAAGTGTAAATCAAAAGCCACAATGCAACATGTGGTAAGTAGCTGTGTGAAAGAATCAAGAACATTAGAAATTTCAGCACAAAAATGAACATTATTTTGACTAATGAATATAAGAAATGTCCAAAATAATTTTCTTTGAAAGCAGAAAACAGCCATGTAATCAGCAACTAATTATGAGTGTAAAAATTCAATGGTAGAATATAAAATGACTTGATGGTCTTATGGTAAAATAGATGCCTACTTAAAATAAACTTGAAGACACCTTAAAAATCAGAACAAACATTTAAAAATAATCCTAGTCATTTTTCTGAGTTGGAAGGATTGTCATGTTTGAAGTTAGCCTGGACTACATAGTGAGAACCTGTTTCAAAATAGAAATAAATATTGAAGAACATAAAATATAATATGATAATCTATAAAGTCATTTTTCTTTTTTTAAAACATTTTTTATTTTTTGATACTTCATTTACATTTCCAATTTTTCCCCTTTCTAGGTCTCCTCTTTGGAAACCACCTATCCCCTCCCCCTCCCCCTCCCCCACTTCTATGTGGAAATTCCACCTCCCACCCACCCGCCAGACCACTCCCATATTCCCACCTTGACATTCCCCTTTCCTGGGGCCTCTCCTCCCCCTGATGGCCAACAAGGCCTTCCTCTGCCACATTTCTGTAAGGTTTTAAAATACACAGAGATTGACAGAATATGATTCAACTGGTAATTTCAATATTATATTCTAGAGCACAGTGAAGTAAGCTATCAGGACTGCATTGCTGAACTCAGAGCAAAGTTTTAGGAATATAAAGAATAATGCATTTAAATGAATTTTGCTTCCTGAAAAAATTATTGGAATCAGCTGATTACATTTTTACATTTTATTTATTTTATGTGCAAGTGTGTATACACAAGAGGTTCATGAATGCCATAGTATACATATCGAGGTCAGAGGACAACACATGTGTGTCTGTTCTCTTTTTCCCTTGTGGGTCCGAGGGGTTGAACACAGGTCATCAGGTTTGTAGGTAGGAGCATACCTGGTGGACTATGCTACCCGTCCCTATCACTTAGATTTTGGGCTAACTACTCCTGGGCACATATCCAGAAGATGCTCCAACATGTAATAAGGAAACATGCTCCACTATGCTCATAGCAGCCATATTTATAATAGCTAGAAGTTGAAAACAACCCAGATGTCCCTCAACAGAGGAATGCATACAGAAAATGTGGTACATTTACACAATGAAGTACTACACAGCTATTAAAAACAATGACTTCATGAAATTCTTAGGCAAATGGAAGGAATTAGAAAATATCATCTTGAGTGAGGTAACCCAGTCACAAAAGAACACACATGGTATGCACTCACTGATAAGTGGATATTAACCCTAAAGCTCAGAATACCCAAGATACAATTTGCAGACCACATGAAGGTCAAGAAGTAGGAAGACCAAAGTGTGGATGCTTCGGTCCTTCTTAGAAAAGGGATGAAAATACACATGGGAGGAAATTTTAAGACAAAGTGTGGAGTAAAAACTAAAGTAAAGGCTATCCAGAGACTGCCCCACCTGGGGATCCATCCCATATACAGTCACCAAACTGAGACACTATTGTAGATGCCAAGAAGTGCTTGCTAACAGGAGCTTGATATGTCTCTCTCCTGAGAGGATCTGCCAGAGGCTGACAAATACAGAGGAGGATGCTCACAGCCAACCATTGGATTCAGCACATGGTCCCCAACGGAGGAGTTAGAGAAAGGACCTAAGGAGCTGAAGGGGTTTGCAACCCATAGGAAGAACAATATCAACCAACCAGATACCGCAGATCTCCCAGGAACTAAACCACCAACCAAAGAGTACACATGGAGGGACCCATGGCTTCAGCCTCATATGTAGCAAAGGATGGCCTTGTCAGGCATCAATGGGAGAAGAGGCCCTTGGTCCTGTGAAGGCTCGATGCTCCAGTGTAGAGGAATGTGAGGGCGGGGAGGCGTTACTGGGTGATTTGGTGGGGGAACACCCTCATAAAAGCAGGGGGAGGGAGCATGGGATAGGGGTATGTGTGGAGAAACCAGGAAAAGGAATAACATTTGAAATGTAAATAAAGAAAATATCCAAAAAATGAAATTCTAAAGGAAAAGCCACTAAATGAATGAAATGTGGTAGCATGGCTTGGTGTAGGAGTTGAAATCCCAGCCAGGGACTGGTAAGCTGTTAGGTGATGACAGACGGGATGTGAGATAGGACAATCTTAGTCAATCCAGCTATTTCATTAAGATACTACCAAATCATGGTGTGCAATGTGCAATGCATAGAAAAATGCAAAGGTACACCTGCCTGGAGAAGATTTTAACTTAATTCCATCAAAAGACTGTGATTTAATATAAATCCAAATATGAATAATTATAGGTAGTTCAAAAAATTGATACCTAAACCCCATTTGTGGTTCATAGAAGTTTCATAATTAAAGCAAAATTATAAGGTTCTCCATAAAATAGTTGGGAGGATGAAATTTTGAGCAGAGATTTCAGAGGCTATAGACAGAAATCATGAGAAATGGAAACAGCCATGCACATATGGGCAGCATTACCTGGATATTTAACTGGATATTTGAAAATCTAAGAGAGAGTTTTTGCGAGGAGGGGCTGGACATAGAGAGAAGGGGTGAGGATGCATATGATAAAGATACATTGTATGCATACATGAAAATCTCAAAGTATAAATATAAAACAAAGAAATTGAGATTGCTTTTTAATGACATACTAAGTAGAGGAGGTGTGGCAGTATATGGGCTTTTAGTTGACAACATAGGCTTGGAGCAACAGCTGTACCCAAAAAGTGTGCAGAAATTAAAATCAAACAAAGATGAAAGTGGCATTGTCTGAAAATTCTAGGCTGAGGGGACAATGAGACCTCAGTTGGGCCATGCTGACCTCCAAATTAACTTTGATTCTGGGCACTTTGGTACCATACTCTGTGCTTCACCTGTAGTATCTTTTCTTTAGAGCAAATGTTACTTACTTTCCCAATAATTTCCTTAAATTGCTATTTGCAGCTTCCTTTCTGAGTATATTCACATGGTTAGATTGTACCTCCCTAGCCTGTAATGCTGAACCTTTAATAAGCAATGCGTGACCATCCGACACTATTATTGTTTTTAAATTGGCTTGAAATCTGTAAAACCTTGGGGCACAATCACATTTCTTGGAATAGATATCTGTTATAAACTTTCACTATGTTAAATAATTTTTGTTATTTTTATTAAAGTGTCTACATAGGTAAATTCTCCCATGGAAACTTTTAACCTTTAAAACCAACAAAGAGTGTGATCAAATAGCAATCCATATCATAGGAAAACCAGGACTAAATGTATCACTCTCAAGACAAAATGATAAATGTCCACATTCAGTATTGTTTCTTTCGATATCATTATCCATGCAAACATTACTGTAGTCTAAGCTGTTGTGTATTATAGGAAAGCACATACACAAAAACGTATGTGACAGATGAATATATTCTTAGTTAAGAGATTAGACACAGATACCTTGAAATAGCAATTTTAAATACCTAGGAGAGAGATTGTAAAATACTGTAAAAACATGGAGTGTTCCACCAAAACCTAATTATTTATTAAATCCTCTCATCAATTTGTGTTTTCAACTGACTGCAAATTTAGTTTTCAACTGAAACATCATGATATTGACATAAGAACCCAGATGTCTTTCTACAGAGGAATGGATACAGAAAATGTGGTACATTTACACAATGGAGTACTATTTAGATATTAAAATTGATGAATTCACAAAATTCTTAGCCAAATGGATGGAACCAGAAAGTATCATCCTGAGTGAGGTAACCCAGTCCCAAAGAACACACATGGTATGCACTCACTGATAAGTGGATATTAGCCCAAAAGCTCCGAATACCCAAGATAAAATTCACAGACCACATGAAGCTCAAGAAGAAGGAAGATCAAAGTGTGGGTGCTTCGGGCCTTCTTAGAAAAGGGAAGAAAATACTCACGGGAGCAAATATGGAGACAAAATGTAGAGCAGAGACTGAAGGAAAAGCCATCCAGAGACTGTCCCACCTGGGGATTCATCCCATATACAGTTACCAAACCTCGACATTATTGTGGATGCCAAGAAATGCTTGCTGAAAGGAGCCTGATGTAGTTATCTCCTGAGAGGCCCTGCCAGAGCCCTACAAATACAGAGACGGATACTCGCAGCCAACCATTGAACTTAGCGCAGGGTCCCCAATGGAGGAGTTAGAAAAAGGACTGAAGGAGCTGAAGGGGTTAGCAACCCCATAGGAAGAACAACAATACCAACCAACCAGACCCCCCAGAGCTCCCAGGGACTAAGCCACCAACCAAGGAGTACACATGGCTCCAGCTGCATATGTAGCAGAGGATGGCCTTGTCAGGCGTCAATGTGAGGAGAGGTCCTTGGTCCTATGAAGGCTCAATAGATGCCCCAGAGTAGGGGAATCGAAGGCAATGGGCCAGGAATGGGTGGGTGGGTGGGGAACACCATCATAGAAGCAGGGGGAGGTGGGATCGGATAAGGTGTTTCTGGGAGGGAGGGAAACAAGGAAAGGGGATAACATTTGAAATGTAAATAATAAAATATCAAATTTATAAAAAGAAATTTATTAGATGGGCTTAATGATGTATGAAATCAAGAAAGAGAATAAAATCCATACACGTACATGTGTTTGTCTTTCTTTGTGAGTGTGTCTGTGTAACTGTGTGTGTCTTTGTATCTCTGTGTGTTTAATTTTTTGCATGTGTCTTGTGTATATGTATGTGTATGTGTGTGTGTGTGTGTGTGTGTGTGTGTGTGTGTGTGTGTGCAATCTGCAGAAAAAGCAGAGTAGAATGATTATAAAAAACAAAACATCTAAGAAACACATGATTGGGCTGGAGATATTGCTCAGCAAGTATGAAGACTGGCCACACATTCAGAGTTGATTTCAGTACCAAGTTTGATTCCTAGCATCCACATAACAGCACACTGATGCCAGTACCTCCTGTTCTAGGGAAGCTGATGCTTTCTTTTGACCACCACAGGACCAGGCATACACATGGTGAACAGATTTACATGATTGCATGCAATAAAAATAAAAATATTTTAAAAGACTAGAAATGTGTGAGAGACAAACAATGTATTTACCAATTGCATTCCCTTCCCATAATAATAGAATCAAAGAATTAAAAAAGCTATCTGAAAGGGATCCTATTTTCTTTATTGTGTTTCACCATTGTGTCTGTGAAGTACATGTCAGTTACTGAACATGTCAGTTGTATGATCTTTAATCGCTTAGTCATCTCTATTTAAGCTCCCTAGGAATCCTTAGTGTAGTGCTGTGGTTGAGTGCAGCAGGTGGCTCGTATGGTGGAGATCTCTACATGGTTGTGGACCGATTATTCAGTGATACGTTTGCTGGGGAAGTGGGTCACTGGCAATCAGTCTTAAGGCAGGGAAGCCCAGCCAGACCTCCTGTTCCCTTTCAGCTTCTTGTGTGCTCATAGAATGTGACCTACAGAATTTCTGTTCCTCCCACCATGTCTTCTCTGACACGATGGAAATCATCTTCTCAAAAAGAAAGCCGTAATACTCCTCCCTTGTCTAAACAGTCACCTGTCTGGCATTCTAACCAGAAAGAAGAAAAGTGTATACATGCATTGGAGGTGTCCATTCCTTTTATAATTTTACTTGTATAAGCAATGGTAGGTTAAAAACATGGAAAATTAAAAAACTAAGCTGTACATTTGAATCTTTGATCTACTCTGTTTCTATGCAGTTTAATGAAATCAGATGCCAACCCAGTCCATCCTGCCTAAGATATAGATTGATCTTGGTAGTTCATTTGCTGTGCAGATGCAGCATTAGGTGTACCACTCCAGAAGCACATTTTCTGTGCTGGAGAATCTCTTCTTGTGTTTAATTCTGGCCCCAAAGAATAAGATGAATGGCAGTGACAGCTTGCTGTGACCATCCTATCGTTAATCATTTATATCTTTCTATGTCCAATTCATAAAACATATGTTATCACAGGTTGGTTTATATAGGAAAGAACAGTATGCAGGAAGCTTAATACTGCCTGTTTATGGTGGGTGGCAGTGTTCGGGGATTAGGAGTGTGGAATGTATAAAGAATTCCTACAGAAGAAAGTGTAGGCTACACTGTTTCATCCGTTTTCATCCACACGAAGTTTCATCACAGTCGGAGCTATTCTGCAGAATTTGACTATTCATCATCACTGTCTAGTAGAGCACTTAATAAAGATTTTAAAAAATTAATGAATAAGCATTATGTTTCATTATGTGGTTTCTTACCTTAGAATATATTTTCCTTAATGGCCGAGGCAATTTGTCTTGCTGGTTATAAAACTCCTGTTCATTTGAGGAACTTAAGCATCCAAACTCTATATAGCCATTTCTCACACTTTGCTCTTGTTTTTAACTATAGAATGTCAATTTTATTTTGCCTTTTGAACGAATGTATTTTATATCCATAAAATATTTCATTTTAATATTTTCTAGTTGACTAACTAGTATTATTTTTCGGAAAAATGCACCTCTTAGCTGTTTTTCTGGAACCTGAATATACTTGAATATAACGGATAGACCTTAACCACATCCTCTGAGTGAGCTAATGAATTACAGAAAACATAAAGGGAACCACATGACAGAAACATTTCCAGATTAGTATTTAAGAGTTTATGGTTTTATCTGTGAATTTTAGATTGTTTCAATAAATTTTCAGAATGTACCATAAATCTTCTTCTCTAGAGGATAGTTGCAGAATAAAGGATGACAGTTTTCTACCTTGAAATTACGTCCTAGACTGTATATTCTGTCCAATTCTTAGGACATGATGTAACTTCCCTTTTCATAAACCTCATGCAATTCTTCAAATTATTGCTTTTATCCCAGAATTTCAAAATCTAACCTGGAGTGCAATTCATGACTTTTAAGGAAATTCTTACTAGGAAATTTGTTCTGTATTCCCTTCCTCTTGTCCACACCCACCCCAGTTCTTCAATCTTCCATGTACACTCTTTCACTGAAACATGTAAAACCTATAAATTAGTTTAATTTCTAACCGTGAAGGTATGTGTTTTATTATTTACCTTATTTTTTCATAGCTATGTCCTTGTCACAGATAACGATTTCCTGGTAAATAACTGGCCTTAGTGACCACTCTATGTATCCTAAATTTAGGAAATGGCATCCCAGCGTTCCAATCTTGCTATGATTACTTTAATTCTAATGTACTTGGAAACGTCCTTGCCCACAGACAAAGCTGACTGATGTCCCCACCCCATCGGCCTCTCCATCAACTTCTCCTTCTCATACTGATGCACACATCAATAAGAATAACATTGCATTATCTTCAGAAGTGCATATCCAATAATTAATTAATGGGCTTTGGGTAGCAAATAAAGGACTTAGTTTCTCCTAAGTAAATAAATAAAAAGCAATAAAGGATTTGGAAATCCACTCTATCTTTCTGCTGAATAAGAAGAATGCACTACTAGATACTTCTTTTTTCTCACTTATCTCAATTTTGCCATAACAGTTAAAACATATTAATAAATACAATATCTTAAATGGAAGAACAAAATTTTATTACTAGAAAACTATGTTTGATTTTTTCATTTATAAAAGATTTAATGTTTTAAAAAACTATTCATTATTAAAACTTTTTCCTTATTAAAGATAAGTTGTTATCCCCTTCCCGGTATTCTCAGCCTCTGACAGACATTTCCTCATCCCATTCCCCTTCCCCCATCTCAAAGAGAATGTTCTCATCCCCCAACCCACTCCCACCTCGCCAGGCCTCCCCACTTCTTGGTGCCTCAAGTCTCTCTAGAATTAGATGTGTCTTTTCTCATTGAGGTCAGACCAGGCAGTCCTCTGTTGTATATGTGTCTGGGGCCTAGTACTAGCTAGTTTATGCTGCCTAGTTGGTGGCCCAGTGTCTGAGAGATCTCAGCTGTCCAGGTTAGTTCAGACAGCTGCTCATTCTATGAGGTCTCCCTCCTCCTCAACTTCTGTCCTTTCCCTAATTAAACCACAGGGGTCTCTGACTTCAGTCCACTGGTTGTGTGTAAGCATCTGTTTCTGTCTCAGTCAGCTGCTTGTTGGGCCTCTTGGAGGGCTCCTGTCTGTAAGTATACCATAGCCTCAGTAATAGTGTCAGGCCTTTGAGCCTCCCCTTGAGATGGATCCCAATTTGGGCTTGTCACCGGAACTCCTTTCCCATAGTATCTTCTCCATTTTTGTCCCTGAAGTTCTTTTATGCAGGAATAATTCTGGGTTAGAAGTTTTGACTGTGGGATGGCAACCCCATCCCTCCACTTAATGCTGTGTCATTCTGATGGAGGCAGTCTCTACAAGTTCCCTCTCTCTACTGTTGGCCATTTCATTTAAGGTCCCTCCCTTTGAGTCCTGAGAGTCTCTTACCTCCCAGGTAAGAATCTGTCATTGTCCGTGGGATCCAAAGTAGACTAATGAGCTATTCATTTTATTTTTATTTATATGTATGTGTCTCTATGTATATATGAAGGTGTGTTATAACATTATAGTTCTCTGTCCAAAGAAGTTTGAGGGCCAGTGTCTCAGCTCTGTGTGCTGGAGGGTCCCCACTCTCTATAGGTTTGGTTCTAGCTGGTGGGTGTGGTGCAAGCTCCTTGCTGTTCTGTACGTCTGTTCAGTTGTACGCTTTGTTAGTTCAGTAGCTGCCAGAAATGGTGTTGAGCTGATGAGTCAGAGAGATGTCTCCATTCCCTCATCCCCGAGGACCTGATGTGCTGGATCAGCAGGCTTTAATCACTTCTTCTTCGTCTATAGGGATGACATGGGTAGTCAGTCATGTGTGAAGTTAATTATGACTCAATGCTTCCGTCATTCCTTGATATCATTTCAGTAAATTCATACGGTAAAACAAATGGAAATAACATATCATCATTACAATGACATGATGCTTTTCTGGCTTTCCTTTTCAAAGAATACTTCTTGTTGCTTTTTGTTTCTTTGTTTTTCTTTAAGGCAGAATCTTGTTACATAGTGTAGGTTTTGCTCAAACCCTTATGTAATGCTACTTAAACCCATTCCGGTAAGGGATAATCCAACATACTCTGTTAGTTTATTTTTCTCAAAAGTCTGCTTTCTGAGTTGACCACACATAAGCAAGGTTTCTATTTCCTGCTGAGCTTCAATTTCCTCGGTAAACATCTCTCCGAACATGTGGGTTTTAGGAACATGGTGTTTCTGCAAAGGAATTGTGACCACCATGTTCTTAGTGAAGAGCACAGTAAATATTGTTATAATGATTAATGTAAATATTAATATAACATGGAAAAGGCACTGCTGTGTTAAGTCCTAGCACATAAAAATGTCTGGTAACATTATAAACAGCACACCTTGCTAGTTGCTACAGCTATGCGGGGTCTAGGCATTGTCCCACATTTATTTCTATAGTTTTACCCATTTAATGAAAACAGCTAATTGTACATATTCTTGCCCTAAATGTTATTTTTCTTTCTTAACGTAATTATTTTCTAATTAGGTTGAGAATTTTAATAGTTTGATACCAAATGTTGGTAGATCTAGATTTGTGATTTGACTTTTTGATCATTTTGAACTATTTATGTGTTAATGAAGTCTATAAAGAATTCTTAAATTACTATAAAAGGTATTTGTACAACAGTTAATAGAAATATCTAGTGTTAGGGACAGTATCTTTTGTGCTTCAAAGAAATCTTTTTCAATAAATACTAAGTTTAGCTTGCTACATTGAATTTTTTGAAATAATGTCATGGTAAGTCTGATAAAAGATAATTACAAGTACTATTAAACAATTCACATTGGATCTGCTTCTTTTAAAAATTAGTGCATAAGTCAATTGGTTTAATTTGAGAGAGTGCACTCGCACGCACCTGCACACACACACACACACACACACACACACACACACACACACACACACACACACACACACCATGAGCTTCTCATTCATCTATCTCTCCTCTTTCCCCCGCCCCCACTGACCATGAAAGCAGAAGAGGACTATTTAGGAAAAAGGAAGAATGCTGAATCAATATCTTTATGTTACACCATTTTCTGGACACTCACAATCCACCCTGTTGTATAAATACTGTCAGTGTATATGGACTTTCACTAAGATTTCCCCTTTTCCGGAGAAGAACATAACTCCTGTCCATTGAGACGAGGCCTTCATCCTCTGAGCATCTACAGTTATGGCAGATGCTGGTTATGTAATTGAGTAACTTCAATAAGAAATATTCATGATCAATACACTCCAGATTAACAAGTTGGGTTAAAGAATCCTTCCCCCCACATACTAAATAACTGCATGGTCCATTGTCCCTAATGTCCATTTTATCATTGAGCATCCTCAAGCATGCTTTTCTTCTGAGAATAGATTTACAGTATGCTGAGTTTCTCTCCAGTGGAAGCTGTCATTTAATTACTGAGTGGAACGCCATGGGGAAACCATGCTTTGTTCTACTGGGACACCTCTTCTGGGCCTTAGCAGAGAGGAACAAGAATCATCATTGTCCTTGGGATCAAAAGTAGACTAATGAGCTATTGGATGCTTCATAGAGAAATATTCCCTTCTCTGTGATGAGCCATGAATATGCGTGTCAATGACACAGTATTTGTCATATCAAAGGGTGTACCGTGATATTGTACATTTCGTCACAGTGTATTGTGATATACATGGATCTAAAATACCACTTCAAATTACAGAAGGCTTTACTCAGGAACACACTATCTTCGTGGATAGGAAATCATTCTAGAGGGCTAACCATGTATGCATTTCAATGCATCTTCAAAGTGTCTTTTCCTTTTGTTTCAGCTACAAGTGAATGATGCAAGTTGAGCATTCCCAGAAGTGTTCTTGTGGACATTTAAACGTTATGACATGTGTTCTATGGCTGTGAGATAAGCATGGCCAAAATTATGTCTGTCATCCCTCCTTTTCAATTACGTTGTTCTACTCAGCATGCTCACAAACACGGCATCTAGGCTTGTTACAGCTGCTCACTCTGTTCAGGAAACACACTGCACTGGAAATCCTGCTTTCACTATCATTACCTCTTATAAGTTATTAATTTTTCTACACTCATTACAGCCTGTCAGTACTTGCTTTGGCTCTGTTTTAATCAAGGTGTAAATCTGTTGCATTTGTTTAAAAACAGCCTTGAAATTTTGTTAGGAACTGAATGCTCTATTTACATGTTAAGCTTACCCACTTCCTTATGAATTTAAACAAAGAATAATTAACTTCTTGCCTGTAGTAATAGTTTATTAAAACACATATTGGTCTACTTGATAGGAGTACTACAGAAGTAATCAAGTCAATACTTGTGATATATTTATTTTGTCTTTATACATTCTGTTTCAATTGACAAATGTAATACTTACATACTTCTTTTTCATTGCTACCAGTATTGCAATTTATAGAGCTCAAAATTATTTTCTAGACCAGAACTCAAAGCTTTCATTTATCATTTCCTTAACTGTCCCTGCCTTTTAGCATTCTTTTCCTAGCCAGTAAGTAATGTACTTTCAGCAGATCTTGTATTTGCTGTTGATCTAGGTTGGCCTTACTGCAAAACCATGCTTTTAGATCAATAAATATCCTCTAAGAAATTCACCTAATCATTTTCTTTTCCTTTAAAACTCTTAATATGATGCTAGTATTGAGTAAAATTTATTATCCAACATTTTAATATTCCTCTCAACAAAGGAATAAGACATTTAAATTGAATCCTGATTTCTGTCATTCTGTAGTACATTTCAATCACATATATACATATGAATATATATAAAATCTGTTAATTGAACTCAATTCTTGCTTAATATACCTCTACTATTTTATTCATAATATTTTAAATATCCTTAGAAATAGGGACTATAAATTCTTAAATTTTGAAGACATCTAAAATCCTTTCTTCTTTTTCATGAGTCTTCCAACATGTGCTGACAACACACTGTGTTTTCTAAATCCCTCTACAGTCTTCATTATGTTACCTCTTTGGACACATTTGCAATGATAAAATATCACACTGAGCTATGCAGACTTAGGGACAAACTATAAACATATATTTCTGTCGCAATTCCTGCCAGCCTGAAGCAATGTATTTCTGCAGAGTAATAGCAAACAGATCTATATAAAAAATAAAATTGGTTCCACAGTAGCTCTAGACGAATGGCGTAAACCACTCCAGTAGACTTTTCTCTTTCTCATATTATGTTGCATATGGAACACTAGTTCAATAACATCATAAAAAGAAGACAACAAAGAAAAGGAAGAGGAGAAGTTAAATTATAAAGTAGCAAACAGAAATGAAAAGAAACATTCATACTGACCTTGCATTAAAATATGACGCCATTGAAGTCTGTTCAATAGTAATATTTATCATTATAATTATCCAAATGCATTCCATGCATTTTATGATTCTGTTTAAGAAGCCTAGTGGCTTTCCCAGTATCAAAGCACAAAGGTACATTTAACCTAGTGCTTGACTCTAAATATGCACAGTGAATCACTAAGCCACAGAATTCACTTTGAACCTTTGCTCCTTGCTGTATTATCATGACATTTTACAGATTCAGTATGAGTGTAACTGTTTTACAAGGATACTGCTTCAATGTAACCCGGGGTAAGTGCATAGAAGTCTTTACCACACCCTTTTCTCTCTGCCTTCACACCCTTTGGGTTTTCCAAATTTCAACTGATAAAATGCATTTTCTTAATCAAGTGTTTTCAGAATTCTATACAAAAATGATTATAAAACAGCTATGTCTATTATAAAGTTTTTAAGCTGAGAATAACCTATTGTGTAGAAAAATATTCTTTATAGTAGGGAAATTATGATCCACTGTCTGAGATATTACAATTCCCTTTCTTGTGTATAATACCATAAAAATTCTTTAAAATGCAAAATTGAATACTATGCACCCCTTAATGTAAAATTCTAATTACATAATAAAATTTTACAGTCTGCACATTGCTATTCTGCATTGATGTTCTCATAGAACCTATCTGTTCTGCATATGGCCTCTTGTACATGAAAACTTTAAGCTTTAAGGTAGAACCATTGTCTGTTAATTCTCACAATTCTGGAGGTATTATCCATTTTATAGTGTATGCTTAATTAATGTGTATTAATGATAAAGCATATGTGCGGTGGTTTGTCTAATACCACATCTTCTGTGTACTGTTGTCAGTATTGTGTTTATCCCCTATTCCTTTCTATTAATGATACTGCTGTTATGACTACAATTACCAGCACTGCACCCGAACATTGCCATTTAAATGTTTCCTCTGTAATACCCCCACAATTCCCCTCGTAAACACATGTTGCAACAGATGGGCCAGGCTTAATTATCTCAGTTTAGTAAAAGAAGAAAGTAAAGCTTCAGAAGATGGAATATTGGGTAAGAAGTTTTCAATTATTAAGTTACAGAACTGGCATCAGAATTGGGTTCTTTTGTCAGTCTGATGAACTTTCAGGTACCTGGCACCATCTGCAAGTTCTCAGTTTATAGAGGACTTCATAACTTTTTCAAGGACTTTTTCCCATAGAAGCAGTGTTATTATGTGCATAAAAGCTTAAAAAATAGGAGTTTGTTTAAACAGTTTGTAGGTTATTTTTGGAGACATCAATCCACTATCTTTATTCCTGATTGAAAAGTGACTGTGACTTTGGCCAATCATATCAAATACCTGACATGTTTCATTTAGAAGGGACAATTTGCAACTATTCTGTTATCATTACCCAGACCTTATATAAGGATATGCTGAGTGTAATCAGAATACATGATAGTCTTTCTTTTTAAAATTAGTTTAAAATCAATTCCAAAACATAAGCAAATGGTTGGCAGCTCACTAATATGCTGGAGGAGTTGGTGATTTCATTCAATCCCAAAGGTTTTGCCAAAGCCTAAGTAACATCCAATTCCTGAGTGAGGTACTGGACTATGTTTATAGTAAGACTATGTCCTTAGGGGTTATTTTTTTGTTATATTTCTATAGCTGAATAATTAGAAGTTGTTTTTCCCTAAGGGCACATGAGGAGTCACAGGTTCATGATGAGTTTAGCAGCATCATGTATGGGTTCCATCCCATAAAGTCTGCCTTAAATCCAATCAAGATGTAGTTAGCTTCTCCAGTAACATTTGTACCACTATTGGACCAGTATATTGACAGGTCATTGTTGTATATTTTGGGGTTTGTCAATAGGTGATGTTGATTTTATTCTTTCAGTAGATGTATAATATCTTCTAGTACCATAAATGCTACTAAGTAGTGGTGAAGCTTCCTGTTGGGTACCACCTCAATTTCTATATGTTCCTTGACATAAGTAAATGGCATCTTCATCATTTACCATCAACTTACAGAGAGTAACAAAAATAAATAAATAAATTAAAATTTTTAAGGTGCTGCTCTGAGTTTAGACTACAAATACAGTCTGATTAATGTTATAAGTCCTATTGGCATTGTGATGGCTTTAATAAGAATGGGGCCCATGAGCTCATATACTGGAATGTCTGATTCCCAGTTGATAGACTATTTAGGATGTATGTCCTTATTGAAGAAGTAGTATTACTGGGGTTGGGCTCTGAAGTTTCAATAGCTCAGTTCAGGCCCATTCATCGCTTTGCCTTATTTTTGCAGATAAAATGTAAAGTCTCAGATACTGCTGCAATACCACATCTGCCTGGGTGTCTGCCTATTGCTGTACTTTCCCCATGGTGATGAGGCACGAACCCTCTGAAAATGTAAGCAAGCCCTCCAATGAAATGATTCCTTTTGTAAACTTCGTTGGCCATGATGGATCTTTGATAGCACAGTAACTAAGACAGATTATTGACAAGGATTGGAATGTTGCTGTGAAAGGTATAATTATGTTTTTTGTTTGAAGAATATGTAAGACTTTGGAACTTTGAATTAGAAAATCCATTAAATGCTTTGTAGGGGACTTAATGGTCCATTCTAGTAGGGGCAGGTAATATAGCAGTGCTGAGAGCAATATGGAATACGTAAACCCTCAGAAAATTGGACATAATACTACCTGAGGGCCCAGCTATACCACTCCTGGGCATATACCCAGAAGACTCTCCAACATGTAATAAGGACACATGTTCCACTATGCTCATAGCAGCCATATTTATAATAGCCAGAAGCTGGAAACAACTCAGATGTCCCTCAACAGAGAATGGATACAGAAAATGTGGTACATTTACACAATGGAGTACTACTCAGCTATTAAAAACAATGACTTCATCAAATTCACAGGCAACTGATAGAACTTGAAAATATCATCCTGAGTGAGGTAACTCAGTCACAAAAGAACAAACAAGGTATGTACTTACTGATAAGTGGATATTAGCCTAAAAGTTCAGAATACCCAAGATTCAGTTCACAGCAAGAGTTGGACTGAGTGTGAGATCACAGATGGAGGAGTTGGAGAAGGGACTGAAGGAGCTGAGGGAGTTTGCAGCCCCATGGAGGGAGCAACAGTGTCAACTGGCCAAACTCCCGGTTCTCCCAGAGCCTGGACCACCAACCAAAGAATACACATGGAGGGACCCATGGTGCTGGCCACAAATGTGGCAGAGGAAGGCCTTTTTGGCCATCAGTGGGAGGAGAGGCCCTTGGGCATGAGGGTGTTAGATGCCCCAGTATAGGGGAATGCCAGGGATGGAAGAGGGGAATGGGTGGGTGGGGGAATACCCTCATAGAAGCAGGGGGAGAGGAGATGGAATAGGGGGTTTCCAAAGGGGAGACCTGGAAAGGGAAAAACATTTGAAATGTAAATAAAGTATCAAAAAAATAAAAAAATATATTTTTAGGAAAAAAAAGAGAGAGATTTCAGAGGGAACAATATTAATATTAGCAACTGGCCTAGAGACAATTTTTATGATATTTTGGCCAAAAAAAAAAAAAAAAGGCTGTTTTTGCACTTGACCCCAAAATCTTCCAGAGGCTAAATCAAAGACTTTTGGATTTCAAGACAAGCTAGTATTGATTGTGCGGTTATTACTGATAACACTTATAGAAACCTACAAAGAAAAGGAGCAAACGAGGCAATGAGATCTATAAAGTGCAAGACTGAGGATAGAAGCATCACCAGAAAAGGTAACGTGAGAGCTCGGTTCTGTACCAAAGGACAGGAGACTTTTAAAGAAAGACCTGATGTTTTATTCAATAAAGTGAGTGATGCTCTCAGGGCAAGACCCCACTCAGTTAATCCTGCAATCTGTGAAAGAAAACGGTTGGAGTAATTTCTGCAACTCAATAACCATCAAGTCAAAGCTTATGCAAATTAAGTCTTGAAGGGGCCAGGTTATCACCCCAGCAGCCAGTTGAACTTGTCAGCTTCAGCCACATAGTTCTGGTTTCATCAAGAAGCATGCAGAGAAGGCGTTGTATAATCTTCCTCTAAGTTTAAGGAAAGTCAGCTAAGGCCAGGAATGTGGCAGAGGAAGCCTTGCTTGGAGACCTAGAGAAGCCATTACTGAAGCTGTGCACTGGAGAATCCAAGTTGTCAATGATGCCCGAGCCACGGAATATCTACTGAGTAAAGCTTTGGACAAGGTGTGAAAACAGCCCAAGAAGAAGGGAACAAAAACGGAAAGAGTGTGAGATCTACAAAGCACTTCACCACTAGATATGAAAATGCAGAAGGTAGAGTTGGCTCTGTTGGTTTCCTTTCTTGCTTTGGTTCCATATTTCCACACTATGCTCCTTTTCCTACCATTTGGGATGTTAAGATTAAACCTGAGATTAAATCATGAGAAGAGGAACAATTCCACAATGTTTGAGCCAAATTTGAAGCAAGCTTAAATTAAATAGTGGCCAGGATGATAGGCTCTGGCCAGGACCATTCCCGTGTTCCTATAAATTAGCCACAAGTCACACTTTGCTGAGGCTTGTAAAGGCACACTCTCAGGCCACTGTATTTCCCATCTGGTCCAATCAGAGACAAGCATATATCCTGACGTACTTCCTCCCTGTGTACCCTCCATATTGAATCAATCAGCGGCAAACATACACCTTGTTGTATACCTTCACAACCTACCTCCCATCCACATTTGATCAAGCACATCTTGTGCTTAGATCACATAAACATAGGAGAAACAGAAACTTAGTATTATCTGTCAGAACTGCAAGCAGAACCCTTAACCTACAGAGTATATTTTTCCTGTTTTGGTCTCCCATTAACTTGCAAGGTGTATTGTTCTTATTCCTGCTTAGTTTTCACATAATCTCTTTCTTTCCCATGTTGCATCCTGAGTCAAATTCTTGAATATGCAGTAGGCTCATGTTTAGATTAGTATCTAATAACTATCAGTACCCAGATCGGAATTATCTAATAAAGCATCAAATAAAGCATCAGTGATACAAAAGTAAACAGTAATTAGCAGAAACAGACACATAACCGACATAGAGTCACTACCTAGGAGATGCTGGGAAATGATAGTGGTCACCAGTCATTTATTTCATCTCAGGTTTCCCATTTTTGGTAATTTTTTTTAGTGCAACCAATTATTTCTGATGACTCCTGGGTGGTTGTTATAGAAACAACAATTTTCTCTTAAAGCTATACAATAACCTCCTCATTTTGCAAAGATCAGGTCACGTGCCCCATCATACTCTAGAACCTTTTCAATTAATTAATCTACCTTTTTTTTTTTATAGATCTGAGCCTATTTTCCTGGTATGCAAATTGGCACTATATGTAGCCAATTTTGTTCCCTAAGCCAGAGAATTTCCTTTCAAGATAATATTCCATTCTTTTGGGGACAAGGGTTGACATACTCTCTTCTGTAATTAGTTCTATCCAAACTGGAAAATTATTGTCAGGGCCCAGAAAGGGTGTAATGGTAGTAAAAAGCTCGGAGAGGATTCAGGCAATGGAGCATTCATTAGAAGCATCTGGTTAGCTGACCCAGCTGAAGAGCCAGGTAGCAATTTGCTGGACTGGTTCAAGTCACCTTTCATCATGTTCAGAGTTCAGCAGTTGTCAGTCTACAGCTGATTCCTGAAAGGTATCTGTCAGCCGAATAGAAATCTTCTAAAACAGATAGAGACTAGGGACAGAAGTTAAAGTTTAGGAACTTAAAAGAACATCTTATATTCAAAAGCATGAATATTCTTATCTCAGTCCAGAAGGATGTATATATAGACTGGATAGAGACTTTTTTTTTTTTTTTTAGCTCATTGAGAACCACCTTTAAGTTTATAATTAGGAAACAACCAAAGAAAATTAAAAATCTAAGCAATATGATACTGATGGGTCAACAAACACAAGACAAACAAGAACTTATTCTTCACTGTCTTAACTGAAAACAGAACCCTTAACTTGCCCAGTATATGTTTTCTGTTTGTTCCCAGTAACTTGAAAGGGGTGTTGTTCTTGTTCATGTTTTGGATTCACAGTAATATATATTCCATGCTATTTCATGTTAGGAAGTATGTGTCTGCTTTTTAATTTTAATTTCTCAGGGTGTTACAGTATAAAGATTGCCATAAGTATAAAAATAGACTTTGGACTTTTAATCAGTATTCAGGTTATAAAAGATTATGATAACTTTAGAGGTTGGACTGAAAGTATTTTGCATTATATGGCCTCAAGTCAATGGGGGCCAGGGAGTAAAAGGTGGTTTAAATGTGAATGACCCTCTGTAGGTTCATATATTTGAATCTTTGATTCCCAGTTAGTAGACTATTTAAAAAGGATTAGATGTGGCCTTATTGCAGGCTGTTTTCCACTGCTGGTGGTCCCAATCCAGTCATGGCTGCTCTTTGTCCCCATCTTGTAGATAAAATGGAAGCTATTTCACTAGCATTATAACTGCCTGTCTGCCTAGTACCATTCTTTCCACTATGATACTCATGAAATAACTCTGTGACATTGCCAGCAAGCCCTAATTAAATGCTTTTTGTATAAGCTGCCTTGGTTGCCAATTCTCTTCACAGCAATAAAACAGTGGTTAAGATAGGCAGTGTGCCTACATCAAAGTGCTCTCTACAATATAATCTGGAATAGATTCAAGTATATGTTTATGAAGAATATCATTTTTGGTCATAGTTACTATAAAATATTCAAAGTGTTAATATTCTTGTTGTGATTCTCTCTCTCTCTCTCTCTCTCTCTCTCTCTCTCTCTCTCCCTCCCTCCCTCCTCTGTGTGTGTGTGTTTGTGTTTCTTTTATTTTTTGAGAAACCAATGAACATAATAATTTGCCTAAGGTAAGCTAGCCCAAGAAAGAGAAACTTAAAAGGATGTGGGAAAATGATGGAATTTTAAAATCCAATTGCTAACAAAAAACAATAAATAGGCTACTGCAATTTAGTCTTAGAGGAGAAGGGGAGTTGGAATGGAAATATGGTCTCTGACATGGCTGATAAATCTCATAAATGATGAAACCTCTTTGTAGTACACACCAATGATAATGGTAATATTTTATAATTGTTATTTTAGTTCTTAAAAGAGAACTCAAATTAGATGTTACAGAAAAGTCATAGCAGAGCAGATAGACTCAGAACCTCCACAAGTAGAACTAGGGGCAAACTAAAAACAAGATCTCAGAGAATAAACTTCATCTATGAAGACACAAAGTTACTGATGTTAAGTGAGGTCAAAATAATAATAATAATAATAATAATAATAATAATAATAATAAGTATAAGTATATATATATATAAAACTACAGGTTTTTATTAATTTTTTTGGACTTTAAAATATAAGCATTGATATCAAGCATAGCTTAGGAAGGAAATTCTATACCAAAGCAGAAATGATTCAATAATAAAGGCAACTAGGTAGGTATGTTCCCTGTCCTCATCTTTTGTCCATATCACTCGGGAAGCTCTGCCCCATACCTACAGATGCAAGGGGCTAGATAGAAACCCATGAAGGTTTTGGTAGAAATCATCTATAGAGAGAATCTCTTGTGTAATCTATGGGAACATAACCTGCCAATAACAAACTGATTGGACAATGAGCTAAGGCAGAAAATAGAGTCAGGCAAGGGAGGAGATGTTCCCTGAATTCTGAAGAAAATAGTCACATGAAACCATAGGAGAGATAAATAGCCAAGTGGCATAATTTAGACTAGCTTAAACAGGATATTGAAATGTGGCCTAGTGGGAACAAATGAAAGCTGTTAGCCTCAGAATTTATTCTTATATAAGAAGTCGTTATTTTAGGGGAATAAAGAGAACAAGTGGAAAAAGCACATGGCTACAAATGGCATCCACCACTGGGCACAGAATACAAACTTAGAAAGAACCAGGCTGAGAGTCTTGAAAATTCTGGGTAAAAGGCACAAACAAGTGCTCCCTGGAAATAGAGCAGATTCTTAGATAGATACCAGGAACCAAAGCCATATTCATTTCACAGGTGTAACTCTTTTAAGAAACACTGCTGCCTTGCAGCAAAGTCAACAGAGAGATCAAAATAACGTAGACTTAGAGAAAGAAAAGACTGAGATGGAATACTAGATTGAAAGCCATACAGCAGAGGTTAGAGGATGCTGTAAATCAGAGTAAAGAATCTTCAAAAGAATCCAATCTGGAACTTTCAGCAACAGTAGAAAAGGATTCCAGGTTGAAAAAAAATCTACAGAGGCTTGAGGAATTAGAATGGCAGTCCATAGAGATGCAATATTCTGAATTAAAAATTCTACTTAATGATGCTACCTTAGAGCAATGTCAACAAGAGATTATATGTTTCACTTTATGGAGTTTGGAAAACTAAATTATGTACATGTATTGATATATCATACTATTGATGCATATTCTGAATTCCAAGGGGCTTCTGCCTTAAATTCTAAAAAGAATGATTCTGAAATTGCACATATATTAGAGATGATTGTTTTCTTGGAGATGCTTTTACAGATTGAAGCTGATAATGCTTCAACATATGTATCCATTAGAATACAACAATTGTTTAGAGATTGTAGTGTCAGACATGTTACAGACATATCGCACAATCCTACGGTGTAGCAATTGTAGGGCAATTATGCAAGACTCGAAAGGAAATGCTCATAGAACAAAAGGGGGATATGTACTCTCCCAAAGATAGCTTAAATAACGTTTTGTTGATTGTAAAATTTTTAAATGCCAATGAGACAGGTATCACAGTTGCTGAAAAGCACTGGATTTTACAAAGGACTGCTGAATTAGATACATATAAATATATGATAACCTCAAAATGAAAGGCAGGAGATGTGCTACACTGGAGAAGAGAATATGTTTTTATTTCAACAGGAGAAGAAAAACTATGTAATCTTGCAAAAATACAATCTTGCTTATACAATCCTAACTAACTTATAAAGAAAGACAAATGTCTTACCTGCTCAGTCCAACAGCAGAGAATTATACTTAACTGAATTGTGCACACTGGACATTCCATATATTTTTCATTGTAGAACTTTCTTTACCTTTGGGAGCTTACAGCATTAATGATGTCAAAGTAGCCCTGACCAAATTCATCCTCAAGAATGCTGAGATGCTTAGACATATTTATTGCAGCATCCTGCTTGATCCTACCACAGACTGCCTCAATGCCCTTTCCTCAAAAATCTCTATTTGGAACAATTTCACAACGCCTACCTAGATTGTACAGCAGTCAAGCCCTGAACTTTCTCATCATGCAGAGACCAGACAGCAAATGCTTCAGTTAGCTTTCTTAAGTCTTACCAGTATCTGAACTGAGGGAGGTGGGCTCAAAAAAACAATACCTCAAATCAGCAGGAAGCAATTTTAAGAGAGTGTTTTCTCTATTCCTAAGAGATAAAGCGGATGGTTTCTGTTGTTCGATGGATGATGGATGTTTGCCATCCTTTAAGAGGTGTAGTTACAAGTTATTATGGTGTTGAACAGAGGAAGCAAAATGAGGGAGGTTAGATTCAGGGATTTTTGTTTTCTTTTTCTTTTTTTTTTTCCTCTATCCCCTTTTTCTTCTATTTAGTGTTAGGGCAGAAATGGGGAGAAGGTATGAAAATAAAAATAGGAGATATAGGAATAATATAGGAAAAATAGGAATGAAAGGAAGATTATTGAATCTACTTTTAAGCTATAGAGTGACTACTAACAAAAAATCATACATTGATATAGAAATTTGTATATTGATATAAAATGAAGGTTATATTTGTTTCAACATACTGTGAATCAACTACTTTTAAAGGTATTGTACCTATGCAATTCTTAAAACTATGTTAATGACTAGTCCTTTTGAGGATAATAAAGAAATACAAGTTAATGGTCGATCAAACTCATGGTCACATTAGATACTAGAGTAGTCATTATAGAAGTAGGTTTTCAAGTTTGAACAATAATAATAAATACTTAGAAAAAAAGCAATGTTTGCTTATTTCGATGCAGTATAGATAGATAGATGGTCTTCAAAACCATCAGAGATCCATAGAAAATGGCATTTTAGGAAATTTTATTAACAAAAGGCATTTATGACAATGAGACAAGATGGCTCCTGACAGCACTCCCATTGTACTTCAAAGAAGAAGCTTCCATATAGAGTTTGCTTCAAATGTGGCAAGCTAGCCACTGGGGAAGAAACTGCCCATGCCTCCACTGCTGACAGTGTTATCCAAACTGAACAAATGAAACACAGAGAAGTCGACTGCTAAGCTTTGCCAAGACAGAGTAAGCAGTCCTTCACATTTCCTGCTTCTTAGAAAAGTGTCCGGCGCGCTATTTGGTCTCGCCAGCAAGAACCCACGCGGACACACGGATCCTTCTGCAGCAAAGCGTTTATTGCATCATGAAGAGGAAGACCCCGGGCTCCAAAATGGCGCTGCTTATATAGCCCTGAGGCAGCGTGTCCTCCACTGGTTGGCGCACTCCGGGAGTGGGCGGTGATTAGTCATGTACACCCTTAATGCGCAAGCGCTTCGGGGTTTCCCCGTGCTATCCGTAAGTTTCCTTAGAGCGACAGCGGAAGTCAGCGTCATCTTGTAATGGCGAATACTCTAACCGCTCCCTACATCTCCCCCCATTCTTTCAAGTAAGAAGGAGAGGGGGG
>CM052706.1:101765163-101846627 GCA_028551405.1 Uromys caudimaculatus | reverse complement strand
AGTCATTGTTTTTAATAGCTGAGTAGTACTCCATTGTGTAAACGTACCACATTTTCTGTATCCATTCCTCTGATGAGGGACATCTGGGTTGTTTCCAGCTTCTGGCTATTATAAACATGGCTGCTATGAACATGGTGGAGCATGTTTCTGGGCATTTTTTAGGTAAGGAATTTTAGGTTAGAAAGGTTTGAGATATAACATTTTCCTTGGTTGGTGGATTTGTTTCTTATATCAGATCTTCAATTCCTGAGATTCTGTTTTCCACCTTTTGTATTTTATTCGTGGCGCATCTGTAGTTCCTTTTTGCTTATCTAGATTTTCCATCTCCAGGATTCTCTCAGTTTGTGTTTTCTTAATTCCTTCTATTTACATTTTCATGTCTTAGACAATATTATTCATTTCCTACACCTGTTTGTTTGTATTTTCCTGAAATTCTTTAAGGTATTTATTAATTTTGTCTTTAAAGTTCTTTATCATCTTCAAAAGATTGGATTTAAGGTAATTTTTGCACTTCATCTGTGTTGGAATATTCAGGACTTGCTGTAATAGAACTGGTTTCTGGCGGTCCCATATTTCCCTGGTTATTTTCGATTTTGTCCTTTAGTTCACATCTAGGCATGTGAGCTTTAATTATTATAGGTTGACATGCTGATTTCTGGACTTATCTTTCTTACATGGATTTTATTGTTGTTTTCTCCCCCATTGGTTTTTGCTTTCTCCCTAGTCTTGAGTGACCTGGAGTTCTGATGACAAGTGATTCTTAAGGTCCAGTAGGCTCTTTCCACTGGGGCTTTTATAGGTGGCTTGGTCTCTTGGGTTCTTAGTATAGAGCAGCAGCAGTAGTAGTAAAGCAGAAGTCTTCTGCCAGAATTGTGAACCAGATTATGGAGCCCAGGCAATGGGATACAGTTTGCAGGTATTACGGAGGCTTTAATGAGAGTTAAGGAGTATTTTGTGGTATCTTAACTAGTGTCCCTAGGGCTGTTATGGCCTCTCAGTAAGCACCCTGAGTTGTAGGCTGGTATATAAGACCTAGGGGAGGGGTGCAATTCATGGCTGTTGGGAAGGATTTAAGGAAAGTTAGTGGCTATGAATGGTTTCTTACCTGGGGTCCATACTACTGGTATGGCCTCTGGGAAAGAAGCTGATATTTTGGAACTTCTTCCCATTTTGAACCTCTTTTTCAAGTCCCCCAGCCACAGTTCAGCCATAACTATCTATCTAGTTCTCCATCCTAATGTGATCCAGGCCTCCCCCTATTGAACTTGGCCATTCTGACACAAATAAAATGGAATGTCAAACAAGCTTTGATTTCTCTGATAACTAAGTATGTTGAACATTTAAGTGTTTCTCAACCATTGGAGTTTTATCTTTTATTCATTTTATTTGTATACCTGTACCTCATTTTAAACTAGAGTATTTGTTTTATTGATGTATTTTCTTTTGGGTTCTTTATATATTTAAGATATTAGTCCTCCATCAGATCTGTAATTTCTAAAAAGCTCTTCCAAGTCAGCAGTCCACTGCTTTGACTCAATGATCATGGCCCTTGGCATATAGAAGCTTTCAGTTTCATGTGGTTTCATTGATTAATTTATTTCTTAATTCTTGTGTTGCTGATATTGTGTTCAGTATGTCCTTTCTTGTACCAATGAGTTCAAGACTATTCCTCACTCTCTGTTCTATCTGATTCAGTGTCTTATGTTGAGGTCTTTGATCCTTTGAGCTGAGGTATAGATTGGAAATGGTGAAAAAATACTTAGGCAAATTATAAACAATATAGTGACTAGTATTAGCAAAATAATTGTCCAGAGGTAAATCTAAATGAAAAATGACTGACAACATTATCAACTAACATTTCTAAAATGTAATGAAATCATCCATTTATCACCAGACCCAGTGTTTTTATAAATATTTGACAGATAAATGTGAAAGAAAACATACAAAGCATTTTATAGTCAACCTTCTGAAAATCATAAAGAGAAAAATTTCAAAACAGTGAGAATAAACCACACTGCAGGGAACAGACTTCTCTCATCAGAACCGCATCCCACAGAACAATAGGGAGTCTCTAAGATCCTGAAAACACTTAGCAAACCAAGAATTCTACATTCAACAGACACATCTCCAATCAATGAATGTGAAACAAAAAGATTTTCACATAAAAGCTGAAGAGATTTGTTGCTGTCTAATCTTGGAGACACAGGTTGTCAATCAAATTCCTGCAGGCTTAAGAAGAAGCAGTGACAATGTAGAAAAAGCAGGCACACAAAAGGCAATGGAGGTATTAGGCATGCCACTTGTGAAGCTCACTGCAAAGAGGATTGCAAGCTTGTGTTTGAAGTTCCTTAGAGATTAACTAATTGTTTAAAGAAAAAACATTAATAATATTTCTAATGTAAATTTTGTAGAAATAAAACATGTAAGAACAACACTGGCACTGGTGTAATAATAGGTATGGTTTATTGTTGTTTTCACAGTTATAAAGAAGCTTCATACATACCTGTTTCTTGTTCTTTCAAGAGAAGCCATTAAAAACCCCAAAATATTTAAGTGCATATTATATAGTATATGTATACATAATTTTACATCGTCTCTTACCCTGAAAGATGACAAAGCTTTGTATAGTAGCACACTCTACAATCCCTGTGTTCTGAAAACAGAGGCAAAAGTATTGTTACAAGTGAGAGGTCAGTCTTGCATGGGTTGTGAGTTCTAGGTCTGGTGAGACCATATTGAGATACCACTTTTAAAAATAAGCAACAAAAAAAGTTCAATAAGCAAACAATAATATAAATGAAGGAATGTAGCAAACTGTTGCTCAATCAAAATGAGATCTACAAGCACATTAAATATTAATAAGATATATCCTCTTCTTGTAAGAAAGAAATTACACAAGAGTATCTGACTTCAAATCCCAATGTTCATGTAAAAGCTCTGCATTGTACTTGCCTGAAACACCAGAATTAAGAGGTAGAGACAGGTGGAGCCTTGGTACATCCTTACTAAGCAACCCATCCACAACTTTTAGTTTTTAAATCAGATAGATGCCATGTTTCAAAAACTGAGGTGGCCAGTGAAAACAGACGACATCATGTATCTTCCTCTGACAACTTCCCATGATCACATGCCTATACACATGTATGCAGTGTATGCCATATAATGATGCTCTCCCTCTTTCTTTCTTCTTTCTTCTCTCTCTGCCTCTGTCTCTGTCTTTGTCTCTGTCTCTCTCTCTTGCAGACACACACAGAAAGGCACACAGACACCCAGAAACACACACACACACACCATAAAACCCCAAACCAAAACCTGCAGAAGCACTGATACAATCCCAGAGGAGTTTTGAAATCAGTGGCACCATGAAGGATGTAGAAGCTATAGTAGTTATCAGTGGTTCCTATGGCATTCTATTCAACTCACATGATAGACTTGAGCAGCAGATAGATGGATCCTGAAGAATGGCAGAGAATTACTTTAAACATACCCATGTGCAGCTGGTCTACCAGATGTACTCTCAGTAATTGTGCAAATTAACATATCCTTTGGTGTCCGGTATGTAACTATTGAAGTGGCAATATTCTTTTACTATAGAGAGGCCAATAAAGCCAACAAGAAGTCATATTAATTACAATGTTTTGATTTATATACTTATTTTATACATACACATATATGGAGTCATGGAAAAAGCTGTGTTACTACATGCATGTGCATATGTATCTATTTATTTGGTTAGGTGCTTGTGTGTATATCATTGTGTACATCAAATTAATAAATATTCTAACGTATAGTTTTAAAATGTATTAGTTGTTATGAGGAAAAACTACAACAAATAAAATAAGTAAATAAGCAGTCCTCAGCTGATATAGGACATGCTCTACTACATGAACCATCTGATACAACAGATAAGGTGGCAATTAAAGTGTCAGTAGCAGATAAGAATGCTTCCTAGAACTGTTGATAGCCTCTATCAATAAATACCAGTTTGAGGCCTAAGAATATTTTAGGAAAATACTATCATCTTCATATACTTGTCCTTGGGATCTTTGGAGCCTTAGTGCATATTAAAAGCTTGACTGATTTGTTCTTGACTTCTGAGTATTATCTGACCCAGCATCCCATAAACTGGGACACAGATACAAGTATTTCATCCAAAAATAGAAGTGGGGTAGGAAGTACAAGCTCCAGGGAAGCCCTGGAGTCACAATAAGGTTCTTAAACATGTACCCCAACTGCGTGTGGTCTCCAGTCTTGGCATCCTGCTTTCTCTCCTTATTTTGTACCTACAATATCATTGAGATATTCTTAAGGTCATTTATAAAAAGAAAGTTGACATTGCAGGACCTGCTTTACATATTGCTTGTACATGGAATGTACTATTGTACCAATTTAGTTCATTCCTTAAAGAGTCCTGAAAGACAAGACTGAAGAAGAATTCTTAGTGGATAGAACTTTGAACAATGTGCTTCATTGAGAAATGTTCTTAGAAGAAGAAACAAGCAGATTAATTATAAAATATCAATACAAAGTTTTATATAGCTGAGTGTAAGATGGAATTAAAATATCATTGAAAATTTTATCAAAGAAAATATGGGATGAAGTTAGTGGACAAATTTCTCTGAATGTATTTAAGAGAGCAAGACTGTGCTTTTTGATCACTCATCATAGGCCACTTAAGTAAACATATGTTTGAGAATTCACCAGACAGAAAGAGTGGTCCTGGAAGACCAGCCAGCTGCTTATCTTGAATATTTCTCTTGTCAAGAGAATGATATTATGGATTATGGAGACAATAAGAGAAGTAAGACATTCACAGGCACTAAGCAATGTGGGTCTTCTGATACTCCCAACTAAAAGCCAAATCTTAGCTAAGGAGAGGGCCACTGTGCCCTAGATATGGTCTACTGCCTGGGGACAGCTGTTAGCTAGCTGGTGGTAGGCTGATTACACAGGGTTGGTTTCTCATAAGAGGACCAGAAATTTGATTGTAAGATATATAGTTGCCTCCTTTACATGAAATGCTTGAAATGCTTCAGTCAAAGCTACTATTCAGGGATCTCCATGTAGCCTCATCTATTGAAATAATATTGATTGAAATGATATTGCTCATGGTATTTTGTGTGACCAAAGCCTTCACTTTATAATCAGTAAAGGGTAAAAAAAAGAATCTTGACACTTTGTAAAGAACTTTGCAACTAGTTGAGAAGATACATTTGGTTATTCTTTCTCTGTCTCTCTGTCTCTCTGTCTCTCTGTCTCTCTGTCTCTCTCTCTCTCTCTCTCTCTCTCTCTCTCTCTCTCTCTCTCTCAGCTTATACCAAGTAGTCTCAATAAGTCTTTATTTTCACAATAACAAATTACTATCTATATTTTACTGACAATAATTTCAAAATGGTTACATATAGCATAGTATTTGTTTCAATATAACTTCAGCTGCATACTAGCATCAATTTATTTAAAGTAACAATTTATGCTTTTAAGATGCTACTTTCTCTTTCATATGAAGCAGAAGGTGATTCTGACAATTCAATTCAAATCTCTTTAAAACTTGGGAACTTCTTATTTGGAAAATTATAATTCACTCCATCAGAGAAAAATCCTTCAGTCTCCCAAACAAACATTTTCTGTCTTCATCTGAGAGTGAAAGAAACCAGCATAAAATACCTTTCATATGCCTGAAAGCCCTTTGGCCATCTTAAAGGACACAGGGAACTAAAGTCTTTAAACTTCTACAGCCATAACAGAGAATTCAAAGTTCTGTTTAGTTGTGCTTGGATTTGAGCTTTTCCTTTAAGAAAACCTTGATTTCAGAAACTTGTACCATCCAAAGATGCAAAGAATAAAAATCATGTAGATTTTTGTTGTTTTTATTTGTTTGTTTTGGCTGGAAGGTCTTAGGATCTTGACATTCCCCCCCCCCTTTCTTCTTCTTTCTCTCCCTCTTCCTTTGTCTCTTCCTCCTCCTCCTCCTCCTCCTCCTCCTCCTCCTCCTCCTCCTCCTCCTCCTCCTCTTTCTTCTTCTTTCTCTCCCTCTTCCTTTGTCTCTTCCTCCTCCTCCTCCTTCTCCCCTTCTTCTTCCTCCTCCTCTTTTTAATTTAAACCACACAATATACACCAGGTCTCAAGACATTCCAAGATGTTTCATTAAAATATAACATTATTTTCTATATACTTTTAAAATAAGATTTAAAGTATAAAACTTAAAGCTTAAAACATTTTATAAAAATGACAGAAAAAAGCAATTCATCATCAAATTTCACCATTTAGAAATGAAAAGGCTACAAAATAAGAAGTGGTGTTATTCATTCCTAACTCAGGAAGATTTCTACAATCTCTAAACACCTCTTCTCCATCTGCTATGAAAGAAATGGGCCTTATGGATATGCAACCCATGTTAACAGGCACTTCATTGAATAAGGCTCTTTGGTTAAGTGGTGCTTGCCCCTTATCTCCATCATTATCTATCCAGGAAAGTCAGATAAACGTCAGTACAAGAAGACACGACAACATTCTTTGTAGAAGAGATAAAATTACTGTAACCCAGACTGGTCTTGAACTTATACAATTTCATTATGAATGATCATTACAGAAAGCCATGAAAATTGCAGAGTTGTGCTACCCATTGCCAATAGATACATCAACAAAATATTCAAACACACATCTCAGGAAACAGTGAGAAAGAGAGTATAGGAAGATTGTAGGAGCCAGAACATCAGGGAGTTTGGGGTGACATTGTGTCTCCTAGTTATGTCAGAACCTATAGCTGTAAAGTATTCCCAATAAAGCTCAATCATAAGCTGTACAAGGATAACAGCAGTGGGCATGTAACATGGGCATGGGATAACTTAGGAAGCCTCAATCCTACTCAAAGAACTGCGGACATATTGAAGCATTGTAATATCCTTTTCTGACAAGTGTTATTTTTGCCCTCAGAAACAAAAGGTTGTATATATTTGCTTGCTGCCCTTTGCTTTCTGCAAAGAATGGCTATAATGCTCCTATGAGACTTTCTAGTAGACGCCTTTCAAAGAGTGCCCTAAGTTACACAAAACTCAAGAGTGCTTATGAGTGAATGTCATCACCCTATTAGCAGAGCACCGGGCTGTAATTATTGGGGTGCTAATTGCTTGCTTCTGCACTTTTGCTATTTTCAGAAACATCTAGCATCGGCTCCTTTCGTCACAGGGCAAGTCAGTTGGAATATAACTTATAATGACATTAAATTAACAGCCATATCACTTTTCTGCTAATATATCTTTTATATGAATTATTTCAATTTAAATTTCCGTCTTCATTTTCTCCAGAATAGGTATTTTGGCAACAAATTGCACTTTAGCACAACCATTCTCATATTCTTGACCTTTTCCCCAGTTGTTCCTTGTTGATCTTTTCCTAATTCCAAGGCTTGCAATGGATTCTGCTGGCCTCAGTTGCTTAAGATGCTCCTTGAATCTTGAGACTCATTTTTCTTGGATATAATATGTACTTGAATATCTCTCTGTGGTCATGCCTCATCAAGAATGTATCTTTTTTTTTTTACTAAAATGAAACAAACTGTAAGTGGTAATCTTTGAACATTAATATTTGTGCTTTTATATTTCAGGAAACAAATGATAATTGTATTATGCTTATGGAATATAATGTGATGTTTTCATAAATGTATACATTGTTGGACTGATTAGACTGGTTCAGGGCATAAACGTATTTGCCCTCACAATCCTGATGACTTGAGTTCTGTTCACAGATACCCATATAAATTGTGAACTCAGTGAACTGTGTAATCTAAGTAGTCTTAGCATAACATAGAAAGTGAAGGAAAAGAATGTTCTGAATTTTATGGAACCATCCACCTTTCAGTGTGAATCTCAGTGGCAGACAATGAAAGTCTACCTTAAGTGTTAAGCAAGGACCAGCATCTAAAGTTCTCTTATTATTTCAACATGCATCCAGTGACAAGCATATGAAAACACACACACACACACACACACACACACACACACACACACACACACACGAGAGAGAGAGAGAGAGAGAGAGAGAATATTATCAAAACTTGTTTACATTGTTGTATGATTAAACAAAACATTAACATACGCAACATCTTGCGTATCTCACTTGACATACAAGATTCTATATGGTATTACTGTATATTCTGATATGCAATACAGCTCAAATCATTGTTTTTCTGACTCTATGAAGGATTGTACTCTTTGTCCCGTACTACCTGGAACATGTTATATATATATAATCACATATATTATCGTGCTATGAAATGGTGAGCAGCATAGTCTATGGAAAACTACTCTGTACAAAGTCTATGACTTCTGTAAGCATATCCTAATTGTCCCATGCTAATCATCTTATGGGTTAGAGTTGCAAGGAGTCAGCTAAACAAGGCCATGGAGAAGGTTTTGGTCTTCAACCTTACTTGCTACACCTCTTTTCCCAATAAATAAGAACTACAAATTGTGACAGAAACCTTAAAACCCAGGACCATTTACCTTGTGTTATCTACTATCCTACACAATGCAAGGTTAAAAAACGGGGAGGGGGGCAGTGTAAAACAAGTCAACATTATAGCTGTCACTCAACTTCTATTAAGACAGAATTCTGTTGATTAAACTAGCACTTTTTCAAATATTTGAACAACTGCCTTCAGTGTATCTAAACAGTAAGACAGAACAAAAGCAAGAATAAACAAAATAACCACTCTTAATGCTTTGCCAGCACAATAATACCACAAGGATTTATCAAACAGTCAGATAACAAAAATAATGCCAGAGCATTTATCAAGGTCTTTGAATATGCCTGCTTGTGATCAGAATTCCTCCCTACATGTCTGTCACAGAAAGCAGCAATAGCTGCAAGGGTGGGCACATGTCATTGTTTTCTGTTTTCTAATGTCAGAATTTATGGGTCATGCCTTTGGAAAGACATGAAGTTCTCATATGAAATCATAAACTCTTCCAGAATAACATAATGGACACCAAGTCAGTTTTCTTTGTTTGGTTGGTTAGTTTGGTTTGTTTGTTTTATTGACACATGCCTAACAAAAAATGATGGTGCTGAAATGGGGAGGGGTTTCCTTCTGATGAGTGCAGGCTCATGAGATACAATGACAAAAAGCACTTTAGAACCTGTCAAGGAGAATGGTAAGTACAGCCAGGCAAAACCCTAGCCAAGAAATGGGCAGGGTTTCTCTTGGTAAGGAGGACAATTGCCATAGTCACAGTTTATTTATATTTTTTATTCATCAAGTTTGAATTGCTCATCACAAAGTCTAACTTGAAAACTTTGTTTGTGCTATTGCAGTACACGCACATTTCTTACACATAGTTTATAATGAAGCCAGATGAAAAATAAGCATGTACAATTTCTCCTGTGGACTTCATTCTAAATAGGACATAAGAGTAAATAAACCCTAACACAATACTAAGGTGAAGAGTTTAGCTTTGCAGTGATTTACACTGGTTTCACTTTATTGCCCATTTATCTGGCATAATTATCAGACAAGGACCTATCATAATGAAAAACCATAAAATTACTATTTTTTTCTTTTTACCTTTTTTTGGTTCTTTTTGAATTTCATATCCTGCACCCCAATCCCACTCATCTTGCCATCCCTTTGTACCCATCCTCCAATTTTGCAACCTCTCCCCAAAAGGAGAAAGAAAAAAATCTCATCATGGCAGCAGTGGTTTGTCAGTGTGTCCCACAGAAAACATTTGTCTACATTTTTTTTTTCTTGCAAATATTCATTGCAATGACTCATTGTTCTAGCCTGAGGATTCTGGCTTCTGCTACCTTATCAATACTGGAACCTCAGTGGGACTCCTCTCTGATACACCGTTGTTGCCCTGTGTCATGGTGATACTGTAGTTTTGGATCTGTAGGATGACCTTTCTCATGAACTCCTGCAGTTTGTTGATGGGTAGAAGTTGGGGTGCGCCAATTCCAAGCCCTGGATCAGGGCTTGAGATTTATTTGAATTGGTCAGACCACTAGCTCTTTTACTTTGTCGGGGGGCAAGCTCTCCTCTCCTGTCCTGACTGGCCCATCCAAAGCCACAAGAGGCAGGTTGCTGGGCTAACTCTCAGCCTCTCACAATCTGGAAATGAGACGCAGCTTTACCCTGCTTCCCGGGTGAGATGAAGGGCCCACTCTCCTGAGTGCTGCAGCCAGTCAGGGAGACGGCCACTCTCAGCGAACTTTCCTACCTGCCATAGGTGGTAAGGAACAAGAGAGGGAGGAAAAGCATCTCTCTTTCCTCTCTTGTAACATCTACCGCAGAACAGGCCTGAGGCAGGGCCAGGTCGCCCACACTCACAGCCTTGAGGCCAGCCAGTTCTACTGTGCTGGCCACACGCAATTCAGGGCCCTCTCTTCAGAGGGTTACAGCATATAAGGCTCTCATGACCCTGGGGAAAGTTCTCCTTCCTGCCATAGGTGCCAATGCGTGAGTGTGGAAGGGCATCTCTTCCTTATCTATTTCCCTACATGAGTGATGGGTGGCAGAGTCATCTCTCCCACGCTCATACACTCGAAGCTTGTTCACCTACCATTCCAACAAATAGGACCAGCTCTACTGTACTTCCTGGGCAAATGTCAAGTCTCTTCCCACATCCTGTAGCTGACTAGGGCTGGGGTCAGTACTCCTACTCTCATGTCCCTAGAACCATCTCTTCCATGATGCCCAGGCAAGTAGTGGGGCCAGCTCTGGAGACCCCTCAGACATAAACATGTCCCTGAGCCATAGCCCAGACCAGAATTTTCTGCTGGCCTTTGGTGACAACAGACCCCTGGTGCCACAGGTCATGGATAGAGAGTTGGCCCCCAGGGGCAGCACAGGCCAGGAACTCACCATAGTCCCAGGTGGCATCACCAGCTGTTCACATTGTTCTGTTCCTCACAGTCTTGGATTCTCCAGTTCTGCCTCTCTTCATTGTGCCCACATCCTCTTGTTTCTCTTTCTCTTCCATTTTCTACCACTTCCTTCCCCCTCGTAGTGGTACCCAGGATCTCTTGGTGTCTGTGAGCATCTCAGGAGTAGTCTCAGGAATGCTATGGACCTTCTGCACAGTATGGCACTGGACATCTCTGACATGGTCTACTATTCACCCACACCTGCTCATCAGCAGACTGGTGGTCATCTCAGGTTATCTCCCTGTCCAGGCCACATGGCACCAGGATGGCTATCTCTTCTGGCTCACCAAGTTCAGAAGCAGTCCAGACCACTTGGTCCCAGGCAGGGTTCAACTTGCCTCTGGCTTGCTCCTTTTCCTGGCAGCCCAAGAGGACCTGTTAGCAACAGACTCAAATTACTAGTTCTATTTTTTTTTTTACACTCCAAATTTTATTCCCCTCCCGGTTCACCCTCCGACTGTTCCATATCCCAGACCTCCTCCCTGCCCTGCTGTCTCCATGAGGACGTCTTGCACCCCACCAGACCTCTGAACTCCCTGGGGCCTCCAGTCTCTTGAGGGTTAGGTACATCTTCTCTGAGTGAACCCAGACCTGGCAGTCATCTGCTGTATATGTGTTGGGAGCCTCATATCAGCTGGTGTATGCTGTCTGGCTGGTGGTCCAGTGTTTGAGAGATATCAGGGTCTTGGGGTCCAGGTTAATTGAGACTGCTGGTCCTCCTACAGGGTTGCCCTCCTCCTCAACTTCTTCCAGCTTTTCCCTAATTCAACCACAGGAGTCAGCAGCTTCTGTCCATTGGTTGGGTGCAAATATCTGCATTTGACTCTTTCAGCTGCTTCTTGGGTCTTCTGGACTGCAGTCATGCTAGGTCCCTTTTTGTGAGCTTTCCATAGCCTCAGCAATAGTGTCTGGCTGGCCTTGGGACCTCCCCTTGAGCTGGATCCCACTTTGGGCCAGTCACTGGACCTTATGAGACAGCTCTCCAAAAAAGTCGAAGCATAATGAAACAAATGTATTACTTAATGGTCCAAAGTGATTTCAGCACTGCAGATTTTGTACATTTCTTAAACTATTCTAAGAACCAAGTTCAGATTTGAGTGATGCCCTTTCTGTTGACATGCTGCATGCATTTGAAATGAGAGTGTGCACTTCTGAAAGCCCAGGGATGTTGCTGGTACTGCGGTGTTGTATTTTGTTTTCGCCTCTGCTGATAAATGGGCTTCATTCATGTGTTGCCTCTGTTTTTGCTGCCACTCTTTTCTACTCCCACGTCTCTGCCTAAAGCCAGTTCCTGAGAGCAGGAATGCTGTTGGAAGCTGCTTTGGTTCCAAATCAGAGCAGCTGCCTGTCTCAAAATGGTAGCTAATTTTCTTCCCAGAACATTTTTTTTCATTCATTAAAATAAAATGATGCCCACAGAGAAGACAAGGATTTGAAGAATATCTCCTGCAGGTATTGAAACCAAGGAAACTAAATTCCCATCAGTGGTCAGCAACATGCTTTTTCTATGGCTAATGTTTGCACTAAGGCAGGATTCTCAAGTCATACATTTCTCTGTAATTTAAAAGGAAAGAGTACATAGTAGATCACTTTCCTCACAGAAACCTTTACAGTTGGCAAAAAGCCATCTCAATTGCCAGGATGTTCTGGCCATCCTTCACAGACATGAGGTTGGCAGCCATCTGATAAAGAACCAGAAAAGTAAGCTCTCACCCAGCACAGAAACTGCTTCCCTAAGGAGTCCACGTTCATGGTCAAATATTTAACTGTAAATCTTGGCTGTAACTAAAAACACTCAGCTTTATAAATGTGTGATCAAAAATATTTTTTAGCAAGTTGTGTGATTTTAGTTGAAATTAGAAAGATGAGATAACTAAAATGTCAAAGGAATATTATGATGGTTGGAGTGGACATTTTAGTCAGGCATAGCAATATGAAAGAGAACAGATCAGCTCTTTCATTATGATTTCTTGCAATTATTCAAATGAAAAACCTAAAAATGTCCTATTCTTTGCAGTGGTAATCTACAGCTCTGGGAATACACGCACACATAGGCACACAAAAAAACAGAAAACACACACACACACACACACACACACACACACACACACACATTCATACACTATTGTCTTAGGTTAACCCATGTCTCCATACATGCACACACACACACACACACACTGTTATCCATGTCTATACACTCACACATATTACAACTACTCATATCAGCACACACTCGTATGCACACATACACACACACCCACATGCACACAGACACATATACTCATATGCACACAGACACACATGTACTCATATGCACAAAGACAAACATACAAAGACATACACATATGTATACACAAATATATATGCACATATACACATATGTATACACAATGACATATACACACAATACAATGTAATACATATACACACACATGCACACACATATATACACACAAAGTGACACACATAACTTCTCATATATATACACACTCATATACACATAGAAAAATGCATGTGCATGTATGCACAGAAATCCTCGTTGAATTATTTTTACAATCCAAAGTTCTTATTTATGACTTTTATGTTTGCTAAATATTCTGTTTGTATCCTTTGGTATTTCATGCAGATTCATCATTATAAGGTTATCAGATAATTCCAAAAGATGAAAACCCACTAAAATCTCTAGTTTCCTTAACCGTTTTGGAGTTATAGTTATGCAGGAGGCACAGAGTTCCTCTCAATATCTACTTTTCTCACATAAACACATTCAATGTCAGCATCCCTAGCTAGAGAGTCACACCTGCTAGAGTTATATATGTTATGGATCTTCATTGCTTAAGTCCACATTTTATTTTGAAGGTTATTAGTTAGATTGACTATTCTGTGTACTGATCTACACACCAGGAGATACATTCACCTGGTAGTACCAATCAGAATAGTAACAATACAAATACATACCAAACAAGGCGATGGCTAGATCAGAAAGCGAGCGTGTGTTTACCTTTCCCAGAGTCTGGCAATTTTCTTCAAGCTGATTCTCCCATTTTGCCTTCCCAGAGTGAGCATTCTTCTGGCCTCACATCCTTGCCTGTCCTTGTGGGTTAGTGTTCTGGATTAGACATTCTAACAGGCCTGGAGGAGTATACCATTGCCATTGTATTTGAAATGCATGAACTCTGCATATTGAGCATGTCATGATATGATTCCATGATTTGCATTCTCCTCAATGAAGCATCTAGTTAGTATTTTTGTCCACTGCTTTAAATTATTTGGTTATCTTAGGTTGCTAAACTTGTAATTTACTCATATATTTGGAATAAGAGTATGTCTTTTACAAATGTGTTCTTCATTTGTTGGTGTTGAGGTTGTTTATTTGTTTTAATTTTCACTCTTTAGACCTTTGTTTTTACTGAGCAGAATTTATAAATTTCAAAGCAACTCAGACCATAGACAATTTCTTTCATGGACCACATCTTCGGTATTGTACTAAAGTGTCCTCACAATGAAAGTCGCCTAGCTACTTACCCAACAGATATTCAAAAATTGTATTGTCTTGCTTGTTTCAAAAGCTTAGTATTCATTTTGGCTTTCATTGGATAACACTCTATGTGTAACATACAGTCCCAGTTAAAGCTGGTGAGTCACAAAACAAATGACAAGGAGATGGGTCTGGAAGGAGGAGCTACAGGGAAAGAGAGTAGGGTGACTAAGGTGGGAGGGGGACAAGTAACAGGTCAGAAGAGAAGAAGAAGTGAGAGCCATCAAAATGCCTTGTATGCACCTATGAAGTTTTCAAAGAAAAATTTATTAATAAAAATTAATAAGGAATGAACATGGTATGTACTCACTGATAAGTGGATATTAGCCCAAACGTTCAGAATACCCAAGTTTCACTTTACAGTAACTGCTGGCCTGAGAGTGAGGTCCCAGACGGAGGAGTTGGAGAAGGGACTGAAGGAGCTGAGGGAGTTTGCAGCCTCATGGAGGGAGCAACAGTGTCAACTGGCCTGAACCACCCCCCATCCGGTGGTCCTGGAGGCTGAACAACCAACCAAAGAATACACATCGAGGGACCCATGGCTCAGACCACATATGTGGCAGAGGAGGGCCTTGTTGGCCATCAGGGGTAGGAGAGGCCCTTGGGCCTGAGGGTGTTAGAGGCCCCAGTAAAGGGGAATGTCAAAGTGGGAATATGGGAGTGGGTGGGTGGGTGGGTGGGAGGTGGAATACCCTCATAGAGGTGGGGGGGGAGCAGATAGGGGGTTTCCAAAAAGGAGACCTGGAAAGGGGGAAACATTGGAAATGTAAATAAAGTATCAAAAAATAAATAATTAAAAAAGTGAAAAATAAATTGATTGATTAATAAAGGCACTGTCACAGCAAAAGTAAAATTTTCAACATTAGTCAATTATTTTGATCTAATTTAATGACTATTTATTTATTGCTATTAAAAGGTAATTATTGTTTATATTTACCCAAGATTAGCTCCTAGAGTACTCTACTGTAGGCATACAAACTACAGGTTACATGTGAGAGTATGCATGGTCTCAATGTCATCAACCTGAATTATATTTCTAAGTGTAGCTTATGTGGTCTAGAAGTAGACCATTCCTTTTGGTCTTCAGTAAACTCCAGAGCCTAATATATAATTACACTAGACATCCTTCATCAGAGCGACCTCTACATAGATGGAGAGATATAGTATCTTTGCTTTCTTGTCTTCCAGTGTGGAGATCATTCCTTGGCTTGGAATTGATGGTAAAATGTATCCTTTACTGTCTTATTTTTACCCTTCTTTCAGTTTATAATGGAAGAGAGCAGAGAAAAGTTCTTCTATAGATTTAACCTTCTAATTACATGCTCTCTTGACATATATCTAACTTCAGATGACTACCCAAATAAAATGTAAAAACCAATACAAATAAATACTGGTTTTAGACCAAATATTTACCAATTACTCTTTATAACAATAACACAAAAATAACAGAAAATTGTTCAAATCAAAAATCACCATTAAAAGTAAATCATTGCCAATTAAATAATTATATGGATTAAATTTGTGTGGTTATTTTATGTTTCTCTGAATCTTTGACAATTATTTCACAAAATAAAATGTTTAGTCATAACTGAAGGTAGTAATATATTCCATCTATGTGAGTCACCTCAATTTGGAAGCAGAATGAAAAATAACAGAAGTCTTTGAGTCATATTCAAAAGCCTCCACACAGGCACTACAAAACTCATAATTACTTTCTAGAATTTGTGCCTTCTCACTCCTGTTCTGAAGCTCTTTTGATCACACTTCTCTGATTATAGTTTTAGAGAATAATGAGAAATTAAGAGTGTCAAACACAGGGTGGTGTTTAAATGGAAAATGAGAAACTGCATCAAACACAGAAGGAAACACAAATCTGTCACTAACACATCAAAACATCTGATTAGTTGGAGGAGGTAGGCACCATATGGTAGAGTCTTAATAAATGTTTAATCACAGTAAGGATTGAAAGAATAGTAGCAACAAATAACAATAATTAAACTAATCTACTACTGTCTGAACTATCTACCCTAAAATTAGTGGAAACCAATTTACATAAAATAGCTGTAGAAGTGTGTGTGGAAATATTAGACTTCTTGAGAGACAGCTACTTAGTAAGTAGTTATTAAAATACTTTGTTCTAATATGTCGTTTTTGTTTTCTAAATTATATGTTTGGTTTGAAAACAACTCTTTATAGAATGACAAATAGCTGTAGTAAAATTTTTGAATATGTATTTCCCTTGGCCCATCGGAATCCTATATGATGTTTGCCTGCAGCACTAGTGATCCAATTACACTATGCCTTCATGTTGAAACCAGTTTGCCAGAAAGAGCAGAGTTTAATGTAGTGCGACTACAGAAAAAAAAAAAAATCAATATCAACAGGTAAAATAAGCAACTCTCAGCACTTGGAGAAGGCAGTGTTCAAAACCAGAAGGATCAACATATCAAACAGAAAGGCTGCTGAGATCAGCAAGAATATTGTGAGAGGAACACATAGTCACGGGCAAGGGTTGGAGAGAGGGATGCCTACACTCTGGGGTGCCTACAACCTGGGGTGCCTACACCTGGGGTGCCTACACCCTGGGGTGCCTACACTCTGGGGTGCCTACACCCTCGGGTGCCTACACCCTGAGATGCCTACACCCTGGGGTGCCTATACCCTGAGATGCCTACACCCTGATATGCCTACACCCTGGGATACCTACACCCTGGGGTGCCTACACTCTGATATGCCTACACTCTGGGGTGCCTACACTCTGGGGTGCCTACACCCTGGGGTGCCTACACCCTGAGATGCCTACACCCTGGGGTGCCTACATCCTGAGGTGCCTACAGCCTGGGGTGTCTACACCCTGAGATGCCTACACCCTGGGGTGCCTATACCCTGGGATGCCTATATCCTGGGATGCCTACACCCTGGGGTGCCTACACCCTGTGGTGCCTACACCCTGGTTATTGCCAAATGTCAGGAGACCTAGTTACTGAAGGTCACGGGGAAGCATCAGAGACACATTTTAGCAGACAGCTTTTCTGGTATGAAATTTTCTCTAAGTGTACTTAAAGAATTTTAGGGTGGATATTAATTAACCCCTCTAGAGATCCTGCTCTTAACATTTTTCTTTAATTTCTTTCCTCAGACAGCTAGGTGTCTCCTGTCTTCATTTATCAGTCATTCTTGTTTTGATGAGTCTCAAAGGAGAGTGAGTAAATCAGCATATATTTTTTCTTAACTGTTGTAGGCCAGATTTTATTTCCTATGGTGACATCTTTGCACCCTTAAATTTTTATTATAGCATTTGAGATGTAAAAAACTATCACAAATACACGATACTATCAGTTATTCCAAGATAAAACAGCCTTTTAGAATTTCTTGAAAAAATGAAAAATTAGAATTTGGTTAAAATGAATTCTCTGTACCCTAACAATCAGATGTATTTATAGTGCTTTTTTTTTTATAAGCTCTCATTATTTACATCAAAGTTAGCATATGATTTGTGTGAACACACTTTCAACAACTTATTGCACCTTTAAATAACTTATATGACTTAATTTATTAAAATTTGTATGTGTCAGGATAATATTTAAAAATTTTCTTGGCCTCATATCTATATAGTTCCTATATATTTAGATATTTCTTCTTAATTTTTAGATTTTCATACATGAGTAGTGTATTTTTTCATAGTTATTGCTTCATCCCTATACCTCTTCTAATCCTCCTTTTAAATTCAGATTCTTTCTCTCTATACACACGAACACACAGACACACACACAAACACACAAACACACACACAAACACCCACACGCATCATCATCGTCATCATTATCATCATTCATTGTGCATGCAGAGTGACTCTTTAAAATTTAAAACCAAAAAGAAGGGTTTTGGAAACAAGTATGATATTTCCCATTTTTTTTATCCTTGTATGTGTTGTAAGGAACAGGAGAGAGAGAGAGAG
Organism: Uromys caudimaculatus; assembly: GCA_028551405.1. NCBI lineage: Eukaryota > Metazoa > Chordata > Mammalia > Rodentia > Muridae > Uromys > Uromys caudimaculatus. The sequence continues at coordinate 101,828,208 of CM052706.1, read as the reverse complement.
AGAGAGAGAGAGAGAGAGAGAGAGAGAGAGAGAGAGATGCATCTTTGTCTACTCATTGAATGCCATTTTACTTTTAGTGAACAACACTGTTGACAGGTGTTATTGCCCTGTATACCACACAACACACTGAGTACAATTTCCATTGATCCTAATCACTTCTAAAAAGCATGCTGCTCAGAATACACACCCACAAAATTAAAGCTTGTGTTTTCAGAGAAGACATTACTTTTGAACATGTTTGTTTATGTCCATATTCATATGATAAGAACACAACTTGCTTTTAAGATGTCAGAAACCTGTAATGCCCAACATCGCTGCATGCATTAAAACACTTAGTTCACAGCCCTAAACTATATATTGCTATAGGGTTGTTTGTAAGAATGTCACTAGATACCTTTTCCAAGTATATGGCCACATGAACACATTTTAAGAGGGATTTAATCATGCAGTAAATTCTTATTTGGTTTAAATATAAGAATGTATTTGTAGCAAACACTTTTAAATGGATATATCACATTTTTAGTATGATTATCCATGTAAATTTAGTTTCAGAGTTGATGTGCTTTTGCATCTTAGGGTGCTTCATACTTATAAATACTTTATTAATGTAGTCCCATTTAAATGAACATGTAATTTTTTTTGTGCTCTTGACTCTCAGTGTACACATATTTGTAACTACATCATAGATGTTGTTAAGTTTAAACGAACACAAATTTGGGTTGAATTTGGAAAATATTTTGAATGGAGAAAGTCACATCCTTTTGGCCAACAGCTTTTGGCATTTAGTGTTCATCCGAGGAATATTTTGATATTCAGTTGGTGTACTGGCTGAATTTTATGTGTCAACTTGACATAAGCTGGAGTTATCACAGAGAAAAGAGCTTAAGGTGAAGAAATGCCTCCATGAGATCCAGCTGTAAAGCATTTTCTCAATTAGTGATAAGGGGGGGAGGGCCCATTGAGGTGGTGCCATCCCTGGGCTGGTAGTCTTGGGTTCTATAAGAAAGCAAGTTGAGTGAGCCAAGGGAAGCAAGCCAGTAAGCAGCATCCCTCCATGGCCTCTGTATCAACTCCTGCTTCCTGATCTGCTTGAGTTCCAGTCCTGACTTCCTTTGGTAATGAACAGCAACATGGATGTATAAGCTAAATAAACCCTTTCCTCCCCAACTTGCTTCTTGTTCATAATGTTTGTGCAGGAACAGAAACCCTGATTAATACAGTTGGCATTAAAACAATTTCCTTTGTACCATGGGAACCTAAAACATTTAATTGTCTACTGACATCAGCTTACTAGGAAAGAAAACAACAGTAAAACTAGCCAAGAATTTCAAAAGAGCAAGAAAAGCAGATTACCTACTCAGAGGATCTTTTCCTCAAGACACCAATTGCAACGTGATGGTCTCTCAATGAAAGTTGAAGTCTGTCTTGAAGCATGCCAGTACACTTAGCTAATGTGCCCTGTTCTTGTTCAGCAGTGTAAAGATGAGAAATGTCTAACAGAAAATGCAATGGAAATAAAAGCACATGTCACAAAACACTCAATTCTATTCTCGAGTATACTCGATAACTTGGTGTTATTTATAATATATATTAAAATTTATTATTATAATATATTATATATAATATTTATTGCAAGCAGTCTTAAATGAATATACTGAGTGCTTCTTGGTTACCCATGATATCCTTATAATGGAGATATATAGGAAATATGTGTATATTTCATATATACATATAAGTATATACATTTATTTCACATACATATTTCTTATATATGCATAAATATATAAAATTTCTGAAATGTGTGATCTTGTCTACAGGGAATCTAGACTTTTAATAATCATGAATATTTGAGTTTCCAATATAAAATGGTTAATGATATCTATTCGATAATTGATAGACCAAAACTTCATTATAGTATGTGGCTATTCATGTGGTTGTACATGAAAACAGTAAGTTGCATCATGTTTATAAGTGAAATAAAGAACATTTATAATCAGTGCAAGGTTGGCTCACAGAAGACATGTAAACAGTATTATGCCCTATTTTGCCCATCGTCATTGTAAATCAACTTCTACATAGCAATGGCTATCGATTCAATGATGTCGTCATTGCTTTCTGTTCAGCTTAATGCCTTCATTCACCCTAATAAAAGCTATTTTCTCCATAGCTAATACCATGTCACTTGATCTGACCCTTGTCTACTTCCTTCACTATTTCCACAGTCATATTACTTATCAGAAAATACTTATTTAGTCCCTCAAATATCTCCTTTACATGCCTTTACCCTGACATGACACCCTGCTCCAATAGCCTTTGCAAACCTTCCTAAGGATGGTTATTCCCAGCATGTGAATGTCAGTCCTGGGAGTTTCCAGAAGGCCCTCGTTCTATCCCATGAAGTAGATACTACATTGTTATTTATCAATAACAAACTATTTACTTATTTTCTAGATAAATTTTTCATATTCTGTAACAAATTCTTTTAGGTTGTTTCTATACCCTCTCTAATAGGCTTTAAGTTACATAGGAACATGTTACCTGTTTTAGAATATCATTATGTCATCAGGTTACTGAAGGGCACTTACATCAATACTATATATATATATATATATATATATATATATATATATATATATATATATATATAGTATTGATGTAAGTGCTAAAAATACAGTAACTACAAAACAGAGAAAATAAAAGCCTTCATTTTCTGAAGGGAGAGATTAAAACAGTTACATAAGTGGGTATACAAGCACCGGTGAAGACAAGATCAGACTGATTTTAATCTGGCAATCCCCAGTTACTTGCAACTCCTTTCGATGCATTATAACTAGCTTAACCTTAACCAGGTTTCTGTATATTAGCATCAAATAACCACACTCCACACACAGACTTGGGAGGTAATTCAAATAGTATCTAGCAGATTTTACCTTCATTGGGTAGCACTTAGGAGCACAAACAGAAGCTTTCCACACACAGCTAAAAGCCTACTATTGTGGCTGGAGAGATGAATCAGTGTAAAAAGGACTTGTCCTCAGAAGAAAAGCCAGTTTCAGTTCCCAGTACTCAGATGGTGTTCCCTGACTGTCACATACTTCAATTCCAATGACTACAGTTCCCTCTACTGGCAACCACCAACACGTGTGGCACATTTACATACATGCAAGCAAAGCAATCATATACATACATTAAAAATATTTTCTCAGATGCTTAATGACATATTAGAAATTATTTACCTAAATTAATAATAAATAAAAATATATTAATCTATACATATTCTGTATTAATTTATATTACACAGTTTCTAATATTTTCTGCATTTCTCTTCCTCTTTGTTTCTCTCTGTACTGATTTTTTCTTACAAATACATACATCTCATTGAATAATAGCCCCACATTTTCATAATTAGTTTATCTATTTACAGATCATATGTCAAACAATAGTAACATTCTGTCAATCAAGGGTTTAAGGATTCAAAATAGAATTTTTAAATATTTATATGTTTATGATTGTAGTTATTTTTATAACTTGTTTATTGCTATAGAAAGACAGAAATAAATATTTACTTTCAGAAAATAAACAAGAATAAAATATCTATATCATGTGTCAGAGCAATGAGAGTTAGGGAGAAACAAATTTATACTTGCTTACTAAACTGACACACTAGGACACTCATAACTGAAAAAATCTCTACGTATAATATGTACCTTAAGCAATAGAGATTTGTGAGTTGTTATTCTGTGATTTTTTTTTTCCTGGGGAAAGAAACTATATATTCAGCACAGTTGGGGCACTAATGCAGAGACAGACCAAGGACCAAAGGAAGGATTCTATCAAGTCTAGATTAGCGAACAATAGTTTATGTAATATTACTTACAGGAGCATTGTCAAGTTATAAGCAGCTGCTCTGCCATAGATAAATTGGTCTCCCAACAATAGTTCACTGTCTTTACATTTTCATAGAGTCCTCCTGAACCCCTTCCCCCATTCATATGGTACCATCATTGCATGTCATCTTACACAGTCTTCTTTGAGTAGTCACATTTGCTGAGAGTCCAAGAGTATAATGTCCATGTCCTGCTTGTCATCCATAATAGGTACACAACTAGAAAGAAAAAAGAGTTCATATTTCAGGTATGTTTTGGTTTCATGAATCACCTTGTCCTTTAGGACATCTTTAACACAAAGCTAGACAATGCTATATATCCTAGGAATGACACATAAAGAAGTCATTGTGAATAATTGCATTTAAATTAAAGAATAAAAACAGAAAAACTTAGTTCCTGGGACTAACCCATCAATCAAAGTATATACATAGAGAAAGCCATGGCTCCAGACACATAATTAGCAGAGGATCTGGCATCAGTGGAAAGGGAGGCCCTTGGTCCTGTGGAGGCTTGATGCCCCAGTGTAGGGGGCTGCTAGAGCAGTGAGGCCGGAGTGGGGCAGTGGGTGGAGGAGCACCTCATAGAGGCAAAGGGGAGGTGGGAGGGGGAATGGGATGAGGGATTTGTGGAGGGGAAACTGGGAAGGGGATATCATTTGAAATGTAAATGAATAAAATGATTAATAATAATAAGCAGAAAAATTATGGAATCTTTTTAGTTTGTATGGTAGGATGAAATGCAACATTGTTTACAAACATTAACTTAGCATTATATGGAAAACAGTAAAAACTTGCAATATTATCCACTGCTTTTAAATTTTTACTAGAAAATATGTTTTGCTCAGAATGTTTACAGATGTAAAAGTTGTCACTAAATGAGTACAATTTCTGTTTCTAATGTTTTAATGTTTCTGTTTTAATGATTTCTTAAGAGAGTGAATTTATAATTGTTTATAGAGTTAAATGTGGGACCCTGAAAGGCAGCCTGGTTTCTGGTTGAGCTAAGGTTTAAAACTCTGGAGACTCAGTAAGGAGTCCCCAGCAGGGGATAACCGCACCAGGGACAGTAGGCATTTTGCCATGCTTCTCGGCCCCAGACTCCTGACAGGATGCTGGAGCTCTCCATAGGTGTGTGACCATTAGTCACATAGCCCCAAACCCCTCCACAGGTAGAGGTGTGGTCACATAGCCTCAAGACATTCTCAATTTAATGAGGCCCCTAGAGGCTTAGCCAATAAACTCCCCTTCCCAGCCACTCCTCCCTGCAAAAGTATTTTAACCTCAGGCCCATCCTGAGGTTGGGGGATATGGTTTCACTCACAGCCACTCTCCACCTTGACAATAAACGCCCTAAAACCATGGACTGTCTCTCTTCATCAGGATCTGCCATGGGGAAAAATGGAACAGGACTTCGTCTAAAGGACCACATCTAGTCACCTGCAGAAGGCCTTTCAATGCTTCCAGCCATGGCCTCTACCAAACCAAACCAGCTGGCCTCAAACAAGCCAAGATCTGTGGGACCCAGCTGGTCTCCTCCCTGCCTTTCCCCCTCAGCTCTGGGCTAGCTCCAGCCCGCAGGACCCTACTCCATTCTCAGTTCTTTCGTGGCATCCTGTGGTGCCTGGGATGCCCAAGAGCCTGAGATCTAGATAGAGCCAGCTCTGTGTAGTCCCCAGGACCCAGGCCCATGCTTCCCCACCCTCAGGCAGTGTCCAGTGGCTTCACACAGCCTGACTCCCACCTGGCAGTGCCATGGGGTAAGCCCAGTCAAACTTCCCGCACCCTGTGTCCACCAGAGGCCCAAGCCCTAGGGTGGATGCAGGAATCCCACCACTACTCTAACCCAACAGTTAAATTTTCCAAAGACTCTTTTAGTTTCCTTTGGGGCTGTTGGATTTGGATCTGTTCTGTTCACAGGGTAAAATAATACCCATTGATATTACCAGATAAACAGGAAAATGGGAATGGCATGGCGACATGTGCTTGATTTTCCCTTCATGATGCTTTCTGCTTTTTTTTTTTTTAATCCATGTAGGAAAGGTGCCTTTGAACACAACTAGTATTCTTCATGATGCAGAGATAAAGGGAGTACAGAACAATAAATAAGCATAGAGTAGAAGCATGGAGCCTCTTGCCTTGAGATAGCTAAGCTTTCCAAAATGTCATCCTCATCATGACAGACTTATGAAGAAAGTGTAGAATAGCAAAGGAAGGCCATGGATGTACTTCATTAAATACAACGTTCACCATAGTAAGAAAAAAAAATGTGTTGTCCATTTAAGCAGCAGAAATGTCAAAGGTTTGCCTGCCAGAGCAGTAAGCATGGCTATCACATAGAGTTAAATAAGCTCACTCGTAGTTCTATTTTAAATTTTATAATGTAGATCTTGATATCAATAGGCATTATGAAAATGAAGTTCTGTTCTTTAGAGACCAAGTGAATGCATAAACACCACACAGAATTATCTGGCTAAGTCATGTAAAGGACCACTTGCCCATGACCTGGGATGTCAGTACTACTGCAAATTTTATATTTAATTTGTTTTTTTTACCACTGTCTGTGTTTTTTGAGAAGCCATCAGGCAAGAAGCAGAGATGCAGAACTCACAGGAAACAGTAGATGATGTTACGCCACAGTGGGCTCAGGTCTCTAAGGAAAGAAATAGGCCAAAATGCCTAAAATCAGAAGTAGAATTGAGAGTATGTTTGTATTCAGTGAGTAGTCAGTAAGTAGTCTGTCACTCTGTACATTCCTGTGAGAGGCAGGAAGGAGATAGAATGAAACAGGCAATGAAATCTCTACAAAAGCCTTAATAGGTAAGAATTAAGTTGGCATGCTATAGAGCCAGTACTGCTACTGATATCAACAGCTATTATTTTTTGCTTACTACCTCATCTGTATTTCTATCAATTCTCAGAAGAAGAAGCAGCTAGAAAAAAATAATTGCCTGTCTACATGACCTAAGCCTTCATTACCTGGCATCTGAGGATTATTATTTTTTTATTTATTTACTTTTAAAAATTATATTTTTATGTATATGGGTTTTTGTGCAAGTGCACCAGAACAAAGAATCTGAATCTGATTCCATGGGACTACCATTGTAGGCAGTTGTAAGTCACCATGTGGGTTCTGGGAATTGGACCCAGGACCTTCTGAAAAAGCAGCCAGTACATTAAAGCTGAACCATCTTTTCAGCCAAGGAATCCAAATACTTAATTGTCTTATCTTTCCTACTATATATCTGCTGAGATTTTTACTCATGTATTTCAGTAGAGCTGAAACAGTTAATTCCACACAGAATCTCACAAGCCTAGACATTCATATACTGTGTGCTCACAGTTCTAACTTTTTGTGATAATCTTCATTTATATTTTCTGCCAATGAAGTGCTCTTCTTTGCCTTCTGAGCACTGATCTAAAGAACATAGGAACAAACATGACTGATTGTTTTAGCTTCAGACGATAGAGCTTATGTATACCCATCTCAAGAAGTAAGATGCAGGGTTTGTACAATAGCAGCCCAGTGTGCTAGAGGCTTCTCTGCAGCTAAAAGAATAGAAGAGCTAAGTTTTAAGAGGTGTCACTTCCTTCCTGCAAGAGTCTGCTGTCCACTTGGGTTAATGCAGCCATATAAAGGTTTGGCAAGTTGTGATAACATGGAGACAATTGCAGTTTTATCAACCTCTATTAAATATACATTTCCTGTCTCCACTTCTCTTTGCTACAGAGAGCTCCAGTCCCTTCAAACGGAGGTAGCAGTCTTTTGTATAGTCATTAATATACCTCCCTGCATACTAGCCTTCTAGACTGCTTTTTCTTGACAGTATAGTATAGTAGAGATTCAAAGTGTAGCCTAGGAAAGCACAGCTGTTTTGGGAATTTGCATCTGGATTATATATTTGGATACCTGGCAATATGGACACAAATTTCTAGAAAGGGACTCAATGTGGGCTGCTATGTCAGAATTCCTGAATAAAAATTGCTTGTTACATTATGTTAGAACACCCCTTCAGAATGGGAGAAGTATAAGGAAAGGGGGTTAGATGTCTGATGTTATGGTGATTTTAATCTTCTATGGGAGATAAAATGCTTAAAATGATTATCTTTAAAGGTGAAAGACTTCAAACTTATTGACAGTAGAGAAGGCTTGTAAGACAGAAAAGGCCAAAATTGAGGTCTAAACTAGAGGATTAGGGCAGATTTCCAGGGTCCTCTTCAATACTTGCTCATCAGGCCTGACACTGACTGTAAAGATTAAAATGCTTAGATACTGCATAAAGATCCTGGTCCATGCAATTACAAGCCATATGTCTGCAGATCTGGGAACTGAAGGTGTTGTTGCAGTCTTCACTTTCACAAGATGACATTCATAAGCTGTTGTATCTTTCCAGCTTCTGTGATACACAAAAGCTTATAGGACACCAAATCAAACATAATCAAACCAAATAAAACAAAATACATGCACACATACATGTGAGACAGCATCTTCTCTGTCATCTCCTGGGACTGTTTGTGTGACATATTAACTAGGAGTGAATGTCAACACAAAGAGCAAGTGCCACAGCTGCTAGGGAGGTTTGGGTATGTCCTCTGAAATGCTGTACCACATAATAAATCTACTGGTTAGGAATGAGGGTAAGAACACATAAAGCTAATAAAAGACTCCAAAGTTAGAAAACAATATAAAATAACATAGATCTGCTGCCATCTTTACCAGCATTTCTGATATACCTTCATCAGCCTTTACAGAAGAAGGCCATACAGTATTCATCTTTCTTTATGTGACTCATTTCATTGAAGACAAATCCCTCCAGCACTATCCATTTTTCTTGAAAACATTCTATTGCCTGAATTGCTACATGGGTGCTCCCAATCTTCTTTATCTAATCTCTTCTTCACAGCATCATTATTGAACCCATGTATCAAGCATAGGCACAGATCAGCTTTTGCTATATAGATTTCAATCTTTGCCTAGACATCAAACTACCAGATGGATCACATCGCTATTCTGCTATGAATGAGGGAACGAACCTTCTTAGACTTATCCAAATTGTCTGTTTTAATTATATCCCTGCTGAGAGGTTGTAGAACTCTATTTTTCAGTATGTCTTTATTAGAATAATGTTCTTTTTGATGGCAGAGATAATTGGTGTTACCCTGTCAGAACTGGCCATGCCTGTGTTCATGATCGGGCTGTCCCAGGAGTTAGGGGTTCGATGCCTACACTAATTTAAAAATTGTTTTTCAAATGACAGTCATTTCAGAAATGTCTGTTCTCATTTGCCACAAGAAACATTTTTTCTACATTGTCTGTATATTTCCTGCCTATCACACATGCACTAAACAACTACCTAGAGAATTTTCCAACTCCTGTATACCATGTTCCAATTTTCATTCCATCACTGCAGTAAATCAATGTTCTGCACACAGCACAAAACTGATCAATACACTTGTGGTCCCCAGGCAAAAGACAGCATGCTTGTCTCTATTCTTACTACCAAATAAGGAACTTCTTTAATCTTGTTCTACTGAACAGAATTGGGAAAAAAAAAAAAAAAAAAAAAAAAAAAGGAATTGACCAGGTCAATAGTCACATGTTAAAAATCAAAAGCTATATTGATATCTTCTTTAAAGACACTATAGAAAGACAAATATATTATCTAAAAATTGAAGGATCATTTATGTTTTAAAAACTAATCTGTTCTGAATATTCATAGAGTGTGACACTTCCCATTCCTTTTTATTCTGTATTCTGTTTGAATACTGTGAGGTCCTCTTTGGAATTCAGGACTACTTAACATGTACAGCCCAAGTAAGGTAGAAAGAGAGACACCTGGTTCAAGGATCTGCAATGATTCTGTCAACAATGTCTTTAGCGATTAGGGAGAAAGACTTGCTTTTGTATGTTTTTGTTCTTGATGTGGTGATTATTCACAGAATGAATGAATAAATTACCAAGTATAGTCGGGGACTATAAGTGCCACTTGGGAGTCTTAGAATTTGCTATTAGATTGAAGGGACGAGTGTAGATGCAATTGACAGTGTTTGAATATTTTGGATCCTACCTTCCCTGGTGTACTGGCTAGTTTTGTGTGCCAACTTGACACAAGTTGGAGTTATCACAGAGAAAGGAGCTTCAGTTGAGAAAATGCTTCTATGAGATACAGGGGTAAGGCATTTTCTCAATTAGTGACCAATGGTGGAGGGTACCTTGTAGGTGGTACCATCTCTGGGCTGGTAGTCTTGGGCTCTATAAGAAAGCCAGCTTAGCAAGCCAGAAGAAGCAAGCAAGCCAGTAAGAAACATTCTGACCATGGCCTTGGCATCAGCTCCTGCTTCCTGACGTGCCTGAGTTCCAGTCTTGACATCCTTTAGTGATGACCAGCAATGTGGTAGAGTAAGCTGAATAAACCCTTTCCTCCCCAACTTGCATCTTGGTCTTGATGTTTGTGCAGGAATAGAAACCCTGACTCAGACACCTGGTATAGACACTGTTGATTAGCAGGCATCGGTATGTTAGGATACAGCACTGATGGTGTAGATGAATAATATGGACCTAGCTTTTGAGAACACTCTACACAGATTATTAATATTCTATTCCCAGCAGCCAGGAAATAGAAATAACCTCAATGTCTACCAACTGATGGATGAATGACCAAGTGTACATTTATACAAAGAAATATTATTCAGCTGTTAAGAAAAAAACAAAATCAGATATTGGAAAAATGGCTTTAGTGGTGGCAGAGGCCACTATTTTAGTTCTTAACACACAAATAAGGCTCCTCAAAATTACCTAGAATTCCAGCTTCAGGAAATATGACACCCTGGCCTGCAAGGATACTGTCACAGATGTGCATATTCCCGTATAGATACACACACATGTACCAACTAGAAATAAAAAACTGTACCTAAATTATGAAGTTCACAGGCAAATAGATACAACTAGAAACAGTCATTATGAGTGAAATAATCTAGACTCAACAAATCAAATGTTGCACTTTTTTCATTTCTGAATATTAACTGAAAGTATTCATATATATATATATATATATATATATATATATATATATATATATATATATATATATGTATTGGAATGCTCAGAGAGGGCAAGATATTAGCAGGAGATCATGTAGGGATAAAGGAGGCTTTAAAGAGAGGGAAGGCAGAATGCAGTGATACAAATACCTAAAACGTAGGTAATAAATTAACAGGAATGGTTAAGTTTGGTTACAGACTGGGAGCATAATGTAGAGGAGGTAATACTGAGTTGGGAGCAACTAACACTAAAAATATTTTTGAAAAAGTCATACGGAAACTGACTAAGGTACTATCTTTTTAAAATAAACACACACTTCCTAACACACACATATAAAACACACATGCTCCAACATTTAATAAGGAGACATGCTCCACTATGTTCATAGCAGCCATATTTATAATAGCCAGAAGCTGGAAACAACCCAGATGTCCCTCAACAGAGGAATGGATACAAAAAATGTGGTACATTTACACAATGGAGTACTACTCAGCTATTAAAAACAATGACTTCATGAAATTCGCAGGAAAATGGATGGAACTTGAAAATATCACCCTGAGTGAGGTAACACAGTCACAAAAGAACAAACATGGTATGTATTCACTAGTAAGTGGACAGTAGCCCCTTCAGCTCTTAAAGTCCTTCCCCTAACTCCTCCATAGACGACTCCAACTTCAGTGCAATGGTTGGCTGTAAGTATCTGCATCTGTCTTAGTCTGCTGCTGATAGAGCCTCTCAGAGGATAGCCATCCTAGGTTCCTGTCTGCAAGTACAACATGGCATCAGTAATAGTGTCAGAGGTTGGTGCCTGTGCTAGGGATGGACCCTAAGTTGGGCCGGTCTATGGATGGCTTTTTCCTTCAGTGTCTGCTCCACTTTTGTCCCTTCATTTCCTTTAGACAGGAACAATTCTTGGTCAAGAATTTTGAAGATGGGTAGGTAGCACCGTGTCTCACATGGGGGCCATGTCTATCTACTAGAGGCACTCTTTTTAGGGTCCATCTCCCCACTGTAGGGCACTTTGGCTAAGGTCATCTTCATTGGGTCCTGAAACCCTCTCATATCGTGGAACTTTCTAGAGGTCCCCCCACCTCCGAATCCCACACTGCTGCATATTTCTCAACATTCTCCTGGCCCTCTGGGCTTTAACTCCTGCCTCCCCTCTATTTCTGTGCCTGCCCATCTTTTTCCCCTTTTCCTCTTTGATATAGGTCCTTCCTGTTAGCATTCTGTCTAAAATCCACCCCACAGATACCTGACAACAGCCAGGTATGCTCCTCCCCACAGTTGCCTGACAACAGCCAGCTGGGCCTGGCCCACTATAAAAGGGGCTGCTTGGCCCTCCTCTTTCTTGTTCTTCCTTCTCTCTCTTGCATCTCTTATCTCTTACCTCTCCCCATTCCCTTCCCCCCCTCTCTCCATGTGGTCATGGCCTGTCTCCACTCTTCTACTTCTCTACTCTCTCCCTTTCTCTGCCTTTCTCTGCTTCTACTACCTTCTTAACTCCCCTCCCCATGCCCTGAATAAACTCTATTCTATACTATACTTTTGTGTGTGTCTGGTCCCTCAGGGGGAAGGGATGCCTCTGAATGAGCCTGTTGAGGCACACCCTTCCCCCACACCTCCCATACACCCAAAGAAGTTATATATATATATATATATATATATATACATACACACATATATACATATATACATATATGTGTGTGTGTATATATACATATATGCATATATATATATACATATATGCATATATATATATATATATATACATATTTATCTTTTTATAAACACATCATTGATGCCGATGGGGACTAGATGTCCTGACAGCTAAAGAAGGTGGTCATTGCCTGTTCCTCCTAGAAGACTGCTGTTTCTACGTCAACCAATCTGGGATAGCGAGAAATAAATTCCAAGAGCTACAGTCAGACATACAGAATTTCAGGAAACGTGAGACCTCCAGTTCTGTGATTTTCGAAAACCCTATATGGAACTGGATACTCCCTTTTGTAACTCCTTTCCTAGTCATCTTCCTGGTGTTATTATTTGCCCGCTGCCTCATTAATCTTATTTCTACATTCCTTCAATTATAAATACAAAAAATTTCTAACCAAACTATTAATCAGTTCCTGTTACAGGATTTCCAGCCACTGCCCACAGAAGAGCCACTGTCCACAGAGGAACCTGATGCAAATGTTTACCAGGTAGACCCAGATGGTGAAAGTCAGCTAAACCCCAAAATTGACAATGCCCCTACACAGCAAAAAGCAGTTTAAGAGACAGGGCACCTTGATTCCCTTTTCGCCATTGGCTTCCCCTACTTTTTTCTCCTTTTTTATAATAATAAGAAGGGAGTTATGTTGGCATCAGGACGTCCAAACCAGTGACATCACACCCAGGTGACAGAGCTACCCACCCACCTGTTGCCAAGGCAACAGCCACCATGTTCCCAGAATCCACTTGGCCCACTGCCCACTTTTACCTGTGGCTATGTCACTCTTCATATATAAATGGAAGACCCCCTCTGATCTCTCTCTTCTCTCCCCTTCTCTTCTTGCTGCTACCTTATCTCTCCCTCTTCCAATAAACTCCCCATGTGGAACTGTTTGGCCTGGTTTGATTTCTGGAGCCATGCGACCATCCTGCTGGTCATAATGCCGCCCATATCATATCACATCACCCCCTCCCTCTTCCTTCCATGATTATTTTGTTTCCCCTCTTAAGTGGGATTGAAGTATCCACACTTGGGTGTTGGGAGCCACCCCCCCCCCCCCCAGATGCTGAGATCTCTATAGGTCATGAGAAAATGAAGCCAAGAAGAACTGGAAAATAGACCACACAGTTTAGACCATACAGTTCAAGGAACTGGAAAATATTATGACTGTTCTGAGAACTGAATATGAAACCACAAAGACCACAAGGACACCCTGTTTTTGTAAAAGAACATCTAGGTCACTGTGACCGTTGGCTGAGCCCACCCCCTCCCCATCACCTCACACCACCTGCTTCTCCCCGCCTTTGAGTTTTCTCCCTTTTGAGTAATGTATAAAAGTAGATGAGTTTTGAAAATTAAAGGAGACCTTGACAGAAAGCCTGCTTGGTCTCGTTCTTCTCTCTCGCCCTTCTCTCCCACAGGTATTGGGGTCTCCCTGGGTATCCTTCCAATAACTGGTCCCGCGAGTCAGGGCTCTTGGGTCTTCCTTTTTGTTAAGCTCCATATGGTCCGTGAGTTGCATTATGAGTATTCTGATCATTTTGGCTAATATCCACTTATCAGTGAGTTTATACCATGTATTCCTTTTGGGTCTGAGTAACCACACTCAGGATGATATTTTCTAGTTCCATCCATTTGCCTGCAAAATTCATGATGTCCTCATTTTTAATAGCTGAATAGTATTTCATTGTGTAAATGAACCACATTTTCTTTATCCATTCTTCGGTTGAAGGATATCTGGGTTGTTCTCAAATTCTGGCTATTACATTTTAAGGCTGCTATGAACATAGTGGAACACATGTGTTCTTGTGATAAGGTGGAGCATGTTTTGAGAACATGCACAGGAGTGGTACAGTTGAGTGTTCAGGTAGAACTATTTTGAGTTTTCTCAGGAACCACCAGATTGATTTCCAGAGTAGTTGTAGACAAAAACCATGTACCAAAGTTAAATTGGGATCAGATAAACTACCTAAACAGTTCCCTAACCCCTAAAGAAATAGAAACAGGTAATTATAGTCTTCCCCCAAAAAGCCCAGGGCTACATATTTTTAGTACAAAATTCTAACAGACCTTCAAAGAAAACCAAATACCAGTTCTCAACTATTCCACAAAACTATTCCACAAAATAGAAACAGAAGGAATACTTCCTAATTTATTCTATGAAGCCACTGTTATTCTGATACTTAAACCACACAAAGAACCAAGAAAGAGAACTTCAAAACAATTTTGTTTATTAATATCAATTCAAAAATACTCAATAAAATTCTTGCAAATCTAATCCAAGAACATACCAAAATTATCATTCATCATGATTAAGTAGACTTCATCCCAGGAACGCAGGGATGGTTCAATATATGGAAACCCATTAACATAATCCTCTATATAAACAAATTCAATGAAAAATATCACATGGTCATCTTATTGGATGCTGAAAAAGCATCCAACAAAATAGAATACTCCTCATGTTAAAAATCTTGGAGAGATCAGGAATTCAATGCACAAACCTAAACATAATAAAAGTAATATACAACAAACCAATTGGAGAGATCAGGAATTCAATGCACAAACCTAAACATAATAAAAGTAATATACAACAAACCAATAGCCAACATCAAATTAAATAGAGATAAACTTTAAGCAATCCCACTAAAATTAGGGACAAGACAAGGCTGCCCACTCTCTCCCTATTTATTCAATACTTGAAACTCTATCTAGAACAATTAGACAACTAAAGGTCAATGAAATACAAAATGAAAGAAAAGAAGTCAAAGTATCACTATTTGAGGATGATATGATAGTATACACAAATGACCCTACGAATTCTACCAGAGAACTTTTACAGCTAAAAAAAAACTTCAGTAAAGTACCTGAATATAAAATTAATTCAAGCAAATCAGTAGGCTTCCTCTACACAAATGATAAACAGACTGAAAAATAAGTTGGGGGAAACAGTACCCTTTATAATAGTCACAAATAATATAAAATATCTTGGTGTAACTCTAATCAAGCAAGTAAAAGATCTCTATGACAAGAATTTTGATTCCTTGAAGAAAGAAATGGAAGAAGATCTCAGAAGATGAAAAGATTGCCCTTGCTTATGGACCAGTAAGATTAACATAGTAAAAATTGGCCACCTTACCAAAAGCATTCTACAGATTCAATGCAATCCCCATCAAAATCCCAACTCAATTCTTCACAGACATGGAAAGAGCAATTCTCAACTTCATATGGAATAACAGAAAAACATGGATAGCAAAACCACGTTTCAACAATAAAAGGAGTTCTGGGGGAATCACTATCCCTGACCTCAAACTGTACTACAGAGCATTTGTGATAAAAAGCCCATGGTATTCGTACAGTGATAGAAAGTTTGATAGAACAATGGAATAGAAGTAAAGAGTCAGAAATAAAGCAACACACCTCTGGACAGTAGATCTTTGAGAAAGCAGCCAAGACCATCCAGTGGATAAAAGAAAGCATCTTCACCAAACGGTGCTGGTCTAACTGGTGGTCTGCATGTTGAAGAATGCAAATTGATCCATATTTATCACCTTGCAGAAAGCTGAAGTCTAAGAGCATTGAGAACCTCCACATAAAAACAGACACTTGCAATCTAATAGAACAGAATGTGGAAAATAGCTTTGGTCACATTTGCACAGGGGGGAATATCCTGAATATCACCAATTACTCAGGCTCTAAGATCAACAATTGACAAATGGGACCTCATGAAACTGAAAAGCTTCTTTAAGGTAAAATACACTGTCAATAAGACAAAATGGCAACCTACAGATTGGGAAAAGATCTTCACTAACCCTACTTCTGATAGAGGAATAATATTCAAAATATACCAAGAACTCAAGAAATTGATTCCAGAAAACCAAATAACCCAATCAAAATGGGGTACAGAGCTAAACAAAATTCTCAACTGAGGAATCTTGAATGGCTGAGATGCTCCTAAAGAAATGTCCAACATTCTTATTCAGCAGGGACATGCAAGTAGAAATGACCCCCGGTTTCCACCTTACACCAATCAGAGTGTCTAATATAGAAACTCAAGTGATAGCACATGCTGGAGAGGATTTGGAGGAAGAGTAATTTCCATGGGTTTTTTTTTTTTTTTTTTGGTTATTAGTGAAGATACCACATTTCAATAATAGAACATGCAGAAATCAAGCTCCTTTGCTCTCATTTGGAAGCTTTATCCCTTCTCGCTAGCTTTTATAGTGCTGGAGGAGGCAGTGTACACTACCAAAGAAGAAAAAAAATTATTAGTTTTAACCAGGTGTTGATACTGTGAGATATATTAACAACTGTCCTGATAAGACACACTTATTGGTGCAATAGTGGCATGGACATAAGGGGAGAAACCAAACACTTTGTGATCAGATTAAAAGCCCACTCAATAAGATGAAACCCAAACCTGGATCCATTAACCAGAAAAAGAACCTGTGTTTATGTTTAGACTGGTCATAGATCCTAATAAGGAACCAACTACTATCATTCTGCTAAAAAGACATAGTATTATTTTATTGCAGTAAAGAGATATCATGACCAAAACAACTTTTATTTAAAAATTAAAAGCACTTACTTGGAGACTTCTTTACAGTTTTAGAGGGTTAGTCCATGATCAGCATGGCAGGAAGCAGACAAGCATGACACTGTAAATATAGCTGAGAGATTCATAGACTGATTCACAGTCAGTAAGTGAGATCAAGCCTGGGTCTGAATGAATATAGGTGTATATTCAAAGCCTATCTTCAGTTACATACATGCTCCAAAAAGATCATACATCCTAATCTTTCATTAAGAATTCTACTAACTGGACTGCAACATTCAAACCTATGAGCCTCTGGAATTAGTCCTCATTTACACCATGTCAAATAGTAAATAATCTCCTTGTGACATAACCATTGTGATCATAGACAAGTTCATCTATCAACCCCTGTCAGAAAGCTTCTATTTTAAGTAGATGGTATTTAAAACAGAGACTCACACATGTGAAGTTACACAGATTTAGAGACCCTGGAATGCTGAATATTAAATTGGATGTCTACATCACAATGCATCCTTCAAAGGTTCATGTATTATTGTGGGAGAGAATTGAGAAATGGCTGTAAAGATCCAGGTGGGAGACAGCTACAAGGAAAGTGTGTTTTCCATCTCCAACAAGACATTTGTAGATATAAATTCCCTGCAATTGCAATGGCATGTATAAAACCTGTACCAGCTAAAGGCAGATAAAATTCCAGGATGGAGACATATTATCTTGAAGTCCCTTCCTGGCTAAAGAGCTGTTGGCAATAGATAGCAGCTGAAAGAAGCAAGCCAGTTTTCTTTAGGTATATATTCCCTGGCAAGTGAATAGCATTCTAGTGGAAGAACATTCTTTTCAAAAATATTTGAGTCACACAAATTGTTCTTGATGGGTTCATAAAAATAAATTGTAAAAAAGGACATAAATTTGAGTAGGTAGGCAAGCAGAATAGATCAGGGAAAAGTTAGAAACATGTATTAATATGATCAAAATCTATTGTATAATTTTTTTTATATTTATTTTTTGATACTTTATTAACATTTGCAATGTTTCCCCCTTTCTAGGTCTCCTCTTTGGAAAACCCCTATCCCCTCCCCCTCCCCCACCTCTATGAGGGTATTCCACCTCCCACCCACCCATCCACCCACTCCCGTATTCCCACCTTGACATTCCCCTTTACTGGGACCTCTAACACCATCAGGCCTAAGAGTCTCTCCTCCCCCTGTTGGCCAACAACGCCCTCCTCTGCCACATATGTGTTGGGAACCATGGGTCCCTCGATGTGTATTCTTTGGTTGGTGGTCCAGCTTCCAGGAGGACCGGGGGGAGGAGACATCAGGCCAGTTGACACTGTTGCTCCCTCCATGGGGCTGCAAACTCCCTCAGCTCCTTCAGTCCCTTCTCCCACTCCTGCATCTGGGACCTCACTCTCAGTCCAGCGGTTACTGTAAAGCGAAACTTGGGTATTCCAAACGTTTGGGCTAATATCAACTTATCAGTGAGTACATACCATGTTCGTTCTTTTGTGACTGAGTTACCTCGCTCAGGATGATATTTTCAAGTTCCATCCATTTGCCTGCAAATTTCATGAAGTCATTGTTTTTAATAGCTGAGTAGTATCCATTGTGTAAATGTACCACATTTTCTGTATCCATTCCTCTGATGAGGGACATCTGGGTTGTTTCCAGTTTCTGACTATTATAAATATGTCTGCTATGAACAGAGTGGAGCATGTATCTTTATTACATGTTGGAGCATCTTCTGGATATATGCCCAGGAGAGGTATAGCTTGGTCCTCAGGTAGTATTATGTCCATTTTTCTGAGGGTCCGCCAAACTGATTTCCAGAGTAGTTGTACAAACTTGCAATCCCACCAACAATGGAGGAGTGTTCCTCTTTCTCCACCTTCTCACCAGCATCACCTGAGTTTTTGATCTTAGCCATTCTGACTGATGTGACATGGAATCTCAGACTTGTTTTGATTTGCATTTCCCTGATGACTAAGGATGTTGAACATTTCTTTAGGTGCTTCTCAGCCCTGTGAATTTCCTCAGTTGAGCATTTTCTGTTTAGCTCTGTTCCCCATTTTTTGATAGGGTTATTTGGTTTTCTGGCGTCTAGCTTCTTGAGTTCTTTGTATATATTAAATACTAGCCCTCTATCAGACTTAGGATTGGTTAAGATCTTTTCCCAATCTGTTGGTTGCTATTTTGTCCTATTGACAGTGTCCTTTGCCTTACAGAAGCTTTGCAAATTTTGAAAGAACTAATAATAGTGAAAAAACTGACAAGTTAAAAAACTCTCTATGACTCCTAGATTGCTTTCTAACTAGAAAATATTGAGTAATTTTCTCATTCAGGACTATTGCCTGTGTGCTTCAATTTTTTCAAAATCTACTTTAATAAGGGTCCAAAAATTCTTTAGCCTATCTTCTATCCCACCACCTACCAGAGGCAGTGTAAAGAAAAGATTAACAGATCAAAGGAGGATGTGAACCTGTTTAGAAGTTGTTCTTTGTGGTAGTTTCAATCTTCATTGTTAGGATATCGGCAATTTAGTTCAAATGCATCACCAGCAGTAGCTCCACCCACTCATAAACACTATTCAAATATCAGCAACAATCCGAAATAAACTGCAAGGCTCCTCTAATCAGCCTGAGCCTACACAGAAGCAACAAGAAACTGCTAGAAAAACACGAGTTCTTTGCTGCATTCCTCTCTTTGAAGTCACAACAAACAAACAACAGTATTCAACAAAGAAGAAAAGGAGGACCAATGCTACACCATTGTCAAATACTAATGTTAGCAAAGCCCAGTGAAGACTAGCAAAAGTGGCAAAGCAAACCAATGCTACAGCTTAGTCCACTGTCTGTTGGGTTATACTTATATTCTTTCCAAACATCATGTATCCTCAAGTGCCTGCTCTAGCAAAACATCTCATGCTCTTTTTCCAGGCAGCTTCCCTAAAAAAACCATGTGTCTGTTCTCAGCACAATGCCCTCCCATGTGTCTGCCTCAGCAAAACATCATTTCACAAGACAGTTTCCAGAAAAATATCACATGACACAACCAATTCTCCAACAAAATCAGAGATTTCCACTTCAATTTCCCATACCCATATCAAAAAGAGGTCAAGGTAGAAAAACAAAAGCATCCCAGATAGTAGAATTAGAGGATCTGAATCAGTTTAAAACCATGAGTTACGAACAGTTTAACAATAGATACTTAACCAATGAGGAAAGAATTAAAAGTGCATACCCTGACCCAGCACCAAACAAAACTTCTACAACCAGTTGCTTGGGCTTCTTCCTCCAGAGGAAAATGATAGAGCTTAGTAAAGGGGTCAACACTTTTGTAGCAAACGTTGATTTGTTATTCTCCAATCTCAAATATTTTAGTATTATTTTACATTTTATAACCATATAATTTTAATACATCTGAGAAAAACTATAAAATTTGAAATGTCTAATGTTATAATACCATTTTCTTTACTTACCAATGAAGAGCTTCCATACTCCGCACATTGATGAACTTTCGTCAGAACAGGGTCAAAAGAATTGTGAACATGATAAACAATGCCTTCTGGGAACTATGAGAATCAATCCAGTAGAAAAGGAAGAGAACCTTTTAACTCAAGTATATTTTGTTCTCTGAATTGTTCTTGGGTGTGATTTTGTGCCTCCTGTGACAATCTTTGGCACTGAACTCATAAGACATGTTTATTCTTGTTGGATGTCATATAGCCATAGAACGGAATCTGGTCAGTATAACCTGAATCTGGAGATCACCTTCATATGTGCTTTCCTGTTTTCCCAGGTCCAATCTACAGTATCTCCCAGACATTGTGTTTAAATTGGTCTGTCCTTAGAAAGTTTTGGGAATGGGTTGCTCTCTTTCGGGATAAAGGAGTTGGAGAAGGGACTGAAGGAGTAGAGGATGTTTGGAGCCCCATGGAGGGAGCAACAGTGTCAACTGACCAGTTCCCCTGGAGCTCCCGGAGACTTGACCACCAACCAAAGAATACACATGGAGGGATCCATGGTGCTGGCCACATGTGTGGCAGAGGAAGGCCTTGTTGGACATCAGTGGGAGGAGCAGCCCTTGGGCCTGAGGATGTTAGATGCCCCAGTGTAGGGGAATGCCAGGGAGGGAAGACAGGAATGGGTGGGTGGGGGAATACCCTCGTAGAGGCGGGTGGAGGGGAATGGGATAGGGGTTCCTGAAGGGGAGACCTGGAAAGGAGAAAACATTTGAAATAATGTAAATAATGTAAATGTCCTCCCAAAAAATTTACTATGTACTCACTGCCATTTGTTTACATGTGTTTCAGATCATGTCTTTCTGACCATGTCTTTCTGAATAACACAATCTTCTTGAATCACTACTTTATTATTTCCTATAATCAATACTTTATACATGGATAATATTCGTGTGTAAGAGTTTACAGAAACTGAAGTAAAATGCTCTACAGTGTCCGACAGGAGTCTGCCTCAGTCTTTCAGATCTTCATATCCCAGGCCCACCCAAAAAGATATGTACAGGTTGGAAAAAGTATATAAATATTATATAACTTATCAAAGAGAATTATTTAATATTTCAGTTGAAAAATGACTTCATTATGAATTCATGTAAAGCAAAGACTAACATGGGTCCTAGAATTATTCATTAATGAGCCTTTGAAACACTGAAGGAGAAGGAAACTGGTTTACACTATTAGTCTATTTCTATAATATATATTATACTTTTATATATTATATTGAATTTGTATATGAATGTTATATATTAACATTAAATATTAATATATTTATATATAATATAAATACAACTATATATTAAATTGAAGACTTTCATGGAGGAAGATTATGAATGATTTACCTATAGTATTGTAAAAGATAAAAAAGTAAAATAGTTGAAATACATTGACTTGTATACAGCCAACATATGTTCTGAAATGAATTTACATCCCATTTCAAGAGTTCTATAAATATAGCTGTAAGTATAAATTCATTCCTAATATGATATAAGGAGAAAGATGAGTCTGTGCTCTTGAGATGAATGTTTATTTCTTTCAGAATATATGTCAAGTGTCATTTTATGTGGATACGTGCAGTTAACAGGACCCTGAGATAAGGTTAATTTTTGATGTCATTAATCAATTGGAGATGGTTATTTCTTAATGAGTAACATAAGATTTTATAATATAATATCATTACACAATGCTTTGGCAGGTAATATATAACACTTGTATTCAGAGAACATCATAAGGCACCTTCCCTATGTCCAATCAATTCTTCACAATCAAGTAGACTTGAACAAATATTAAATAAGTTTAACATTAGTGCTATCACA
Source organism: Uromys caudimaculatus (assembly GCA_028551405.1). Classification (NCBI taxonomy): domain Eukaryota; kingdom Metazoa; phylum Chordata; class Mammalia; order Rodentia; family Muridae; genus Uromys; species Uromys caudimaculatus. Next base: position 101,805,687 of record CM052706.1, on the reverse strand, counting down.
AAAATTGATCATCATAATTGGTGTATTGAATAGTTCTAATTTTGAGACTATGGACAAATTTACATAAACAAATTGTACTTTTTCATGATTCATAGTGTAAAATGGAAGCAGATATATAAACAATTTCCTTTATGTTTATTCTCAAATGTCATATATATTTTTCTGGCACCTGATCCATCAGAGGTGAAATATAATTACTTTTAGCATCAAATTCTGCAACCACTTTTTATTTAGCATCTTTTTTTTCAACTATTGAGATCTATTTGAAAAAAGCTTACTTTTAGATTTTGTTTTTTCTTGTATTTATTAATAATTTTTGATTTTTGCATGTGCTTTAAGATTAATCACATACTTTCTTTCATTTCTTAAATCTTTACATGACTAAAATGTATGAATTTTTTGCTCAGCTTATCCTTTTTAACATTTATAATGTACACATAGAGCTTGTTCAGTGTAAGCTGTCTTTTTATGTTCCCATGTAAACACTGTATAGAATCCCAAGAATTACTTAAAACATTCTCAGTCGTAGTTTGTCAGTGTTTTTTTTTTTTTTTTTCTTTTTTTTTTTTCTCTGTTTCTCACATTAAGTAGGATTTGTTTTCTTGTTTGGTTAAACATTTGGCTATGTTAGATGCAAAAAAAATATTTACCTTATTTTTGTAAATATTAAATTTATCTCCTTTAGTAAATAATTGACATATATTTACATATATATATATAAATATTTTTAAATTCAATATCAATTATTTTCAAAGAACTAATTTTGGTTTTCCTATTCATTGCAAATATTTTATATGCTTTTAAACATTTTTATTTTTATTTAGTATGGGAAAATACACAGGGCTCAGTGCAGTGTGCAGTTCAGAACTGTCGGTTCTTTCATTCCACTCTGTTGTCCTGAGTGCTGTACTTAGGTTGTCAGTCTTAGTATCCAGCACCTTTGCCTGCTGACCCATTTAGTTGCCCTTGAGTTAAATATTGTTATAATGGTTGCCATCTAGTGCCATCTAGCGTATTTAGGAAGCTGTAACTTCCAAACATATTTCAGTTATCTTCGGTAGAAATTCTAGTGTTTAAGCCAGTATTAATAGAAATTTATTATTTTATTCTTTATAACTTGATGATTGGGCACTGTTTTCTATCCATAAAATAGGCATATTGAATCATGCTGTATAAAGGTAAGTCTTCTAAGTTTGATACATTACTATTATTTTATCAATACTAGTAAATAAAAATATTGCAAATATTCAATAATCTTTTATGTTTTCGATGGTAGTTTCATCCATACCACAGTTATCATTTATAATTTTGCTAGTTACCAGAGGGTGAAAGCAAGCTAAAATCAAAAATTATTATTCCAATTGCCTAGAATGACTCTAGTATGTCTTTGATATATCAATATTAACAACATTGGCAGAAATGCGTTCTAATAACATAATCTTTGATGTAAAATATTTTGCTTTAGAAATAATTTACTATAATGTATCAATAGGTGTTGAATGGAGGGAGCCCTAACCTATATTAGGTGAATGTCACTCTAGGAGGCTTCTTGTGCTGCTGTGGATTTAGGCCTTTGTCTCATTCTTTGCTCTAGGTATGGTCCACAGCTTGGACATTTCATCATGGTATATCTGCTATGGATTGCTAAATACTGCTCTTCTTGCTCATTTTATTTCTACAGTTTTGCCAGAGTTTCAACAACGTTTCAGGTACTAAAGGGCTGAACACAGTTCCTAGGTCTTGGATTTTCCTATTGTGCTTTATGGACACTCACAGAACATGTGCTGACATAGGTAATGTCTAAAAGCTTCTGTGGGATCTATCTGCAGTGTTCCTGGAATAAATATGAATGTCTAGTTTTTATGAGAGGATATTCATAAGATCTAGCCATTTTACAAAATCGCACACATGGTCTTTGTTTTTTTACCTTGGTATAATTGATTCAATCTACCTTTCAATTTTCTGTGCAAAAATTTAGGAGATATGTCAAGAAGAAAGAAAATGGTTATAGGAAAGAGGGAAGGAATGAAGGAAGGGAGGAACAGAGAAGGGGAAAAAGGGTAAGGCGGGAGGGAGAAGGGGGAAGGGTGGAAGGGAAAGCCCTAGCTCTGGAACACTCCTGAAGTATTTTTCTTTCTTGAGCACAGCCTTCCTCCTGCATTTTTTTCGAGACTCTTATTATGTGCCTACATGTTTCCACTGTTCCTTCAGCCTGGTATTTAAATATAACTATTTATTTTGATATGTTTATCCATGTCAGGATTTTTTGTATTCCTTAAAGTTACTATTTTCTGATATTCAATGTTATTTACCTGTGCAATATTTTAAATGATGCATGTTTATGTGGTTTTTAACACTATATTGTAGTGTTTGATATCCTGCCTTGTTTAAAATTTTTGATGAATAATTAAAATCACTAAAATACTAAAAAATTTACTTTATTATAATGCATTTTGTATGTCTTTACAATCATCTATTTTCCTTCAAAAATTCAAAAGAAAAGCCAAAATTGCTAAGTTAGGGAAGCTTGAGACTGAAAAGTGCAGAAGACGATCTGGAGAGATGTTTCAGAGATTGAGAAGACCCAAGTTTGGTTCCCAGCACAGATACAGTGGCTCAGAACCATATGCAACTCCTATATCAAGGGATCAAGCATCCTCTTCTGTCTTACACAGAAACTGTACACACATGGTTCACTTGGTACATGCTGACAAATTTCTCATATGTATAAAAATAAAATTTTCAAAATGTAAAAGAAACATCAGAAAGTAGATCAGCTGTGCCTGACTTAAATTTGTTTCCAAATTCTATCAGTAATATGGAAAATATGATTCATATTCTACATTTTTTAGTAATTCAGAATTTTTAGATCTTTCCAAAATACTTGGTCTTAGGGTATATATTCCATTGGATTTATAAACATAGACGTGCAGAAAAATGTTTTGCAAACTATGAAAGATTTAGAATTTGTGACATATCTTGGTCTCAAAAACTTTGACAAAAATATTAAACTGCTACATTTTCTACATGAATAGCTACATACACAGAGAAATAAAACTAAGAATGGTTCTTACTTCATAAATTATGAAGAAAAATAAATAATATAAAGAAATACATCAATAAATGAGAGAGGTGGTATGACAGATTTTTTATTCTCCATAATTATGTGTTCTAAGTTATATAATTTGTATTATCTCACATTCCACATGTAAAATAATACATAATTACATATAATATCAGTATAAAAGTCTAAATTTTCTCATTAAAAATTTTATATTTTCCAATTCTATATGTTCATTTAGTTAATTGCTTAATTATGATGTGAGTGCGTACAAGTACATAATGCTCACACCATATATCTTGTCCATTTCTATGGTAGAGCTTACATACACAACTTGTAAGGAGCACATATGTCCAAGTGTAATTTGATTCAAGGTATCATTGTGTAAATTAAAGAAAAATGTCCTTTTTATTTTAATTATTATAAAAAATTCTATCAGGTTTCACTCTTCCCCCACAATACCCACTTCTGTCCACCTTTCCTTCCAAGTCCCTCTCTCCCTCCCCACTTATGATTCCTTTCTTCTTCCTCCCAAGTGGAATTGAGGCGTTCTTGCTTGGGCCCTCCAACTTGTTGAACTTTTTGAGTTCTGTGGACTGTATCTTAGGTATTCTGTACTTTTGAGAGGGGATAATATCCACTTATTAGTGAGTACACACCATGCATGTCCTTTTGGGTCTGAGTTACCTCACTCAGGATGATATTTTCTAGTTTCATCCATTTGCCTGCAAAACTCAGGATGTCCTCGTTCTTAATAGCTGAGTAGTATTCCATTGTGTAAATGAACCACATTTTATGTATCCATTCTTCTGTCTTGGGACATCTGGGTTGTTTCCAGCTTCCAGCTATCACAAATAAGGCTGCTATGAATATAGTGGAACATGTGCCCCTGTGGCATGGTGGGGCATCTTTTGGGTACATTCCCAAGAGTGGTATTGCTGGGTCTTCAGGTAGATCTATTTCCAGTTTTCTGAGGAACCTCCATATTGATTTCCAGAGTGGTTGTACCAGTTTGCAATTCCACCAGCAATGGAGGAGTGTCCTTCTTCCTCCACATCCTCACCAACATGTGTTGTCACCTGAGGATTTCATTTTAGCCATTCTGATTGGTGTAAGGTGATATGCTTTTCTCTGATCACTAAGGACTTTGAACACTTCTTATGTGCTTCTCAGCATTTGAGATTCCTCTGTTGTGAATTCTCAGTTTAGTTCTATACCACATTTTTTTGATTAGGTTGTTTGTTTTTTTGGTGGTTAACTTCTTAAGTTCTTTATATATTTTTGATATTAGCCCTCTATCAGATGTGGGGTTAGTGAAGATTTTTTTCCCCAATCTGTAGGTTGCCAATTTGTCTTACTATGTCCTATGTCCACTTGGAGGTGGTCTCTAGAGGTTCTATCTCCCCTGTCTTGGGTATTTCTGCTAAATAATCCCTGTTGGGTCCTGGGAGCCTCTCACTTCTTGGTCTGGGATTTTCTTGTCACTACCCCCTTTCCCCATCCTCCAGAACAACATATTTGTATTCAATTTCCTGACCCTCTGTACTGACCCCTCCCTCCCTCTACCTCCTGTGATTATTTTGTTCCCCCTTCTATGTAAGATTGAAGCATTTACACTTTGGCCTTCCTACTTCTGGTGGTGCAGGCGAGTAGGATTTGCTGATGGAGGCAGAGGCAGAAAAATCACAATTTTAACCCAACCTGGGCTACACATTTTTCTTTCATTTTAAGGGTACAAAACAAATTGTAGACTTACTGTAATTCCCCAGTTATGTGACTCTAATAACTTAAATATTTTCTCTTTGACCAGCTTATGAAATCCACACAAACACGTACCCCAGGTGTCCCAATGCTTTGAGAATTACAGATGTGAGACTTTTATGGCATGAATTCTCATGCTAATTTTTTTCTGTGGTGATACTATTCAGCTAGCTTTGCAGAAATCATGGTGGTTTTCTATTGTCTCACTAAAAAAGGAAAACTTTTTATCTGAAAAACTACAAGTGCCAATGGCAAAGTTTTGTTTTCAAACCTAACAACTACATACTGAGCCAGATGCCAGTTCATCATTATGACTCAGTTAGTCTGCTCACACGTTCAGATTGTCGCTCCAGTTGTTTTATTTTTCTCTGATACTTTATTGCCTTTGTTTCCATTTTTATGTCAACTCGATGTTTACTACAGATAACTACCCATGGTTTAAAAATTAATATTAAAAGGGAACCTGGAAGACTGCAATGACTTAATCACTTCTGTATTTTATAACTGAAGCAAAACAGACTGCCAAATGTCACTGGTTTCAAAGACTCTTTGAACATGAAATTCACATTGGAGCTTAGAGATTTAAATTAAAAGAAGCAAATCACACACAAGAGATAAGAGGAAAGTATTTATATTTCCAGAGTTCTGTGAAGAAAACGCAGATGGCTTATGGAGAAGTAGAGTTGTGCTGTCTAATAGTTTACCAGGAATAGAAAGCAAAGGCAGTAACGATGAAAGAACTGATTTTCAGTGCAGAAGGTCAACCATCTGTGAGGCTTGTTCTTCTTTTTAAGACTGTTCAGAGCAAATGACAGACAGCCCATCCTATCAGGGTGTGTCATAAACACCTGATGCTAAAGAGACCTTCGACCTACCTGTCTGTATAGTATGTCATTTTTCTTTTATGCATTCCATATATATTATCTGATACACAACAATACCTACCCAGCAACACTGCCAGGAAAAACTGAATAATAAATTCTATCTATATATTTCTTCCTTAGAGAGAGGAATTAAACGCTGTATTTTAAAGTTATTATCCAACTTGAATTGAAGCCATCTAAAAATTGCTTAATTCTTCTAAAAATTCTTTATTTTGTAACACTAAGAGGCTTTTTTTCCTTTGAGAGAAGAGAATCTGAAACTGAGAAAAAGGCCATTAAATATATATATATATATATGTTCTGTTTAGTCACTTCTGCAGAGTCTCAACAGTTGATACATTTTAGTCAACACTGGGAGAGAAAGCCTGTTTATTCTCTTAATGTTCCATAAAAAATTATCAGAATCATGTGTTCTGATTGGTGGAAATTTGGGTATCTCATTTTTCTGACCACGGTTTTTCTATCAAATGACAGTTTTCAAGCTACATTACCTGTGTGTTCCCACCCTTTATTTCCTTTAATTGCTTTTATTAATCAAGGCTTCTTAGACCTTATCTTCTGTTTAGTTCCAGTCCTGAGCTACAATGACAAATAAGATATGGAGGGGTTGATGAATGTCTGAGAGCACTAGATGATGCAGTGGATTCCTGGACTACCACATCCTTATTCAAACATATCCAGGACCAAAGGATGGCATGCCCATATGCTGTGCTGATAGGCTGCTAATGGAGTCATTTTCCCTCAAAATGTAATTAACTCTGGAAACTAAACTGGGCTGTTGCAAGTGAGTCTGAAATTATATAGGATGATCTATATTGAAGATCCTGGGTTCGTCCACTCCTTTGCTGTGACACTTTGACACATCGGTTGACATCCATACGCTTCATCACGTCCTTCATAAAATATGGAAAACAATAGCATTTTCCAAGGTTTTCAGAAAGAAAAAGTTAGTCAGCATCTGTAAAATTATTGCTGCAGATTACGGTACATGAGTAGACTATATGACGGTTAGTTAAGAAAACATGCATTTGGTAAATATGGACTTTCTCCAAATACAGCAACAAGTGTGTGTATGTGTTTGTGTAAATGAGTCCAATTTTACAGTCTGGCCTAAGCTGATGTAATATGCAAGTTTAAATGTTTTAACTAGTAAGACATGATCAAACTCTGAATCATCTTTTGGATTGAAATACCTAGTTGTGCTTTGCTGCAGGATCTTAACTTCATGTATAATGCAATTAATTATATGTGCAGTTATTAACAAATAACAATTGCTTTTGTTTTTGAAATAGAGTTTCCATAAAATTCTATTTTAAATATATGCACACACACGTGTGATATATATATATTTATATATAACAATATTTTGCTCTAAAATGTGTATACATTGCACAACAAAATCAAACTAATTACCATATATTGCTATTCTCTCCTTATCCTGGTTATGTTTTGGTTTATTTCATTTTAAATTAAAATATAATTAAATAACTTCCCCACCCCTTTCTTCTCTTTAATTACTACTATGTCTCTACCCTTCAGAACCTCCCATTTGTGCCCCCATCTGTCTCCTGTCTCTTTCTAAAATTGATGACCATTTTCTTTGATTACATACACACATGCGCGCGTATTCACACACACAAGCACACACACACACACACACACACACACACACACACATATATATGTATATGGAGAGAGAGAGAGAGAGAGAGAGAGAGAGAGAGAGAGAGAGAGAGAGAGAGAGATTCTGCTTTTTATTCTGCTTTTTTGTGTATATAAGATTTCAGGACTAAACACTTGGTATTAGACAACTTTCAAGGGGTTCATACCTAGGATAGATTAATTCTCTCTCTCTCTCTCTCTCTCTCTCTCTCTCTCTCTCTCTCTCTCTCTCTCTTTCTGTTTGTGTGTGTGTGTGTGTGTATGTGTGTGTGTGTGCATGTGTGCTGTGGTATGTATTATGACACTTAGGCTGACTGCTCCATGCAAGAGCTATAGGCTTCCTAGCAAACCACTGTACCAGGCATGAAACCCTCCATTGAGTTGTTGCTCAAAATAGTCCAAGTGACTCCCAGAAGAGTAAAAGCTATTGCCCTTGTTTAACTCTCAGAGCTGGAAGATAAGTATGGACTTTCTGAAGACATGTTTGTTGAAATACAGGACTCAGACATTTCAAGGTTGATCAAACCTGGAAGCCTCCTGAATTAGAAATGTCTGGTTTCTTTGGAGAGTCGATTGTGTCATGTGATGTTTTACTGGAAACTTTCCTATGAGAAGATGTTTGTCTTGAAGCAGACACATGAGAGGGTGTTTTGCTCAGAATTAACAAATGGTATTTTCCTGGAAGCTTCCTGGAAAAAGGGCATGTGATGTTTTGCTAGAATGAACCCATGAGAGAACAAGTGATGTGGCATTGGGTCACTTTGCAACTCTTTGCTGGTCTTCATTGGGCTTTGCTGATGCTGGTCTTCACTGATGATGCTTGTCTTTGCTGATGATGTTGTGGCATTGTTTCACCTTGCCACTCTTTGCTAATCTTTATTTGTTAAGAGAATAAGAGAAAATGTAGACAGAACTGCCCCAAGAACTTCTTGTGATATTCCAGCAGCTTCTTGCTCTTCTATAGACTCAGGATGATTGCAGACCCTTGTGGTTTTATATGGTTTGAACTGCTGTTGCTGATTTGTGAGTAGTCATGGATCAAGCTATCACGATGACTTGTGTGAACTGAAGTGCTTATATCCTGAATACAAAAATTGGAATTGCGCAAAAGAACTCTTTCTAAACCTATCTACACCCCTTTTTGACCTATTAACTTTTCCTTTCCACAACCTATGGTGGTAGGTTAAGGAGTGCTAGAAGGGTGCTTAAGGAGTTTAAAAGCCCATATTAAAGTAGGTTTTGAAAATTCTAAGCCTACAACCTCCTTATGCAGGCTTTTAAGTGGGGCACATAATCAACAACCTTATCTAGCTGTTATATCTATGAAGCATAGTACTAATTGTTTTATATTATCAACACAATCTGGAGTCATCTGAGAAAAGAGAACCTCAGTTGAGAAATTGACTCCATTTGCTTACCTGTTGATTATCTGTGACGTACTGTGTGTATTAATGACAGACATGGGGAGCTCTCACCCACTGTGAGCATCACCATTACTGGGTCAGCCTGAATATATAAGAAAGCTTTCAGAGAGGCAGCTAGAGTGAACAAATCAGTAAGCAGCATCTCTCCATGGTCTGCTTGAGTTCCTGACCTGACATTCCTCAGTGTTGAACTATAACCTGAAAATATAAGTCAAATAAAACTTTCTTCCTCAAATTGCCTTTAGTCAGAATATTTAAACACAGCAAAATGGCAAACGAGAGCACTCTTATAGATACTATTTTTTTTTGTTAGTGAGAACCATAAGTTTTTCTATTTAGGAATGTTTAAGAATACAATAGAGGACTATTAAATGTTTCTAGAATATGAGTAAAAAATAAAAATCAAAGAAAATACAAACCATTGAAAATATTTGTGGTTCCATATAGTACATAAATTTTCTATGAAATACGCATCAAAATTATAATATCATAATTAGCAGAAGAATGGAAAACAGTCATTAAACTCCTATAGGTAAACATACTACCTTGCCTATCAAGGCAATTGTGACTAAGATCAAAGAAAGAGATGTCACTCTTTGGAACTTCAAAATACACAAGAGTATTAGAAATCAAAGCAGAATAGCATACTTATTCAGGTTTGATATGAGCCAGTAAACGTATTTCATGGTAACTAAGCAGAATAGTTCAAATCAATATTTTGAAAGGACATTGGCATTCCTTCTCAAGTGTGTATTTCTACTAATATACAAGATTTATAAGTATAATATGAGACTATCAAATGATAAGAAAGAAAAGATAATGTGGTATATATCAACATGGGGTTATTATATATCTATGAAATAGAAAAATTATGTCATTTATGACAATATGAATTCAGAAAAAAATAAACCCATTAAAATAACTCTACCATAAGGAGACAAATAATTTTATCATACGACTGTAGTACTTTAAAAATAGAGAATAATGGTTATCAAGTTTATGTGATATTATTTAAACATAAAAATTATCATTTTTGGAGGGGAAAATAAGCTAAGACATCTTGTAAATTAAACAATTATAATAAAACTTTAATAATCATGTCACCATAATGCCATTAATTCTTTTCTAGCTTCTCTATCCTGTTATACTGGCCAGTATATTTGTTCAATTCCTGTGATATTCTGCTTTGATTTCTAAACTCTGTAGTATATTTTGATTTATAGTAATATGATATATTCAATTTGATACCTAGAATTTCCATGGTGGAAAACCAGAAATGATAGCTGCATATTTACCAGTGATGTTTTTCTATAGCTTATATTAGAGAAGTTATACAGTAGTAAAAATATATACAGGTTACAATGCATACACACTCTAGCAAGTCAACATAATGCAGTGGCAACTGTGTTTTTATTGATATCTATCAGTTCACAAGTATGACAGGATATTTAAGTGGTACGACAGGGACAGATTGTATAGAGTCATTTAGAAATCCAGTCCACATCTTAACTTCTTACCACAATCATTCCTATAACTACTATAAATTCATTGTTTTATTGATTTGCAAGTAACTCAATATGAAGTAATAACATGAGAAATCACATGAGCAATGCTGAGGGTCCTGATTAGTAGGTGGAATATACATGATTTTAGGATGTATTTGTAGTGGGTGTGACAAGCTCTCTGAATTCTGAAGATGGAATTCTATACCGTTTCTTTCTGCCATTCCTCAACCCTCACTGAACCTTTCTCCCACTCCCTCTCTCTTCCTCTTCCTCCTTCTGAAAACCCCTCTTTTTCTCCTCCCTGAAGCAAACCCATGCTATAGATTTTATGTCTATTTTTGTTTTCTGATAACAGGTAAGTGAAACTTTCAGAAAGTATTCAACTCTTAAGAATCTTGACATTCTAAACGATCACATCAATTCTTCACATTGTTAGTTTATGTAAATGTCTGTTTATAAGGACCAGCATCCTTTGAGAGTTTCCCTTCTTCTAACTTCTAAAAAGAGCCTTATGTGCAAGTGTCATGAGAGTATGAATCACGGCATGAACCTTCTAATGCCACATCCTAACTAGCTTTTGCTTGTGGGGTTACTTGCTGATACTTTCAGGAAAAGTTAGGAATCTGACATAGAATGCCTGCTTTAGGTTTATAAAGATTTATCTTCTCCTACAGTAACAATAGTACATAACGCCTTTACCATTTTATACTGTAATTTGTTTACTTGTTTGTTTGTTTGTTTGTTTATGCCCAAGATTCTTCTACTGGCTATTTTTCATGTAAACTTTTTTAATACTAATAGTACTGGTAATGAGTTTGTATATTTTTAACTGAAAATTCTGTCTAGTTAAGGTTTATTTTCTGATGAGATGCACAGTTTCCTCTAGTATGGACACTATTAATAATGCCAACATCTCCTAGCGGTCTTCCTTTCTTGACTATTTCAATTTTACCCTTTTGTCTCTTGCAATATTATCTAAACTTCTATTGATGCAGAAGATAAATTGAGCTTTTGGGTTTCACTGTGATGCACAGACATTCTGACATTGTGCAAGTTTAAAATTTCAAATTTCTATGGCCATGAATAATTGCAATTGTTTCTTGGCACGAGCATCTAAGCTGCCTTGTTCTTTAGTAAATTTTTGGAGCCTATCTACTCTTCACAGTAGATAAACAAGAGGAACAGTGTCCAGGTTTTACTGAATTAAATATTATCCTCTCTCACAGAGACATGTTTAAAAGGTCATGGAAATTTTCTCTGTGATCTGCTCAGAGATCCAGTATAATTCAGTAAGTCTGTTGTTTGACAGAGAAGAGGGGGCCTGAGATATTCAGTCTGTAAGATACAAAGACATCTGTCCTCCAAGAAGCACCTGAGTTCCTTTCCACAATATCAGGAATTAACTGAGCAGAGAGCTCTATTGCTGTACCACTGTGTTCTTTACAATGAACCGGAATCAGAAACCTGAATTTGTGAAGACTTCTAGTCAAAAAGAACTTTTTTCAATAAAATTATTTAAGTTTTAACAAAAAATGATTACTACTACAGCAAACACTCCCATTAATGGATTTCATACCCAGCAAACATAAGCAAAAGGTATATATATTGATGAACACAACTAGAAAGTAAGTTTAAATACAAAATGATAATTATTTTAAAATATTTTAAAATGGAAACCAAATATGTTTTTATATAATAAAAATTCTTAAGTCCACGGCCACCCATTTACCTCTCCCTGCTGCTTGTTTCTAATCCACAGTTTGCAATTTATTGTCAAATTTCTTTCTCCCTGAAGTGGCTGTAAAGATGCACACCTCAGTATTTTTTAGAATGGGAACTGTGGGTGGATAATATGATCTTTTATTTAATCCTTTATACAACTCTAAATACTTCCATAAAAAAAATCAGCAGAAAAAGATAACTAAAGTCCAATTTAGCATTTCCCTGAAACCATGATTCTGGAACTTTACTTTAAAATGGCACTTCTTGCAGAAACTCAAAATTTCCTTCCATACTTCTGCAAATTATATGATTTAATTGTTTTATTGTGCCCATAACATTAAGCCTTTAGATAAAATAATAGTAACTTTGGGACTTGGATTATAACTTCTATCCAGCGGTCTTCCATGGACACTGTCTTAGTTAGGGTTATGATTGTAGTGCTAAAACACCATGACTAAAAGAAACTTGTGGAGAAAGAGTATTTTGCAGGTTATACTTCCATATCACGGTTCATTATCAAAGGAAATCTGGAGAGGTACTCAAATAAGGCAGGAACCTGGAAGCAGGAACTGATATAGAATTTATGGAGGTTTGCTCATCCAGGCTTGCTCAGCTTACATCCTTATAGAATATAGGACAACCAGCCCAGGGGCTGGGCCTCCTCCATTGGTCACTAATTAAACTGCTCTACAGGTTTGACTACGACGCAATCTTATAGTGGCATTCTATTAATTGATGTTTCCTCCTCTCAGATGTCTTAACTTGTATCAAGTTAACATAAAACTATCCAGAACAGACACCTAGATGGCATCTCTTCATTGAAGCGTGTGTTCACTGTGCCCATTCAACTCTTTTTGATCTGTGGGCCACAATAAGAAGCCTTGTGGGTTGATTTTTCTTGGAAAAGCCATGGCCAGCTTTCACCAGGCTTTAGGTAACAGCATAGACACAGTAGACAACTTGAAGTTGTCATGTTTGACAGAAAAACATACAATGGCAGTAGGCAAAGTCTTGGAGTTTGAATGGAGCATCCAAAAACAGTAAAGAATTCCATGCCTGTGGCAGCAACCTATCAAACCACAAAATAACATGATAGAAAATAAAATTCAAAATAAGGAGGCATTCCCAGAAAGTCAAATTTCATCATCCATTAGTTGAAACAAGATACTAAACTAATTGTCTCAAAGATAGAAAAATAAAGTATGTCTGGAAGTGGGTAGGTATTAAAAGAGTTGGCAAAGGGAGAGAATATGATCATGACACATATAAACTTCTCAAAGAACTCATAAATAAGGAAAAACTTCCATGTTATTTTTGTTTTCTTTCTAATTTTAATAAATATATTACAAAATTTCACCTCATCACATTTTAATTTTTTGTCTAAATTTATTTTAAGAAAATTACATCTACCAGTAACATCTCTACACTCACACAATTTTTATTTCATTAAAAGTTTAACAGGAATAATGATAAGGGAATCCCTCTTAGACGCATTCCTAGTCTCTAGGAATAGAAGGAACAAGCCATGATTTCTCTCCTTGGTGGAAATAGCCTCCAACTTACAAAATCACTTCTTTTCATGCTGGTGGGTAACCACATAACAAGAATAATTCCATCCAAACCCACACTCCATTGCCATTCTTACTGCTTTATTAAAGAGTTCTCTCTAAGGGTAGCACTGCCAAGCAAAGACAGCTGCTGAGCTCAGTTTTCTATTATTTAAAAATTTTAACAAGTTATTGGTTTATAGCACCACAAGTTGAGCCTGTCTTGTATGACAGATATAAATAAATGCATGTTAATTTGGTAAATATTCTCAAAATGTCTGTCCACTGGATCTTTGGGAATTTGCCCCCCAAAATAAAATAGAGAGCACATGCATATTTACATGCATCAATCTCTTAGCTCACACTAAAGATTTTTAAAGAAATTCCCATTTAAATATTCTTCAATGAAATATTTATGATTCCATCTTTTTTTTTTTCATTCTCCTTCAGTAGTGTGTTGAATAGAATACTTACTGCTCTTCAAGAGGACCTAGGTTCAATTCCCAGAATCTGTGTAACAGCATGACATAGTTTTAAAAACTAAATTATCATTTCTTTTTTTGAAAAAAAGAAAAGAAATAGAAAACAAAAACCCTGCTCAAACAAAGACATATGAGACAAAATTATACAAAATACAATTGATTTTGTTTATGTTGTCCATCTATACCTGTCTGTGGCGCCTACCCTCAAGTGTTGTTTGTATACTCAATGAGACTCCATTGGAGAAAACTATGTTTTCATTTACAAGTGTCTGTCAATTTGAGATGACTTGTTAATTAGGGAAGGAGTATAGTGTCAACTTCTCCCTCTCAGGACTGGGACTCCATGTAGCTTAGACCTCTGCAGGCCTTTTACATGCTGCCATAGTCTCTCTGAGTGCATTTGTCTATCTATCCTGTTATATCTGGAAGACAGTGTGTCCTTGGTGTCTTCAATTCCTATTGATTCTTACAAGCTTTCTGACTTCTTATCTGAATGGCTCTCTGAGCCTTGAGAGGAAAGGTTTCATGAAGACATCCTACTTAAAAGTAAGTGTTCCAAGGTCTCTGACTCTGCATGTTGTCCACTTCTGAGTCTCTGTATTAGTTCTTATCTACTGTAAGAGGAAGCTTCTTTGATGATGGCCAAGTGAGACACTTGTAGACACAATTCCTTGCCTAATATCCAGAAGCTTTTTATTACTTGTAATGACAGGACTTTGCTGAAAAACAAAACAAAACAAGAATAACAAAACATCCTCATTTTTCATGCAGCTATCTTCTCTACCTCTGCCATAATGTTGTCGTCTACATGGTCACTGCACCTCATAGTCATCCTCAATTAAGGGAATCCACAGGCCTCTGCTTGTATAAACTAAATGCAAAATGCCTTGAGAGCTCTAGCTAAGAAGTGAAGAGGTCATATAAGTCCTGAGGAATAGAGTGTGGAGGGAAGTTTGAGGGAAGGAGAGATGCAGGGAGGTGAGAGGCAGACAGAGGGCAAGAGCTGGGGTAAAAAGAGAGAGCACGGAGTGGGGAGGGTGGTAAATAGGGGGAGGGCAGCTTGACTTACACGCATGGTTAGAGGAAATGAAGGCTAAATGGTTGGAATAGAAGAAGGTGCTCTGAGAACATTAATTCTATTTCTTTCTTTTGTATTACTGAAAATAAGTTTCATTGTGTAATTTCATAGATAAGGAGTAAGAGTGAAAATAGAGCTAGTGACTATCAATTTTTGTCAAACCAGCCCACTTATATAAGTTGTAAAAGTGATTTTACCTCATGGTAAAGTATCTATCATGGTTGGCTCAAAGATGTATGTTAAGGTTAAGTTTGTTGAATTCTTTCAATATGATTCTAAATAATCTGAGATTCCTCTTATTCACAGAAGAAAAAAAAACCTCCTTGGTTCTGCACACTACTAGCATGTTACACAATCTCCTTGCTTTATCTCAGTCCACTGCTTGCTAATTGTCTATAAAAGGATGGAAGTTGGAAGTAACTTTCTTGCAGATCAGCAAATAAAGCAGGATTTCCCACAGGTGAGTACAACAAGGAGTCCATTGCCTTCAGTGTGAAAATCCATATTGACAACTTGCCATAGGCCTCAGGGTTGAACTGAATTAGAGGAGCCTCATTTCTCCAAATACATTAATTCAATCTACACTTGGTTTAAAATAATTGACTTCTTCTATACCATTTTTTTTAAAACTTAAACTGACTGACTGTAGAATCCTATTAGGTTTTCCTATACTTAGGACATATTTAAAATTCAAGACAAATCTTCTGATAATTTTAATACTTTCCTTTTGTTGAGGCCATCACCACCCTTCCTATTCTGACCCAAAGCTCAACATAAAAGTTTATCTTTCATTTTTTTCCCTCTATCCCCCAGCTACTCTCCAAACTCTGACTATGCCCAGTATACTCTAAATATTAGTTTATCAACACAGTATCTGAGTATGAAGCTTTATGACAGTTTCTAAAATGTCTATTCTGAACAGAATTATTGCAAAAACACTACTTATTCTCACAGCATAGATGAAGTTTCTAGTCATAGTCATACTATTTTATCACAGACTTTTTACACATATGTTATTATTTTACAGTTACAATTTCACAATTCTTTTACAGTTACAGAATTCATCTTCCTGTAAACCAAGATGCCACTAGTTTTGATTTTACTAGTTATGTCCTACAATCCACTATCTCAGAGATAGTTTCCTAAGTGAGACCCTAAATTAGCAGTGTGTTCAAAGCAAAACCTGAGATCTCTCTCCTTAAAGACAATACCTCCAATCAAAGAAGATGAAAAATTGACATTTTATGTATTCATGTAGCACATATGAATAAGAATAAACCAATGCATATGCAAATAAGAGGCAGATGGTAGGCACTCACTGTACCTGGCAATGCATTTGAAGGAAGGTGGAAGTCACATGAATAGATAGGTGGACTTTCTTTGAGCAGTTTATTCTATTAAACAGAGTTCAAGTACATGGCCACCAACTTGATTAAGTATTTAATAAAAAATAAATGATCTTGATATAATTACAGTGTTTCTTCAAATCTATAGATAATAAAGTATCTATTTTCATTAAATACTTGTAATGGTATATGTTAAATTGGTACGGAGACTTTTGTATTGTAAGGAGACACACAATGAGTAATACTGTACTTCATACAGTAGACAAAGAACAATTTTCTAGTGTAATTACTATAAAGGAATAAGCACAAAGAAAATGGCTATACTCATGCAACATAGAGATGTTAAAAGATCTAAATCATTTATTCCAGTTAATTCATCTATACCAAAAAATGAGAGCTATTTTGTAAACAAATTACAATGAAGGAACTTTAGGCTCAGAGAAGTTGAGGAGGTATGAAGTGTCCTATGTTTGCATTAGTTTCCTCTCTGTGACTCCAAAGTTAATGATTTACATATCTTTACCTTTGAAGATTCTACTTTTACTGTCAACTGAAGTAAATCTAAGCAGAACAAATGCCTGCGCCTGATAGATCTACACTGTTCTCGTGTTCACTCATTACATTATATAGGGCAAAGATAAACGTTCAATGCATTTTCTTCCATTCATATAACAGTTTGAGTCATTTTGCATGTGAAGAATACTTTCCTAAAATAGACAGTGTCCATTTCTTTCATAACTCCTTTGTGCTGCTGCAGAGTGGTTAATTAACTATTTCAATCTCTGAAGCATTGCTTTCTGACTTGGTCACGGTGACTCATGTATGAGAGTCAAAATTGACATAGTGATGAGTTGGAGGATGTTTCTCATGCAAAAAGTTGAATAACACAGTTCTATGCATACTCCCTTTGTGTTGGTATTATCTTTAGAAAGATATTTAGCACCCAAATGATAAAAATATTTTTTTAACTGAAAGATACTCTGCTTAGCTATATTTGATTCTACCAAAAATGGTACACAAATATCATTGAGGAGATGGTGCCATTATTCATATATCCCCTTTGCAACAAAAAAGTAATAAAGGCTTTTATTATGTACTACTTTCATTATGTAAATATAATCAGTTTAACATATACATGTTGTATGTCAATATAACTTGTTTATGTCAAAAATAGAATATGGATATACTTACTTTTTAAAAAAATTTCAACATGATAAATATTGACATATGTAACTCATATAATATTATTTTCTAAGTGTAAAATTTAAAATATTTTGAATAAAAGTAAAGAGAACACTTATCAGGGTGTGTTGTGAGTTGTTCTGATGCTGTTTGTTTTCTGTAGTTAATTCTGCTTCCTCAAGAGGGTTTGCCCGACAAGCAGTTCATGACAGACACAGGTGATCTCATATAAACATTCTCCCCATTGTAACTGGTGAATAAAGGGTAGAGCCTGTGATTGGGCAGTGGAGGGTGGGAAGAAATCAGACTGGAGGTTTGAGAGTGGAGATAGGTAGAAAGGTAGAAGAGGATGAGAAGGGAAGGAGAGAGGATGGAAGAAGAAGAGGAGGAAGCCATGATGGACCATGTGGTCAGGAGAAACCACAAGTAGCAAGGGCTCTTATAGCTAGGGAATAAGTTAGGCATATAGCTTATAATTATAATAACTGGGTTGTGTGTTTTATATATGGGCTTATTGGTGTTGGAAATTTCAGCAAAACAGTGAAGTAACACCTTTTTGTATACTTACTCTATTACTGGATAATGTCCCATCTGGTTATCTCTGGTGTTAATTGATCTTGCTGTCTCTGACTGGAGGTTGTCCCTTCTATAAGCCTATGATCTTAGGTGTGTCAGCACTCCTAGGGAGACCAGCTCTCTCTAGGCAGGATTTGGTTATGGAGGGATATGGGACAGCCTTAGCTCTGGGGTCCAGATTGAGACTGGAAGGATCCTGTTCCTGGCTGCTCCATAGTTCTTATACCTTGTGTACTCCTGGTGAGTCCCTCTTTGGACAACTATTGAAGAGAAAGTGGTGGTCTCACCTATGGGCTTAGGAGTGAGAGATCTTCTGGGGAGACCAGCTCTCTCCAGGTGGAATTTGGGTACTGAGGGCTGTGGGACAGCCTTGGCTCTTGTGCACAGATCAGTCCTATGGTTTTTTTGTTTGTTTTGTTTTGTTTTGTATTTTTTTTGAAGACATAGTCTAATTTCATGATTTGAAATACAGATAATTTGCTCACACACTGAGTCTTTGCATTTTTCTGAAATACTCAAACATTAACTTAAATTTTTCTTTTCCATTTCATGCTAGTATTACATGTAAGATTTATTTACAGGGATGCTGTATCATAACAATACCATATATCTTCTAACAATGATAACTGATGAGTCTAGGAACATTTACCAAATAAACTGTCTGTAACTGATCATGTGTGGTGTGCATGTGTGTGAATATAAATATATGACTCCTCTTAATCATATATTGTTATTATTTAATTCTACAGTTATAGATTTAGTTTATTTTCTTCAATATTTCATATTTAAATATAGCAAGAATATTCTCAGAGATCAATTATAGAGGGAAAGTTTA
Organism: Uromys caudimaculatus; assembly: GCA_028551405.1. Taxonomy (NCBI): domain Eukaryota; kingdom Metazoa; phylum Chordata; class Mammalia; order Rodentia; family Muridae; genus Uromys; species Uromys caudimaculatus. The sequence goes on along the minus strand of CM052706.1, from coordinate 101,786,622 downwards.
TGAATAGGTGATGGAGTTTCCTGTACAAATACCCATTAAATCACAGGGTATCTTTATCACAGTAAATTACACTATTACACCTTTACATAGACATTATCTTATATCTACTAGATATAAAAAGCAAGTAAATGGGCCCTTCTAAGTTAAGTTCTTATAATTGAAATTATTGAACTTGGTTTGACTGCTCAAATACTCTTTTTCCGACTAAGTAAGGCAATTGAAAAGATCTTAATCAATTCTATGTCCGATAGAGGGCTAATATCCAATATATACAAAGAACTCAAGAAGTTAGACTCCAAAAAACCAAATAACCCCATCAAAAAATGGGGAACAGAACTAAACCGAGAATTCTCAACTGAGGAAATTCGCAGGGCTGAGAAACACCTAAAGAAATGCTCAACATCCCTAGTCATCAGGGAAATGCAAATCAAAACAAGTCTGAGATTCCACCTCACACCAGTCAGAATGGCCAAGATCAAAAACTCAAGTGACAGCAGATGCTGGCAAGGATGTGGAGAAAGAGGAACACGCCTCCACGGTTGGTGGGACTGCAAGCTCGTATAACCACTCTGGAAATCAGTGTGGCGGACCCTCAGAAAAATGGACATAATACTACCTGAGGACCCAGATATACCTCTCCTGGGCATATACCCAGAAGATGCTCCAACATGTAATAAAGAAGCACGCTCCACTATGTTCATAGCAGCCATATTTATAATAGCCAGAAGCTGGAAACAACCCAGATGTCCCTCATCAGAGGAATGGATACAGAAAATGTGGTACATTAACACAATAGAGTACTATTCAGCTATTAAAAACAATGACGTTATGAAATTTGCAGGCAAATGGATGGAACTTGAAAATATCATCCTGAACAAGGTAACTCAGTCACAAAAGAACGAACATGGTATGTACTCACTGATAAGTGGATATTAGCCCACAAGTTCAGAATATCTAAGTTTCACTTAACAGTAACCGCTGGACTGAGAGTGAGGTCCCAGATGGAGGAGTGGGAGAAAGGTCTGAAGGAGCTGAGGGAGTTCGCAGCCCCATGGAGGGAGCAACAGCGTCAATGAGCCTGACACCCCCCCCCCCGGTCGTCCATAAGTATGGACCACCAACCAAAGAATACACATCTATGGACCCATGGTTCTGAACACATATGAGGCAGAGGACGACCTCGATGGCCATCAGGGAGAGAGGAGAGGCCCTTGGGCCTGAGGGCGTTAGAAGCCCCAGTAAAGGGGAATGTCAAGGTGGGAATAGGGGGATGGGTGGGTGGGTGTGTGGGAGGTGGAATTCCCTCATAGAGGCAGGGATGGGGACAGGATAAGGGGCTTCCAAAGAGGAGACCCAGAAAAGGGGAATCATTGGAAATGTAAATAAAGTATCAAAAATAAAATGAAAATAATAAAAAAAAGAAATTTCTTGAGGTTGCAGTGGCCCTCTGACTCCTTTCCAGTTTTAAGATTAAGGCATAATCATAGGTTGTTTGTTATGCCAAAATAAAGGAGTTGATTAATGTTATCTTGGGCTTTAATAAATAAAAAGCAATAACTACAACAAAATATAATAAATAAGGCAGGAGGGGTGACTAATGTCTGTAACTATAGAATTATCATAAATCTGAGGCTATTCTAGGCTATGTGTTGAGTACTAGCTTATTCAGATGTACACAGCAAAACCCTGTATCAAAAACCACACCAAACTAATTAATAACAAAGAAGAACAAATCCTTAACCAGTATCAAATTAAACAGATACTTCTGGAATGGGAAAAACTCCCTGAAAAACCATTGTACAACACTATAAATTTGTAAAATTTAGCTGAACCTATCATCTCAAAGTTGTATTTCCAGGTTTTCCACAATTATGTTTTGATTATAATTTTTAAATTACATTTCCAAAAGAAAGCAAGAATTTACAATTATATATCAATGATTCTTTATAGACACCTAAATAATATGTCACTTTAGTATTTTGGAAAGCATAGGATTTGGATAGAAATGGCTGTGATCTAAACCTTAAATAAGAGCATTAATCAGCAGTGAAAATCATAGTAAAATTTAGACAGCAGTTAATAAGACACAGATAATGCTGGAAAACATTAGGGAGACAACTCTGTTCCATTCCATGTTATATTAAATGCTTTTTAGACAACACTAGTGATGTCCCAGGACAATTCTATATTTATGTTATTACAAAGCAAGAGATGGTTCCATTATGTATTTTCATTTTAGTCTCATCTAGTGACTTAGCAAAATTGCTGTATTATGGGCAACAATTGTTCAGGATTAATTAGAGCTATCATTGCTAGACATAGCAGATATACCTTTCTAAAAGTATTCAGGGGCTAGAAGCATAGCTCAGTGGTTAAGAGCACTTTCTGTTCTTGCAGGGGACAGAGGTCAGTTCCCAAAACCTGAGTCAGGCTATAAACAACCAGCTGTAATTCCAGCCTTGGTGACAAACTTTTCTGGCCTCTGCAAGCACTCACAAATATGAGTTCTACACAGACAAAAAATACATATATGCAAATAAATGAAGCTTAACAAATAAAAGTGTTATGTAGGTAGCGCATCTTTCCTTTGTAAGCAGCATGAGTTTTTATTTCTGTATGTCTGACATTAATATGCTTACAGAGACACCTGGCTATCTCATTTATTTTTCACGAAGAGTGAGTGTGTCCCCACTGGGCATAGTGGCACATAGCTGTAATCCTGTCACTTGATATCTCAAAGAGGAAGATTGAGTGTTGGAGACCAACCTAGGCTTTATAGCCAATTTTAGGTCAATGTGAGATTTTCAGAATACTTTCTAAAATAATAAATAAATAAATAAATAAATAAATAAATAAATAAATAAATAAATAAATAAAAACAACCCATTACTTTAAAAAGCACAATCTCTTTTTAAGAGGAACATTGACTACAGACCTGCTAAGTAACCACTTGGTACATAGTGCTCATAGCACTTTAATTGTTTATGAGTAATCCACGGTAAAGATGATTATTTAGAAATAATGTAGAATTGTAATGTAACCTTTTAAAGCATATACATATTACTGATTTTTAAATTCAGATTAGGATTTTGAAATTATTATGCTTAAAGCAGATGTTTTAATGCCAAGCTTGTATAACATGACCTATTTATATCAGGTTGTCTTAGAGCTTTAATTACTGTGAAGAGACACCATGTCCAAGGCAAGTCTTATAAAGACAAACATCTAATTGGTGCTGCCTTACAAATTTAAGGTTTATTTCACTATTATCATATCAGGAAGAATGGCAGTATACAGGCAGATATACTGGAGAAAGAGCTGAGAGTTCTGCATCTTGATCTGAACCAGTAGAGACTGATATCCACAGCCAGCTATGGGAAAGATATCTCCACACTGGGTGGAGCCTGAGCATTGGAGAATATCTCTAAAGCCCACCACCACAGTGACACACTTCTTCTAACAATGCCACACCTCCTAACAGTGCCATTTCCTATGGGCCAAGCATATTCAAACCACCAAATTTACTCCCTGCCCCCCTAGACTTGGTCAAATGCATAAGTCATATCTAAACATAGCATAATGCAAAATACATTTAGTGCAACTTTGACATCCCTATAGTCTGTCACAGTCTTATCATTGTTTAAAAGTCCAAAGTTCAGAGTCTTTTCTGAGATTCATATAATCTCTCAGCTGTAATCTTGCAGTCTCTCCAAGCCATGTGCTTCTGCTCCATCTTCCTTCCAACAACTCTCCCTCTGTCCCCCTCCATTTGCTGCTTTCTTTAGTTCCTCCTTCTCCCCTCCTCTTCCTGTCTTGCCTGAATAACCCATCCTCATTTTAGTCAAACGATTGGCTGTTTGTCATTTTTCTTAGCCAATCAGATAACTAAGGGAAATTTCTCTACATTATGACATAAGTTGTATATTATCATTACAAAACATCATAGTGAAGAGTTACTTGACCAAAACAGGGCCCAAAGCCAGCTGGGCACACTCCAAACTCCATGTCTCCATGTCCAATGTCAAAACCCTCTTCAGATGTCCAATTCCTTTCATCCTTGTTGACTGCTCTTGGCAGAACTGACATTCAGCAGCAACAAGCTTCATTTTCTTGGGTTGTTTCTACTCCCTATTAGAAGCTTTTCTCAGCAGGTGTTCAACAGTTCTGACATCTCTAACATCTTGGGGTATTCAAGGCAACTTTAACCTTACAACTTCTTGTTCCAATGCCAGGGGTCCACATATGATCTTCTCAGCTCCTCCAAAGGGCTTGGATCATTACTCTAGCTCTGCTTTCTGTAGCAATCTAGTCTCTTAGAGGCTCAACTCCACTGCCACTGCTGTTCTTGGTGGTAATCTCATGGAACTAGCATCTCCAATTTGCTAGTCGTCCACCACACCTAGGCTTCACCAATAGCCTCTCATAGGCTCCCAATATGGTCCCAAGCCTCACCTTCTTTGCATGACTCCTACAGTCCTAGGCCATCAACAACTGTAACTGAGGTTGCACTTACATCAATGGCCTTACCTGGCCTCTCACAGTGCGTAGCCTCAGGTACTCCTGAAGACCTCTTTTTTGCTTTCTAAACTAGTACTACCTGGGTGATTCTTACATATTAGCAACTCCAGCTGCAGCATAAGATACAGCCTTGGATATCTTTGGAACACAGCTTCTTTGTGCTTTAGCAAGCACTTGCCAGAACACTTTACCTCATTGATGCTAGACTCGTCTTAATTACTATTAATTTCTCAGCTTCACATAGCTATTATCAATGTTCTAGTAGTCCCTTCTCTTCTTGACTCTAAAGCCAGAGCCACATTGTTAAAGCTGCCAAGTTCTGCTGCTTGCTGGTGGTGGAGCATGGCCTCCTTGTTCTATTACATTATTACCAGCTTTCTGTTTTCCAACTCTTTCACTGCCTAAGCTTGGCTGTTCTGGGACTTGCTCTGTAGATTGAACTGGAACTCAGAGATCTGTATGGACCTGTCTCCTGAATGTTGGGATTAAAGACATGTACCACCACACCTGGACATAAGCTTTGCTTTACCCAGAACTTTGTACCAGGCTTGCCTTGAACTCAGAGTTCTGTTTGCCTCTGACTCCTGGGATTAATGGTATGTACCACCACGCCTAAGTATTTCATTATAGATCCTAAGATGAAAACCAAGAATAGCTATCCACTAATGTTACTTCAAAGGCACATTAAATATAAGGAAATTATTTTCATATAAATATGATCATTAAATATTTGGCAAAAGGTAATTTGAACCAAAGAATGTTGATATAGTCATGATTATCTGCCATTTATGTATTGATAAATTTAGATTAATGTTTTGGTACTTTCGCCATAAACATTGAGACTTAAGTCTCAACATTAAGACTGAAGATTGATAGAAGGAAGATAAAATTATGTACAGAATATCTTGTGTGGCTGCATCACCTGTCAATTCAAAACACCTATGGCATATAGGATAGGGTAGAATAGAAAGTGAAATATTTAGGAGGCAAAAAGAATCCTGGGATGAGCCAGGCATAAGAGGTTCACCTGGGAAGATTTGAGGAGGTGGGTGTATCCTATTTGAGTACAGGTAACCAGCCATCTGACGGAGTATAGGTTAAAATGAATGAATTACTTTAAGTTATAATCTTGTCAGAGAAGAGTCTAGCTATATGTTCAAGGATTTTGTGCATATATTTTGAGTCTGAATCTTATTTCTGGCAGCATGGTGGTAGGAGGAATAACCAGGACCAACTTCTACAAAGTTATAAAATATATACCTACTCAATACCCTACACAATTCATAAGCACGTTATTTTTTGCCTAAAATCTTTATAAGAGATTTGGATCAAATGCTCAAGCATTTCTATATACGTTAAATTACCATCAGATCTCAGGTGGCTGGGACAGGAAAATTGCAAGGCTCAGATAGCCTAGGCTTCAAAGTAAATTCTGTCCTCATGTTCCCCAACTCCCAGTCACCTGCCAAATAAATAGGAAATGAACAGAAAACATGATCAGTATTGAAACAAAACTTATTGCATACAGAACAAAAAATGGGTCACAGGATGAGATCTGGCCTCTAAATAAAATTTTAAAACATAGCAATTAACAAAAAGTACAAACACAAAACTCAACAACGATAAACATTTATAATAACATGAAGGGAAAACAGAAATTAATGGAAGTGAGAGCAAGATATTACAGGAATTAGAGCCTGGTTGGAAACTTTAGTTGTTCCCTAATTACCACAGTGACTTATCTGCAGCCAGCATGCCTGCGCCAAAGAGCCTAGTGGCCACAGGCTTCTGAAGGAACGCCTGTACTCCTATGTTTTGGACAAGTTCCTGTTTCCTAGCTGTAATCACATGTTGGCCACATTCCTTTCCCTTCCCTGCAGCTGCTCCTCTGAAGGAACTTCAAGTGTATCACCATGCTGGGAGCCCCTCCTTGTGCATCTGGTACACGGGGAGCTTTTAAATCAGATAGATTTGAAACACTGAGATTTAGAGCACGGCTGTATCATATTGCATGCTGTGAAGATGTCTCTTCATAAGACTTCAAGCCAGTAGGCTCCTGGCTGTCCTTAAGCTCCTCAGAAGAAGAAACTGAATGCAAACACCTTACAAGATGCCCCATGGAAGGAAACTAAGGGATGGTAATACTGGAGTTCAGATCGGCAACTTGCACAGCAGGGCCAGGTATATGTGGTAACCTGTCTGTAACCTTACTATTTGGGAAGTGGAAACACAAGATCCTCTGAGAAAGCAAGCAAGCTAGCAAGCTAGCAATCCAGACTAACAAAATTAACCAACTTGCTCTTCCATTGTGAATTACTGCCATAATATGTAAAGTAGAGAAACATATAGGAAAACAGACAGACACCAGCCTCAGGCCTCAAAACATACTCACACATGTACACCCAAACGTAAGAATATTCAGATGTTCATGCATACGCACTGTATATAATCACTATAAAAATGGAGACAGTAATAATTGCTATGTTATACAATGTCTTTTAGCAGATGTCATTACCAAAAAGAAGAGTTACTCCATAAACCTGTATAAGCAAATTATGTACATATCAGAAAAGTTACTCTAGATTTGAGTATCACAAAAACCATACCATATAATATATAGTTAAAGAATCTGTAATAATTTCTTGTGATTTGAACAGGATTATGAGAATCAGTGATTCTCAGCTTTCCCAATGCTGTGACTCTTTACTACAGTTTCTCATGTTGTGGTGACCCCCATCCATAAATTTTTTCATGGCTACTTTAAAGTCATCATTTGGCTACTGTTATGAATCATAATGTAAATACAAAGAAAGTTAATGATTTCAAGAAAGACATTGATGGAATTATTCCTTCTCAATTATATGGGTTATGTACATCTGCATTAAATTTCCAAAGTGAGCATTTCTAGAAAGGTCCAGAGAGCTGAAATCTGACGTGTCTGGATAAACAAGGTCTGTGAAGTCATCAAACATGGTTGTCAAATCCAACTGGGGAACATGATTAATATCATACAACTACTTCCTGACACTGTGACCTGGCTTTGCCCTAGTGAAGTTAATAGCTAGTTTTGACATGAAGCCTTGAATACAAAGATATTCTACAGATCGTGGCCTACTTCATAAATCTTAATCTGTTTGTGAATTCCCTATCATGGTTCTCTATCTTCTTGAAGATGCTTCCTCTCAAATTAGAGTCTTATATACACAAACACAAAAAAACTATATTGACTTCAAAGAGCAGAAAGGGCATCCAGATAACCCTGAGCAAAGTGGTACTGTTATAAATTTTTAAGAAGCTTTATCTGTTTGAATCAGAAACTGTGATATAAGTTCTTTGGCAAAACTGTAGGGGGAGGACTGCCCTAAAACCAAGCTTCCTTGCTTGCTGCTTCACAACTTGGGGTTAACAAGTCTTCACATCAGGCTAGAGCTTCCCAGTGGCTACTGATTCCAGTTAGAAAAGTGAGAATATTATCCTGGTAGAACAATGTAACATCATAAGAAAGGCTATTAATGTGTCATGACAAATAACTTCCTGGACTAAAGAGAGCATACAGATTCATAAAAACTTAAAGTTGTAAATTAATTTAAGCAAAATAACAGATAACAAAGTTTATATCTATATCTCACTTGAGAAAAGTATGTTCTTATGTACAATTAAAGCAGTAAGTGGTTTTAAAGAATCTGAAAGTTTGCCCTTTCTGTTTAGGAAAATTTGGATTTAAGCTAGTCACAGCCATAAAACAGTTACATGAAGAAGAATTATAAGATTTATTGAAATATCACTGATATTTCTTTTTTCTGGCAAGTTGGTGTTTAGCATTACTTGATTGATAAATCTAAATAACAGATTATGAAATATTTTGGTACATGAAAGGAAATAGTGAATTCTGAAGAAGTCATGTGATTTAATCATTTGCTGGATCAATGTTTTTGTGGCTTCTACTTTGTTTCTCATAACAGTCTTTCTCTAGAGACTTTGAGGTAAAGCCCATAAGCTTTCTTGTCTCACTGAGTATGCTTGATGGTACATTAGGGGAATAAACAGATAAACAGTCTGACAAGAAAATATGAAATTCAAAATTAAGAAAATATGGGAAGAATACAATCTATAACAAAGGAATTTGACCAGGACTAGTATGTGAACAAAGTAGCATTTGAACAAAGGAGACACAAGATCAAATGGGGGGAGGAACAGGCATGCTAGGGGCAGTGAACATGGCAGGGAGGACAATCCTACAGAGATAGCCAAACGTCTTTCTGTCCCATGAGCTCACCTCTGATGACCTCTTGCTCCTGAAAAAAGTAGGTTTAACTTACTGACTCCTAAAAATGAAGAGTGAGGTAGTGGTGTCGACAAATAAGTGTTGACAAAAGCATGATGCTCCTCACGTGACAATCTCAAAGGTCTGGCTAAGTATTACAGAAAGGATGTATTATGTGGATTAGTGAATCTATGCAATGACTAGGAGGCTGGCTTTCTCAAGTACATTGCTATAATGTGCTTGGATGATTCTGAAGTACACTGTGTAACCACATACTATAGTATTTCTTGAATCAAATACATAAACATGTGTACACATGAACACATAACTGTGTGTAAACGTACAATCCATGATGGTAAATCCATGATGGTAAAAAGTGGCATGTATATACAGCCATACAGACAAATACATTGACTACATAAGAAAATATTTCATGACTGTCAAGAAGGTCAAATTACTAATTTTTCTAGAATTATGATTAAAGACTTAATAAAAGAGTTCATAAGATCTAGCAGTAACATGCACAGATAGCAGCATTGTTAGGATTTCAATGTGAAATGTCATATATAGGCTTTTGTTTTAATTAATTAATTAATTAATAATTAATTAATAATTAATTAATTAATTAATTAATTGTTTCCAACTGTAAAAAGTATCTTTGGAGACCACCTTTTGGAGATGGAGCATTACTGGAAGAATTGGGTCACTAAGGACAAGACTTGCCCAAACTTTCTTCATACCACATCCTTCTTCCTTATTCACCCAGAGTCAAGCAAACTTTCTCAACCCCAGTTCTGAGTCAGTACTGTAGATGTAAGGGTCCATCATTTTTCAAAGAATGATACTGCAGACTCAAACAGTATGCAGAAATCCAGGGTACAGGGGTCTGCCACCCATCATGATGGAAGACAAACGTGTATGCTTTAAAGGCATAATTTAAAGACGATTAGAAGGGATAGGTGACTTTTATCTTGATTGACTGGCTCTATTTCTAGAGGTATGGGTATATCTGGGGTTGGCTATGGCTCTGGGGACTTTCTGAAACCATTCCTGGAGAACCTGGGGGCCTGAATATTGTTGTTCACTCACTCACTGTCCTTGAGTCAGGCCAGGTGGTGGGGCAGCTTCTGATTGGCTGCACATGGGTGTTCAGGATTTTTTCTCCCCAGCAACTGAGTTGTCAAGATTTTCCCAGTTCTAGGAAACAGAAACTTAGGCTTAGTCTCTAGAAATGCCAGTTTGAAGCCTGTCATGGAATCAGCCTGGTTTAGTCCTCTCAATCCCCTCCTTGAGTAATGGGTAATCTTTAATACTTGAGATGTTTCTATGGACTGGTATTGCTGTTTGACAGTCATCAATTGAACAGTGAAAATCTATTCTTTAACAAATCTAACCGAGGCGTTGATTATACAGGGACTGCAAATCAAGACTAACATCAGTAAGATACAGGGATGGGTTAGGTCTGAGCCAAGGGTAGTCCACCAGGAATACCAGTTAAAGAGGGACTCATATCTACCCTGAGTTGTTCTTTCTATTTGTCTGTCATTTAATCTTTTTCTAAGCTGAACCTTATTCTCCCTGACTACTCCCAAATGATCAGTCAAAACACAGCATCCCTCACCAAGACCGTACTTAAGTTGCTTGGCTGAAGGAGAAATAAATCTAAGCTTCTTCTATTTTGTAAAACTACTTGTGCTAGAGAGGAAAGTGAGTCTTGAAAAGCATTAATAGATTATTCAATTCTACTTATATCAGCCTCTACTGCCATTCATAAGGCCCTTTGATTCTTATCTTGGAGTATTAAAGCTGAAGCTGCCCTTGCCACCCCAATGTCCAGCAGGGTGGATAGTCCACAGCAATCACAGCAACCCTTTTTACAGGGTGAGTTAGGGAGTCTAATTGACTGAGAATATCTTCTCCTGTGTAGTAAGTTATTTGGGTAACCAATAGTACCAAGACACAAAAATCAGAAGATGTGCTTAACACCGGAGTATGAATGCAAGGGATGAGTCCTAAAGCACAAGCCCACCAAACATTTTCTGGAGGTAAAAGATACCCATATTTTATAGTGTCAGGGGTCTCTGTGAAATTATACAGATGTGACTGTTTTGGGAGTATCCAGTTCCCAACATGGAGGCCATGTCTCTTTACTGTTTGTAGTGTCAGTTTTCCTTTTCCTGACCATTGACATCTACAGAAGTCACTGTCTTTTTTGTGTGAGTAACCACAGAGATTTCAATTTCATTATAGTAAGGGGACTGAGCATTTATGTATAGCCAGCAGTCCTGGGTCAATGCTGGTCAGGATAAGTTAAGAACCAGATAAATACCCTCTAATAACTGCATGGGTCCTGATTCAGGTTTAGGAGTAAGGTTCTTGTGTGGTGGGGGGAGGGCAGGTTCTGGTATGTTGGGTTCAGGTATAGGAGGAGTAGATTTAGAAGGCAGTAGCAGAAGCTTAGAAGTTGGTCAGTTTGGTTTTGCCAATACATTATTAAAACCCAATGGTATTGTGTTTACTTGTATGATAAACAGGACTCCATTGTCAGAGTGCAAGTTATGGTATACTCTTAGGTCTCATGCCTTTCCTTTATACCATCTACCTGCCTTCCTCCCTGTTTCAATAAAATGTATGTGATACAGATTACACTCTTTGTGTGACTTACAACTCTCTTTAAGGTAATATAGTCTTCTGTTCGGAGTAGAATCCAGTATATAGTTCCAGTGGTTTCACAGCCCCAACTTGAAGACGTAGTCTGCTGTCATCCCACATTGTTTCCTCCATATTTTGCTTTGGTCATTCCCAGGCCAGATGTAGAGGGATTGCTTTCTGAGAAATTGACTATACCATGGTACTTCTAACAGTTCTTCCAAGTCAAAGACCAAGTCAGGAAACCAAATATTCTCTGGGGACACCATAGCCATTCTGTAAAGGATGTCTCCAGTTCAGGTGTTAGTTATCTTTCAAGTCAGGCTGTGGGGCTGGTGAGGTTTAGCAGATGATTTAATAGGCATCTAATATCAGGCAAACAGAATCAGGAATGTTGAAGGAATGTTAGTGTATTTAAAGTGACCTTCCACTGCTTCTGACGTGAGTTGTTTAGCAGTCCCTCAAGTGGGGACCTCAGTTGCTGAGTGGTCTCCCAGCCATCAGGTTTGACGTGGGAGTGATGTTTCCATGTCTGGATCCCATGCACCTTCACAGCAGTTAATGTGGTCAGGATCACAGTGTGAGATTTTCTAATTGTGTCTCTTAATCCAGATCTTGTCACCTGGTTCAAAATACTGGGACTTAGGGGAAGGAGCTGACTCAGAAACCTGATGGAGGGCAGGCTAGAGTTGCTTCTTGATCCTATGGAAGGCCTCCAAAGACTCCAAGAACTTATGTTGATCATATTCAGCTAGACTATCAGAAAAGGTAAGGCAGCATGGGAGCTGACTTCCCATATGAAATCTCAAAGGAGGTGAGATCCAAGGTATAGGAGGTGTTTTTAGCCCTATATATTGCATGAAGTAGGTGAGTCACCCAGTGACTGCCAGTTTCATGGGTTAATTTGGTTAAGGTCTCATTCAGGACTCCACCTGCCCTGAACTCTGGGGTCTATATGCACATTGTACTTTCCAATTGGTCTACAGAATGTTGGTCTGTTTTCAGACCTGAACAGCGTGGACGTATCTGGCTATGTCTTGTAGGATCTTCTTTGCCACTACTTCAATAGTATCTTTCTTCATAGGGTAGGCTTCTACCCATCCTGAAAAGGTATCTACCATATCTCCTGGCTTTATTTCTGTATAATCCACTTCCCAATTATCTCCTGGATGTTGACCCCTATTTATGGACCTTGAGCTGGACCTTGATCAGAGCCTGAGGGGTTTATGGCTTGGCAGGTGGAACAGTATGAGATTACCTGATCAAACAAGTATCTCAAGTCACATATTTTGTATTTTGCCCTTCCCAGCAATTCTTAAAGTTATCAATAACCCAGATGTGAAACTTAATGAATCTGATGATTGTTTTGTTTAACTAACTCAGACGTAGGATGGTGTGACTCTTGGGGGTCAACAACTTTCCATCTCTTTTATATAATCCTTTACATTTGGTTTGATCCTGTTTGTGATCAGCAGTATATTCAGAGATGGCTGGGACCGCAGGGGCTAGCAAGGCTACCTGTATGTTTGCAGTGGATATTTGGGTAGCCTCCCTTACAGCTTTATCAGCTAGCCTGTTCTGATCTCCAGGGCAAGAAATTATGGTCTCTAGTAAAGCAAGTATTTCTTCTTTATTTTTAATGGGTTTTTCTTCCTTTAGCAGTCAATAATCCATTCTCTTGGTATATAGACCCATGCATATGAGTACAGGCAAGGTCATATCTGCTGTCAGTATAGATATTAGATATGGCCCCTTTTACTAGTTTTAAAGCCTGGGTTAGAACCTTTAGTTCAGCTTTCTGGGCTGAAGTTCCCTGTGGCAAAACTCTTGCCCAAATGACAAAGTCCAAGTCTACTATTGCTGGTCCCACATAACTGGTTCCATTCCAGATGAAGCTGCTCCTGTGCCAGGGTATGTTAGTCAAGTCTAGCCTGATGTTCTGGACATACTCCAAAACTATAGAGAAATCATGCTGCAAGTCTGAAGACAGGTGAGGTAGCAAGGTGACTGGGTTTAAGGTAGGTGATGGGTTATATCTTATGCAAGCGGGATTCAGAAGCAAAGCCTGGAAGTGCACAATCAGGTGTTCTACAGCCATTAGGTAGTTGGATTCTTGAGAGTCACTTCAATAACATGGGGGTGGTAGTGATAACAAGTTCCAGTCTTTTGGTTATCTTGACAGTGTTCTCGACTACCAGGCAGTGGCAGCTATGATCCAGAGACAAACTTGCTATCCCTGATCCAGTTTTTTAGTTAAATAAGCCATCAGTCTTTTCCATGGTCCCAAAATTTGAGTGAATACCCCCTTGCTAGCCCCTTTCTTTCATCCACATACAGGTGGAAAAGTGTGTGAATTCCTGGAAGGGCCAAGGCTTATACTTTCAATAAGGCCTTTCTCAAGGACTTAAAGGCCATTCCCATCTCAGTGATGCATTCTATCTTATCTTCGTGGCCCCTGGTTGATTTGTGCAATGGATTTGCTATCTCAGTGAACCCTGGCACCCAGAGTCTTCAAAACCTGGTGGACACTAGAAACTCCCATACTTTTCTTCAAGTTGATGGAACTGGGATGCTAAGGATAATTGGCATTCATGTATCTGACAGCATAAACTGACCTCCTTTGAGTATGTACCCAAGATAGGTGAGCTCAAGTTGGCAAAGCTGGGCCTTTCTAGCAGACACTCAGTAACCAAGTTGACTCCGCTCCTGCAGCGGGTCTTGGGTGGTCTCCTGGCATTTCTCCAATAAGAGCCAAAATAAGGAATTCACCTATGCACTAAGTTAGGTTATTTTGGGGTGGTCCAGCTGGTACTCAGCCAAGTACTCATGCAAAGTCTTGTCAAAAATGGTGGCTGAGTTCTCTCTCTCTTTTTTTTTTTTTTTGGATATTTTATGTATTTACATTTCAAATATTATCCCCTTTCTGATTTCCCCTCTGTAAAACCCCTATCCCATCCTCCCTCCCCCTACTTCTAAGAGGGTGTTCCTTCAACCACCCACCCATTCCCACCTCTCTGCCCTGGCATTCCCCTACACTGAAGCATTGAGCCTTCACAGGACCAAGGGCCTCTCCTCCTACTGATGCCAGATGAGGCCATCCTCTGCTACATATGTAGCTGGAGCCATGGATCCCTGAGTGTGTACTCTTTGGTTGGTCGTTTAGTCCCTGGGAGCTCTGGGGTTTCTGGTTGGTTGATATTGTTCTTCCTATGAGGTTGAGGTTGCAAATCCCTTTGGCTCATTCATTCCTTTCCCTAACTTCTCCTTTGGGGTCTCTGTGCTCAGTCCAATGGTTGGCTGCGAGCATCCACATCTGTATTTGTCAGGCTCTTGCAGAAACTCTCAGGAAACAGCTATATAAGGCTCCTGTCACCAAAGCACTTCTTGGCATCTGCAATAGTGCTTGGGTTTGGTGTCTGTAGATGGGATGGATCCCCAGGTGGGTGGCTGAGTTCTTGATTCCTTGAGGCAAACATATCCAACTCAGTTGTCCATTGAAACCTCTCTCCAGGTCTTGACATTTGAAGGAAAATAGAGGCTGGCTTTTAGGTACCAGAGACAAACTGCAGAAGGTATCCTTCAAGTCAAGCAGTGACCATATGTGCTTGCAAGAGAGGCTACTCAGCAGGATGTATGGGTCTGAAATTGTGGGATGGCTGTCTTCCATCCACTTATTTACTTTTCTCAAGTCTGGCAGCAGCCAATAGTCATTGGAATGGGGCTACTTGACTGGAAAGAGAAAAGTGTTCCATGATGATTGGCAAGGAATCAGAATCTCTGCCACCCAGAGCCAGTTAATGTGTTGGGTGATCTTGGTTCTGGCCTCTTTTGGCATTGGATATTGCCTGATTCAGGCTGGAGTGCCTCCAGCCTTCGCTAGGCTAGTTCTGGGGCCAAATGATAGGTGAGTCCTATTGGATTCTTTTCTTCTCAGTCCTCAGGGACCTCTGCTAGAAGTCTGCTCAGAGATGGCACTGGTTGAGGAAACAATCTGTAGTCTTCTAGGGTCAAAGTCAGAACATGGATGAGGTTGTTCCTATGCAGTACATCTACTCTCTCTGAGCCAAAAATGGATTTAGTCTCCTGTTTTTGTGAGGAGATCCCTTCTCAGCAGGGGATATGGTCATCCATGGATGACCATGAATGAGTTGTTTAGCCATGCCGCTCCCAAACCCAGCTATCTTTGTGTAGATCATGGATAGGGCTTGGTTCCTGCTGCCCCTTGTACCCATGTTTTTCAATCTGACAATGGATCTTGTTGTTTCAAAACTGAATGTTATACCCTCTGTCCACCAGAAAGTCTGTGGGTTTTCCCTCTACTTTTTTCACTACTCAGAGCTCATGGAGCAGACTTGAGCTCTAGTTCCAGAACCTTTAGGCTTTCCCTTTGATTTTCCTTAGGGCATTCATGTCCCCAATGGCCTTTCTCTTCAGAATAGGCACATTTGTCTTTCTCTAATGGAGGACAAGTTTTTCCTTCAGTGGAGGCAGGCTTGCCTTTACTACTTCTGTGACAGAGGTGTTTTAATTCTATCTCATTAGGATGGCTGCAGCTCATGGAGGCAAGTAGAACTTTCCCCAGTTCTCTGGTGTGTTGGTCCTCAGGAGTCTCCCAGTTGTTGAAAAACCTTCTCAGCTATATCTACCAACTCAGTCAGTTGCTTACCTGCAAAGTTATCAAGACACTGAAGTGTCTGACATATATATATATAATAGTCACAAATAATATAAAATATCTTGGTCTAATTCTAACCAAGCAAGAGAAAGAGCTGTATGACAATAATTTGAAGTCTCTGAAGAAAGAAATCAAAGAAGGCCTCCTAAGATGGAAAGATCTCTTATGCTCATGGATCTGTAGGATTAACATAGTAGACAGTGTTATCCACCCAAAAGCAATCTAGAGATTCAATCCAGTTCCCATCCCAATTCCAACACCATACAATGACCATTACAACTTGGGATCCATCCAATGTATGCATACCAAAATCAGACAGTATTACTGATGCCATATTATGCTTGCGGCAGGAGCCTGTCATGGCTGTCCTCTGAAAGACTCAACCAGCAGCTAACAGGGACAAATCCAGATACTTACAGTCAACCATTATATTGTGGTTAAGGACCCCTCTGGATGAGTTAGGGGAAAGACTGAATGAGATGAGGGGATTGTAACCCCATAGGATGAACAACCCTGTCAACTAACCCAGACTCCTCAGAGCTCCTGAGACTAAGCCACCAACCAAGGAGCATACGTTGGTTGGTCCAGTGCCCTGGGTCACAGGTGTAGCAGAGGACTGCCTTGTCTAGCCTCAATGGGAAAGAATGCTCTTAATCCTATGGAAACTTGATGCCCCATGGAAGAGGGATGCTGGTGGGGGGGGGGGAGGTAGGGATGAGTGGGCAGGTGGGGAAATACCCTCTCAGGAACAATGTGGAGAGGGTTCTGGCGAAGAAGTCAGGAATGGGGGGCCAGGAAGAGAGCAATTTTTAGAATATAAATAATAAACTAAGTACAAATTTAAAAAAAATTGACTTCTAAAAGTAATACATTTGGAAATAGAATTTAAAAAGAAAAGCCAAGCCAAGGGACATCTGGAAATGAAAATTTTAGGAATTCAATAGACACTACTGAGTCACCTTTTACCAAGAGAATGTAAGCGATGGAATTAAGAATCTCATATGTTGAAGATATCAGTCAAAAAAATCTTAAATATGTAAAACAACAAATGCAAAACTTCCAAGTAATCTGGCACCTAAGAATAAGAGAAAGACCAAACCTAAGAATAATAGAAATACACAAATGAGAAGAAAACCAGATCAAAGGCCCAAAAATGCTTTCAATAAAATTATGGAAAAAATGAGATTCCTATAAGGTATAAGAAGCATACAGAACACCAAACAGATTGGACAAGAAAAGAAAGTTTTCTTACTATACAATAGTCAAACCATAAGACATAGAGAACAAAGGGAAAAATTTTAAAAATTGCTGGGAAAAAAGACCAAATAACATGTAAACCACACCTATTAGAATTATACCTGACTTCTCAGTGGACATTCTAAAATTCAGCAGGACCTGGACATTTGTGCTGCTGATCATAGATGCCCAGCCAGAATACTATGCTTATCAAAATTTTCAATTGCCGTTGATGGAAAAAATAAGATATTCCATAATAAAACCAGTTTAAGCAATATTTATCTAAAACTCCAGATGTACAGAAGATGCTAGAATGAGTCTCCAATCTAAAATAGTTAAGTACTAACTATGAAAGCAAGAAAAATAAATAATCTCAGAACAGCAAAATCAAAAGAAGGGAACTGTATGCATAAGCACACACTCACTTACACACACACATACACCCCCACCCCCACGCTCCCCACTTCCCCCACACACAAAGGACATATACCACCACCACCATCATCACCACTACCACCACCACCACCACCACCAACAACAACAACAATAAAATAACATGAATTAACAATCACTGGCCATTGATATCTACAACATCAATCACCTCTGTTCTCTGATAAAAAAGACACAAACTAATGTGATGGATATGAAAAAAAGCGTCTAGTAATCTGCTAAATCTAAAAAAACACACCTCAACATCAAGAATAGATACTACCTCAGAGTAAAGATTGGAAAAAGATTTTCCAAGCAAATAGACCTAAGAAACAAGCTGGTGTAGCTATTTTAATATCTCACAAAGTAGACTTCACATCAAAACCACTCAGAAAATATAAAGACACTACATACCCATCAAAGGAAAAATAAACCAAATGACATTTCAATTGTTAACATCTCTGGTCCAAACCACAAGGTCACCCAAGTCCATAAAAAAACAAATAACACTACTAGAGCCTGGATCACAAAATGACCCTCACACACTTATAGTAGAAGACTTCAATACCCACTCTTACCAGTAGACATGTAATACAGACAAGTTTAAATAGAGTAATGATAGAACTAACAGACATTATAAACCAAATAGATTTAACAGGTATTTATGGAACATTTCACCCCAAAACATTTCTTCTCTGTGTATCATGGATTTTACTTCAAAAATAATCCCATACTCAGAAACAAAGAAAGTTTCAACAAATATAAGAAAATTGAGGTAACTTCCTGCATCCTATCAGACCACCAAGGATAAACACTTGATATCAAAAAAGCCAAAACAAAACAAAACAAAACAAAAACAAAACAGAAACAACAGATATGTTACAAAGTCATGGAAACTGGACAGTTTTATTGAATAAAAAATAGGGTCAAGACAGATAGTAAGAGTAAAATTAAATACTTTATAAAATTGATGAAAATGAATGCACAACATACCAAAATTTATGAGAAATAATGAGAACAGAACTAATAGGCAAGCTTATAGTATTAAGTGCACAGATAAACAAACTGAGGGCATTTTATACTAGCAACTTCACAGCACACTAGAAAAATCTAGAAGAAAAAGAAGAAATCACACAAATAAAGAATAGACAGTGATAAATCAAATTACGGGGTGAAATCAACAAAATAGAAACAAAGTAAAGAAATCAGTGAAATTGATATACCCTTATTTAAATTACCAGGTGGACAGAGAAACACAAATTGCCAGAGTCAGAAACAGAAGATATAAGACAAAGAGGAAATCCAGAAAATCACAAGGGCATGCTTAAAATCTTGTATTCCTATAATTTGTGAAATCTAAAAGAAATGAATGTTTTTTTAATAGGTACAATTTAACAAAGATAAATCCAGATTATATGAGTACTTTATATAGACCTATAATGCCTAGTAAAATAGCAGCAGTTATTACAACTTCCCGAACTAAAACAAACAAACAAACAAACAAACAAATAAATAAATAAATAAAAACCCAGGACCAGATGGTTTTGGCAGAGAATTCTTCCAGATTTTCAAGAACAGTTAATGCCAATATTCCTCAAACTATTTTATCTACTTCATTTTATGAGGCCACATTTCTGGGAGTTACATCAGTTTTCTTGTATTTGTTGAGACTTGCTTAGTTTCTAAGTATGGGGTAAATCTTGAAGAAAGTTCCATGATACACAGAGAAGAAATAATTTTAGGTGAAATATTCTGTAAATATCTGTTAAGTCCATTTGGCTTAAAATGTCTGCTAGCTCTAGCATTACTCAATTATATTTTGTCTGGATTACCTCTCTATTGGTAGCAGTGAATATTGAAGTCTCCTATCAGTGTGTGAGGGTCAATATGTGATATAGGCTGTAATAGTGTTTATGGATGTGGTTGGAATTATGGGTTGGGCCAGAGATGTTAAGAACTGAAATGTCATCTTGGGCGAATTTTTTTCTTTGACAAATATATAGTATTTTTTCTCTATATGTTCTGATTTATTTTTGATGTGAAGTCTACTTTGTGAGATATTAAAATAGCTAGACCAGCTTGTTGTTTAGGTCTATTTGTTTTGTTTGGAAAATCTCTTTCCAATACGTTCACCTGTGGTAGTGTCTATTTTGTTGTTGAGGTTTTTTTTTTTTTTGATTCTGGATATGAATAGACTTGTTTCACAGCCAAACTGCATAACAATCCATCATCAAAGAAAAATAATTACAAACCAATTTCCTCTGTGAACATAGATGTGAAAATTGTCAACAACAGGCAAAGCAAACCCAACAAATTACTGAAATAAAGAAGGCTTCATCCAATAGCTGTAGGAATGATTCAACAGGTGAAAATTAATAAGTGCCATCTAACATATAAACAAACTAAAGAAAAAAGATGATCATCTCATTAGATACATAAAATGCTTCTGACAAAATTCAACACTTGTACAGGATTTTTAATCCAGCAACATGGCTGCTTTGGCAATGGATCACATCTGTCTGTGTTCTGACTGGAATACAGGCAAGCATTTAGTCCTAGGAGACAGAGGCAAGCAGATCTCTAGTTCAAGGTTAGTCTAGTAAGAGCAAGTTTCAGTTAAAGAAAAGTTTAGGTCCAGGCATGGTAGTACAAGCCTTTAATCTCAGAGATCAGGAGATAAAAACAGGCACATCCTTGAGTTCTAGTTCTGTTGAGTCAGTGAGTTAAGAGGCAGTGCAGTGGAGTAGAGTTTATGGCAATTCAGTTTGTAGAGTTCAGAGACAGTTTTTCCAGGGTCAGTTTTACAGAGACAAGTTGCAGAAAGAACAAGCTAAACACAGATGAAGACAGTAAAAGTCAGAGAATTAGAAGGAGCTAGAAGATTAGAACAGACTGCCAGAGTTAGAGTTCAAGCATAGTGATTCTTTGAGAAGCTGAGAGAAGTCAAATTGAATCTAGTATCATAGAGAGGAGGTTGTGTCAGAACAACTGAATTTAGCCAGCCAGCCAGAGTTCAGAAAGCATGAGAAAGGGTGAACATATTGAACAGTAAGCCTCTGAGATAAGAATTACATCTGTTGAATCAAAGTTACTTTACAAACATCCTTTCATGATAAAACTTCTGGAGAGTGTAGGGATACAAGGCACATGCCTATACATAATAAAGGCAGTTTACTATAAGCCAATAGCTAATATCAATCTAAATGGAGAGAATCACAAAACAATTCTGCTAAAGTCATGATTAAGACAAGATTGTATACTCCCTCTATGCCTAGTTAATATAGTACTTGAAATGCTATCTAGAGCAATAAGACAAGTCATGATTGTGTTTCTAAGAGCAGTTGATGTTTTCTGATATTGCCTCTTATTTATGCTTAGAATTATTTCAAATTGTTTGGTTTTCATTTTATATTTAAAGTTAGAAAAATATTACATGGTATATTTCATTTAATGGAAATTATCTGTTAAAAGAGAATAATTAATAGTTCATAAATAATAAAGTGACTACTGGTGCTATCTTTCAATGGTTCAGCCACAGAAAACCATATAATTCAAAATAGAAAGAGAGGGCCGGAGACCTCAGCTTGGGCCACAGGGCCCCACAGCTGATCAGCGCCGGGACAAAGATCCCTCGCCGGAGATCGCAAGACCCAGCGGAGGGCCAAAGACACGCCCCACAGCTCACCAG
>CM052706.1:101632995-101764663 GCA_028551405.1 Uromys caudimaculatus | reverse complement strand
GGTGGGAGGAGGAATTCCCTCACAGAGGCGGGGAGGGGGAGGGGACACGGGGTTTCTAAAGAAAAGGGGAATCATCGGAAATGTAAATAAAATATCAAAAAATAAATAAATAAATAAATAAATAAATAAAAAATAGAAAGAGAGGTGCCCATGTATAAACATTGCATATATGAAATGAAAACCAGACTTTCTTTGTTGAGTCTTTGTATTTTAGGTATATGTGAAATTGTGGCTTCATAGAACAAATTGGTAGTGTTTATTCTGTTTCTATTTTGTGGAATATTTCAGGAGTATTGGTATTAAGTCTTCTTTGAAGGTCTGATAGAATTCTACATGAAATCCACCTGGTCCTAGGCTTTTTTTGGTTGGGAGACTTTTAATGACTGCTTCTATTTCATTAGGGGTTATGGGAATCTTCAGAAGGTTTATATGATCCTGGTCTAACTTTAGTACCAGGTATCAGTCTAGAAAATTGTTTATTTTATCCAGATTTTCCAGTTAACTATCTTCTTAATTTTCTCAAAGAACCAGCTCCTGGTTTTGTTGATTCTTTGTATGGTTCTTTTTGTTTCTAGTCATTTGATTTCAGCTATGTGTTTGATTTCCTGCCATCTGATCCTCTTGGGTGTATTTGCTTCTTTTTTTCTAGTGCTTTCTAATGAGCTATGTAGCTTTCAAGCTGCTAGTGTATGGTCTCTCCAGTTTCATTTTGGAGGCAGTCAGAGCTAAGAGTCTTCTTCTTAGCACTCTTAGCACTGCTTTCACTGCAGTGCACCCATAAGTGTGGTTATGTTGTGTCTTTATTTTCATTAAATTCTAAAAAGCTTTTAATTTCTTTCTTTCTTCCTTTACCAAGCTATGATTGAGTACAATGGTGTTAAGTTTCCTTATGTATGTGGTCTTTCTGTTGTTATTGTTATTATTGAATACCAGCCTTTGTCCATGGTGATCTGATAGGATGCATGGGATTATTTCAATCTTCTTGTTACCTATTGAGGTCTGTTTTGTGACAGATTATATGGTCAATTTTGGAGAAAGTACCATGAGTTGCCTAGAAAAAAGGTATATTCTTTTGTTTTAGGATGAAATATTCTATAGATATTTGTTAAATCCATTTAGTTCATAATTTCTGTTAATTTCACTGTTTCTCTCTTTAGTTTCTGTTTCCATGATCTGTCCATTGCTGAGAGTGGGGTGTTGAAGTCATCCACTATTATTGTGTGAAGTGCAATGCGTGCTTTGAGCTTTAGTAAAGTTTCTTTTATGAATATGGTTTGTTGTGGGAAATAATAAAAAAGAACACCTGGCAGGCTTCCTGAACTACTGTTGCCTACTCTCGGCCCTGACACAGTCCCACTGAGCTACTTTCTCCCCACCAACCCTCTGGCTGGGGCTGGCGCTTCCCAGTTCCCTTGGAGAATCTTTGACATGCCAGCCCTAACATAAACCCCTGTGATCGGCAGTCCCAATAACCCAGTAAATCAAAGATCTAGAAACTTATAATTAATCAGACAGATTTATGTAACAATAAATTCTTGATACACAAGATGCCAATACAATAATTTCAGGTCCAATTGATAATGATAAAAGCTGCCAACCTAGTTTAGACAAATTATCTCAATATTTTAATCTTTAAGATATCATAACTGTGGCTCATTAAAGCCACACCGGTTCACATCTGCCTACATCTTGGCCTTCCTCCTTCTCCCCAGATGCTCTCTGTCTCTGCAACAATTAGCTCTGCCTCCCTTTTCTGTCCTATCACAGGCTTCCTGCTGCATTAATATTTTAATGTGATTGGCAGGGAGAATTCTGTCACAGTGCGTGCCATGGTAGATTTTTCCTTTGATGAGTATGAAGTGAACTTCCTTATCTTTTTTGATAACTTTTGGTTGAATGTCGATTTTATTTGATATTAGAATGGCTACTCCAGCTTGTTTCTTAGGACCATTTACTTGGAAATTATTTTCCAGCCTTTTACTCTTAGGTAGTGTCTGTCTTTGTCACTGAGGTGCATAACATGTATGCAGCAAAATGCTGGGTCCTATTTATGTATCTAGTCTGTTAGCCCAAGTCTTTTTATTAGGGAACTGAGTCCATTGTTGTTAAGAGATATTAAGGAAATGTGATTTTTGCTTCCTGTTATTTTTCTTGTTAGATGTGGATTTATGTTTGTGTGGGTATCTTCTTTTGGGTTTGTTGAAAGAAAATTACTTTCTTGCTTTTTCTAGGGTTTAGTTTCCCTCCTTGTGTTGGAGTTTTACATCTATTATCATTTGTAGGGTGGGATTTGTGGAAAGATTTTGTATAAATTTGGTTTTATCATGGAATATCTTAGTTTCTCCATCTATGGTCATTGAGAGTTTTGCTGGATATAGTAACCTGGGCTGGCAGTTGCGTTCTCTTAGGGTTAGTATGACATTTGCCCAGGATCTTCTGGCTTATATAGTCTCTGGTGAAAATTCTGGTGTAATTCTGATAGGTTTACCTTTTATATGTTACTTGACCTTTCCCTTACTGATTTTAATATTCTTTATTTTACTTATTTTACTGGTTTTTTGCATATATTGTTTTTATTATTATGTGAAGGGAGGAATTTCTTTTCTTGTCCAATCTATTTGGAGTTCTGTAGGCTTCTAGTATGTTCATGGGCATCTCTCTCTTTAGGTTAGGCCAATTTTCTTCTATAATTTTGTTGAAGATATTTACTGGCCCTTTAAAGTGGGAATCTTCACTCTCATCTATACCTATTATTCTTAGGTTTGGTTTTTCTCATTGTGTCCTGGATTTTCTGGATGTTCTGGGTTAGGAGCTTTTTGCATTTGCATTTTCTTTGACTGTTGTGTTAATGTTTTCTATGGTATCTTCTGCACCTGAGATTCTCTCTTCTATCTCTTGTATTCTGTTGGTGATGCTTGCATCTATGACTCCTGATCTCTTCCCTAGGTTTTCTATCCTCAGGGTTGTCTCTCTTTGTGATTTCTTTATTGTTTGTATTTCCATTTTTAGATCCTGGATGGTTTTGTTCAGTTGTTTCACCTGTTTGGTTGTGTTTTCCTATAATTCTTTAAGGGATTTTTGTGTTTCCTCTTTAAGGGCTTCTACCTGTTTACCTTTGCTCTCCTGTATTTCTTTAAGGGAGTCAATTATGTCCTTCTTAAAGTCCTCTATCATCATCATTATATGTGATTTTACATCCCAGTTTTGCTTTCCGAGTATGTTGGGCTCTCCAGGACTTGCCATGGTGGGAGTTCTGGGTACTGATGATCCCAAGTAGCCTTGGTTTCTGTTGCTTAGGTTCTTGTTCTTGCCTCTCGCTATCTGATGTTAGTTGGTTTTTTTGTGTCTGTCTCTTCCTGTGAGCCTGTGAGCCTGTGATCTTAGGTGTTTCAGCACTCCTGGGAGACCACCTCTCTGTGGGCAGGATGTGGACCTGGAGAGATGTGCCACAGGATTAACTCCAGGGTGTAGATGGAGGTTGGAAGGATCCCATCCCCAGTTGCTCTGTGGTTCCTGAATCCTGTGGTCTCCTGGCGGGTCCCTCTTTGGGTAGTTATTGGAGCAAAAGTATTAGTCTCACCTGTGAACTTAGGGGTATAGCACTCCTGGGAGACCTCTTTTCTCTGGGCGGGATTTGGGTGTGGAGAGCTGTGCCACATAGTTAACTCCTGGGCACAGATGGAGACTAGAAGCTTCTATAACTTTTAACTTTTTTTTTTTTCTGTTGAAGGAGCGTACTCAGTTGACAGTAGGTCTTTCAACTTTGTACTTTGATACCCCATATGGTAGAGTAGCTCTCCATTTGTAGCATACACTGTATTGGTTAAACATCTTTAGTTATTAGACAAGGTTTTATAAAGCCATTTTCGTGAAAGTATGTAATATACTCAAGCATATTTCCAACTTCCATAGTAAGTCCTCTTCTTCATCTAGACAGTTTCTCTTATTCTGTTATGTTATATCTGCATATACAATTTTATCTATTTATGCTAGAAGAACTTAAAGTATATACACATAGTAGAATTTTTTAGCCAGAATGAAGAATGCACCTATATTATTTACAAGAAAACGTACACAGATAGAGGAAACCATGTTAAGGGAAATTACTCAATCTAAGGCATGTTAAATATCACATATTTATTCTTGTGTGTGGGTCTTACATTTTATATCATTAACAATATCATACTCTTAATGCTAAATAATTTTGGAACTAGAAGTCAAAGGTTGATTCAATTGAATTTGCTTATGCTATTTTTGTGCATCTCTTGTGGTATGATAAATAAAACAACTGGAACCAAGTGAAAATTGGAATTGCATCTCTAGAGCTAAAATTTGAGTCAACATTCCAAAGCATATAGTTATGACTCTAATTTTAAGTTATTTTTAAATACTCTATATAATCACCTCACAATGAAGCTATTTGCTTAATGAATGCAAAATATTATTTAAAGTAATGATGACCCTTCACTCACTATCTCTGAAAAGCTTTGGCAGATAAACTATGCATCTTGCAAAGTCTATGAAATTGTCTTATTTCTACATGTTAATTGTTTTATAAAGTGCTCTAGGTTTTTGTTAAGAGAAAAATGATAATCCAGAGTACTAAAAGTCTCATTTATACAAATATTTGACATTTTAAAATATAGATGTCAATAATAAGCACCAAAATCATTCAAATTTATACTGTCTAGCACGGGCAATATGTACTATTTGATCTCTACTATTCAACAAAATCAATTACAAATATCCAGAAGTGCCTATAGATTTATAATGATACATATTTACTTACATTGGTTCATGTTTATATCCTTTTCATATGTTTTTATCAAGAAATAATTAATTTCAATTCCAAATTTTTGAAAAAGATAATCATTACCATTTTTTCAAGTTGTAATATAAAGGTGTCTTAGGCATTGGTTTTAAAGTTTAGTTAAGTTCATGTGTGGGAACTATGTAGCTCTGAACAAATTCTCTTCAATCAGTTTTTATCATTTCTGGGGTTCAAACACTGGACATAAACAACATAGGAGAATGAAAGGTTTAATTTTTTATCATGGTTTCATAGATGTCTCTTCATCATTGGGGACAAGCTATAACAAAGCAGAACATTTGAAATCCTGGTACAAGGAAAGACAGAGAGTGAATTCGGATGAGCCAGAGCAAGCTTTAGATCTCAGAAGATGGCCAGAGTGACATCTTTCCTCTAGTGAGACCTAGTTCCTGATTTTCGCCACTTCACAATATGACTGCATTATATATCTACTGATTAAGTCAGAGGCATAATAGTTTAATCATTAAGGGAAAAAATCAAAGACTAAGAATACCTCACCAATCACTGATCCAACATGTGATGGGACTAACCATTACATCAGCAAAGACAAAACAAACAAACAAACCACAAAAGAGAAACAAACAAATAAACAAACAAACCCCACTAAAATTTAAAGCAAGATATGGATTGTAGAAGATAGCAAAGAGCATCAGATTCTTTAAAAAATGAGTCGCCGGGCAGTGGTGCCGCACGTCTTTAATCCCAGAACTTGGTAAGCAGAGGCAGGCAGATTTCTGAGTTCGAGGCCAGCCTCGTCTACAGAGTGAGTTCCAGGACAGCCAGGGCTACACAGAGAAATCTTGTCTCGAAAAACAAAACAAAAAGTCATTCTACTGTGCAAACTATAGTTTCTTGAATATTACATTTATGGTAAATTAGGAGAACTTCTATTCTTTACAGTTTGACTTTTGATTGTTCTTGTTTCTCAGTGTATAGAAAGATGCATTTACTCATAAGGTCTTCAATGTTTTCCATCTTAGTAAAAACCAAGCTTTTTTATTAAGAGGACTTAATAATATTCAGAATTCTGCAGTTACAGATATACCTTTCATAAATTAACAGATGCATATTTATATTATTTCATAAAGTTAGTGGATATAGCTGACTGTGATAGTGCATGCCTTTAATCCTATGCTCAGACATCAAAGGCATGTGGGTCTCTGTGAATTAGAGGCAATCCTAGTCTACATAGTGAATTACAGGACTGTTGGGGCAACGTAGTAAGATCAAGCCTCGATGCTGTCTCCCCCCTACACATTCAAAATCAATGGATTCCTATTTAATAATTTTCTAGCATGACAAACAAAACAAATTTAATTCTCATAGTTCTTAAGTCTAGAAATTTTAGATGACAATGTTGCCAGGTTTGCTATCTTCTGAGTTCTAGCTTCATTTACAGATATCTGCCATTGTTGTTTCCTCTCCTGGGAGTATCTTTTTCCAAATACACATTCCTGTATCTTATTTACCAAACACTCCCATGATCTCCTTTTATCTAGTGACATCTTCAAATGGATTAGCCTTCACATATTATTCTGAGATACTGTAGGGTAGATATTAAATACAGCAGTTTATAGGAGACATTGCATAAATATCTAGAATACATATATGATACTGGACATATTTTTCATTTCTTTTGTGGAAAGAATCATCTGACAAAAGAAATGATGGGTGTCCCTGAAGCTGTACTGCCTAATTTCAAACACTATTTTGTCACTAGTTTGTTGTTTCTGGTAGGTGCTACACTTCTCTGTTTCCTTATCCTCTCTCTACCTCAGTAAAGACAATTTTAGCATCTACCTCATAAATAAGAGAAATCATATATTTCATTTAGAAAAAAACAAAAAACAAACAAATAATCAAAACAAAAAATAAACAAACAAACAAAAACATGTGAGACAGATTAAAGGCACTCTGACTCCATGGATCATTTAATAGGAGATTAAAGACACTTCAGCAGTTTAAGAATAAAACCCTGGTAATGGCTTTTAAGAATGTTTACTTCATGCTAATTCTTTGACGTATATTATCCTTGATGCCTTTGTCCTTCAAAATTAAAGCATTACAAGCAGGATTCTCAATTGTCTACATAGAAGTTGTAAGAATCCTTTCTATACCTGTATGTTAAATGAGGAATTATCAACTAAGCATCCCCGTAGCAACCAATTCCAAGGCCTCCAACATATCCAGGCTCTGCTAAGTTCTCTAGTATGATTGTGAATAATATTTCATTACTACCACTAGTAATCTTATAACTGAAACCTTAACTCAATCCATAGGGGCCTTACTCCAGGAAAGACCATTCTACACATATATCAATCACACAAATGAAACACTGGAATATGTGTTCATGACGCCTTTATAACTGGTCACTCTGAAACCCTTCCCATTAAATCGAGAAGGGGAAATTCTCTCAGTGACACAAGGGAAAGTCCATGATTTATTTAGTGCATAACTGAGATTGTCTGTTAGTCAAAGTTCTGTGATTTTTCCTGAAGTATAAACTGGTTGATAGACTTAGAAGCTGTGCTATGATTGGCACAAATTCAAATATTCACATGCATATTTTGTGTGAAGGTTATGCTTGATTGTTAACCTGACTACATAAAAGAATTACCTAAAACCTATGTGGGTAAGAACACCCACAAGGGAGATTTTCTGATTGGGATTTTAAAGGAGGGAAGACACATCTTTAATTTAGACTACAATTTCTGGTATCAACTGAAAGAAGCTTTTGGGCTTTGCCTATTTGCCTTACTCCCTGCCACTGAGACATTCATTCAGTGGTGTTAGATCCTGCCTCTGTGTAATTTCTATGAAGACCATCTGAGATATTCAGCTTGGTGAACTGAAGAACTATTGGCTTCCTGGGCTTTTTGTGAACAGACAAACATTCTTGGACTTGTTGGATCATAGCCTGCATGCCACTCTAGTAATATAAAAATGTATATTCATATATATATCAACACACAAAAAAATCATCTCATGTTTCTCTAGGGAACCTTGACTAATACATTTCATTATGCTATGTCTCTTCTTAACTGTTAAATTTGGTTTTTCTGGCATCTTACGTTTGTGTTGATTCATAGTGATACAAGATTAGGTTTAATCGACTTCTCCTGAATGGTATTTTCTTCCCTGGTGTGCACCTTGAATAGAATGTTGTGGTGAAGAAGAGCAGCAGCATAAGGTACAGCCATGGAGAGACAGCAGGAGAAGTGGACACAAAAGACAAACAGAAATAGAGACAGCAGCAATATCCTATAGGTAACACTGACTTTTGGCAAATAGCAGCTGAAGAATTTCATAAAGTAGCTATAAAAGATGTTCCTGAAAATAAAGGAGGCAGAAATGATGAATGATGATCAAAATTTAGGCGACAGAGAAGAAATTCAAGACACCTGAATCTACAAATCTAATCTTGGTGTGTGAGAAACTTTGGTTTCTTGGAAAGTTTCTGGGCATAACTAGGATTAGAACTCCAAGGGTTAGAAATCAGACTCTAAAGGACTATATACAACAGAAGGAAAGGCCGTCCAGAGACTGCTCCACCAGGGGATTCATACCATATACAGTCATTAAACCCAGACACTATTGTGGATGCCAAGAAGTGCTTGCTGAAAGGAGCCTGATATATGACAACGATTTGAAGTTATAAAAGGTATTTAGATTTAAATGTAACTTCTTTTGAACATAAGAATCATCCCATAAACTGTGCCATACCATACTTTTAATTATATATTGATGCCCCTTAACCTGGTTACTTTATACATTTATCTTTTAGGTTTTGTGGAAAATAAAAAGTGGCATTATATATCTATAGTGGAATGCTGCTACTTCTATATTTGTTAGTGTCTAGATTTCAAAAAATAATTATTTTAATTATTTGCATTCCAAATGCTGCCCCCTCTTAAATCTCTCCTTCCAGAGTTCTTCCCTCAACCCCACTTCTCTTTTGCTTCTGAGAAGGTGTCCCCCAGGCATCCCCTTTTTCTGGGGTGCCAAGTCTCTACAGGATTAGATGCATTCTCTCCCACTGAGACAAGAGAAGGCAGCCCTATGCTAATATGTGCCAGGGGCCAGGTTGGTGTCTTAGTCTCTGGGAGTTCCGAGGACTCTGGGTTATTAGACACTGTTGGTCTTCCTATGAAATTGTCATCTCCTTCAGTTCCTTCTGTCCTTCCCCTAACTCATTTATAGGGTCCCCAACCTCAGTGTCTAGATTTTTAACAGGGATGTTTGTGTCTTCAGCTTCACTCTTAATTCCAACCTCTGGGATTCCATTTGGAAAATTTGACATGGGGAGTAAATTCCCATGACTTATTTGATTTGTGAATATCGACATTTCTATGACACTGTGGCAGTTCGTTTTAACCTGATTGAGAATTAGGTTGGTGGGTCTGCTTTGTGTTTTCAGTTGGGGCATTAAATGTCTCATTAGTTTCCCACCTCCAAATTTTCTACTTAAAAGTCAGCTGAGAATCATATTAAGCACACATTGTATGTAACAAGTCATTTTTCCTGATTTGTGATTTCTACTTTTGTCTGTGTTTTTGAAAGTTCATTATATTGTATCAAAATGTAGATCTATGAATTATACTATCTTGAGTTGGTACAAATTCTTGGAATTTTAGATTTTTTTAAGAGTTTTAAGTTTTGGGTTAGCATATCTTTGAATCATCTTTTATTGCTTACTCTTTTCTGAAATGTCAATTACATGTACACTCTTCCATTTAGGTGATCTATAAATTGTCTTAACATCTTTTCTTCTCTTCATTACTTTTGGTGTTCCCTAAATTGATATCTTTATGTAACTTGACTTGAATCATTTGTTTCATTTCTTTTTTGCCTATTTATATCTGTAGCTGAACCCTCTAGTGCATTGTTCTATTCATGTATTTTATTCTTCATCTCCAGATATTCAGTTTGTTCCTTTAAACATCACTACCTCAATTTGTATTTTAGTTCTAGTTCTTTGTTTTATATCTTTGTTCTAGTACAAGTTTATACTGTGTCCATATTTTTCTTGAGATGGTTGTGAGCCAACACGTGGTTACTGGGAATTGAACAGAGGACTCTGGAAGAGCAGTTGCTGCTCTTAACCAGTAAGTCATCTCTTCATACCCTCTTTTTTTCCTCATTTTTATTAGTTCTTTGCGAAATTAACACAATATAATTTTTTCATATTCACCCCTCTCTAAATTCCTACCAGATCCACTCTCTTTCCCTACCAACCTTCAGCCATGTCCTCTTTTAATCAAACAAACAAATAAACAGAAATTAACTATAATTTATACTTCCTATATACTCTTGGGTCTTCTGCCTTCCAGTAAGCATGGATAATATACTTTGGTAAGACACATCCATTAAGAAGGCTTACTCTTCTACTCGAAACATGTGTTAACTGAGTTTCTTCTCATAGTTGGATTTTGTCTGGTTTGAACTTGCATATCTCACAGGCATGCTTTCACAACTTCTGTCCCACAATATAAGAAATATAGGTTAAGAATAACATGATATATTTACCCAAGGAAATATCATTTTATTCATGATAAAGAAATAAAAAAATATAAAATCTCTGAAGCATGAGAACACATGCATTTTCAAGAGAATAAATATTGTAAATGAATATAATTGTATATATTTCAGACATGTATGCCAATGTGGAAAGCTTAGTAAGAAATGAAGTGCAAATAGCAACCATATGAATACCTATATATGCTTCCTATCAAAATGTTGTATGACATTTAAACCTTCCTCCCTTTTGTATCTATGTCTTCTGTAGATATTTTATCTACAAGGGAAATTATAGACAGTATTTAGATTTATATCTCCAACCTTTCTTTCTTCTGTATAGCCTGGTAAAAAATCTCTTGCAGATGAACTGTGGACCACTACATTTTAAGTAGCACATTACATCTCTATAGATATAGTGTTAATAAATTGACATCAATAAAAACTTTTAGCTTGGTACTATATACAGTACCATGATTAATTATGAAATCTTATTGAGTATGAAAATCAATAAAATTTCTATTTGTTGGTACCAATGTTATTGTTTTCAAGCTCTAAAAATATTGCCTTTATAGTACCATTTTCTCCTAGTGGGCAATGATAATATTCATTAAGGAGAAGCCAAGGCAAGCTGCTGGTTAAATAGATAGCATGTCTATTTTCTTTTTGTTAATACTCAGGTAATGTTTCTACTCCCCAATCTATTGTTTAGTTTATCCCTGGTCTTCACTTGCACTGTGCTACATATTTCATTTCAAATTGAGCTAAATAAATAAGTCAGTTTTTTTAGCTTATGCATTTCATAGCCATTCTTCACTGCCAGTAAATCTCACTGTTTATAGTCACTTGTCAGAAAAGGACCATAAGCAAAAACTGGGAAACACAGCTCTGCTCCTCCTCAGGACCATCTCAGCTATCCTTCACCAATAGTTATAAGATAGGTCCTGGTTAAACTTGAAATATATCTCAAATATAATACTGCAAAAGGTTGGAAGAATTGAATTCCTCATGGAAGAAATATAGAATAGTTTTCTACCTTTCAAGTGAATTCCAACTGACAATGAAAATAAAGTCATAGTGTGAAATGGGAAGGTGTCATTATATCTTAAGGCAAAGCAGAGGCAGTTTTGAGTGCATAGGAGAGAGAAGGAAACTCAGACACTGGCCTTTGATTCAGTGTGCAAAATATTTATGGCAACTTGACTCAACGGGTTGCAATAAACTCAGAGTCAGAGAATGCTTTATTAAATCAGACAAACACCTTTACAGTACTTTTAAATTTTACATTGCAACCAGAAATGAAGCAATTGTATTTTTATGTTAATATTTTTATTAATAGACAAAAAAAATATAAAGTAGGAAACCATAAAGAAAATATCTGACATCATAACATAGAAGTACAAATATCAGCAAGAGTTGTTAACATTTTGGTTTAGGCAAAAATAGGTAAATAAGCAGCATGACTAATGTGAACGGAATTTTATAAAGATAATACCTGTGCTGCAATGTATGACAAAATTACTGAGGGTTACAATAGATACCCTAAGTTTTAATAAATGATTTTAAAGAGAAAAGCCTCAGGATTAACTTTTTAAATTTTTAACTTTTATCTGAATATAAAATACTCTATATACAATAACTATGGACAGTATCTATAAAATAATTATTTTACCTATGTACTCTTTATCAAGGTCTGAGTATGAATTTAGTATCATGCACTGAAACTAGCTCTATCTTGGCATCAACAAAGAAAATTCTGGAACAGTTCTGCATGTAACATAAATGACATAACAGAAATTTTTCTACAAATTTTATTTAGTATGTGCCACAGAAGGTGTATTTATCAATCATTAAACAAAAAAATGCTGAGCCTTCTTTTGTGCAAGTTAGAGGAACTTGAATCATTTTACCTTTAGTTCTAAAAACCCATATTTATACAGTTCAACCAGATGGCAAATAATTATTCAGATTCTAATTCCCTATTAGTGAAATATAGATGAAGAAGAGAGAAATTATATATAATATATAAATATATATATATATATAAATTATATATATAACAGAATATATGTGTGTTATATTATTTTTAATATATTTCTTGTAAATTTGTGTTTTACACACTTGATAGTCCCTAATTAAATGAACAACTTAATAAAAATGAAAAAGAAAAATATTTAATATTGCATTTTAATTATTGCATAGTTTTAGAGCCTACTGTTAGATTGACTTCCTTTTTTTCTTTTCTTTTCTTTTTTTTTTTGGTTGATTTAGACAGAAATAACACCTTGCTGAGGAATTGTGAATTCTGGACACCTGTGTGATATTTTGACAGAATCAGGCTTGAAGATCCAGGCCATCAAAACTATAGACTTAAGCCCATAGACCTTAGAACACAGAGACTCACACAGTACTAACTCAGATTAGAGCTCATGACATTGGAGAATAGAATACTGGGCAGTAGGCAGCAGCCAAAAACATCAGCAACTGACCACAGCAAGCAACAGCATATATTGTTGCAATTATATAGCTCCTGTGGTCTGGTTTTAATGACCCCATCCTATTCTTTTTTTTTTTTTTTTTTTTTTGAATATTTTATTTACATTTCAAATGTTATCTGCTTTCCTGGGTTCCCCCCTCCCAGAAACCTTCTATCCCACCCCTTCCCCTGCCTGATATATGACAATCATGGAGAAAATATCTGTAAATCTGTCCATTTACCTATGTATATAACCATCAATCATCTAGCTAAAACTAATGATGATGAGTGAGAGAGCATCAGTAAAGTTAGCAGATATTAGATGATGCCAGAAAGAGATTCAAATACACTCAACTTACCAATGTGTAAAGAGAATGGAGTTGTTTAAAATACAACCTAATCTGACTCACCAGTGTTCTCTTAGAAGACATTGTCTAGAGATTATAATCTAGTCTGACTCATTGCCTATATGTTAGGAGTTATAACTAAAAAAAATTGTCAGGTATGATTGTACAAACATGTAACCTCACCATTTAGGATGTAGAGGCAGGAAGATAGGCAGTTTATAGACAGTCTTGGCTACAAAGTGATTTTGAGGCCAACCAAGGTAATGTGAAGATACCTTGTCTCAAATAAATTGGATGGTTACCACTGTTAAGTAGACTGACTCTAGAATTATCTGGGAGCCAAACCATGAGAAAGCCATGATAGTTGAAGATTATCTTGATTATATTAATTAAAGTACAGAATCCTGCCTTGATTTATGAGGGCTAGTCTCTTGGCAGAGGATCCCAGTCCCTATGAAGTGGAGAGAACAATCTGAACATTGGGGAACGTCATTGCTCTCTTATGACATAGTTGGATACACTGTGATCAGCTGCTTACCTTGTATTCCCTTGATATTTGAACATGATGAGCTATACATTGACCAGTGAGCTGAGATAAGCTCTTTCTTAAGCTTTTTATTTTCAGAATATTTTAATTCAGCAAGTGGAAAAGTGACTTAAGTAAACTAAGAAAAGAAACAAACAAGCAAAAGAGAGAGAAAGACAGAGACAAAGAGATACAGAGAGACAGAGAGAGACAGAGAGAGACAGAGAGATGTGGGAAGTGTGGAGGAGGGAAGAGAGGAACAGGGAGCAAAACTGAATGAAAAACTGTTGAGTACCACAGAAGTAGAAAATAAGATTTCAAATGGAGCACTAGAAAAAATCACAATGTGAAGTCAGCATGTCGTGTTCAATTTAAAGACAAGTTAGTTGGTATAATATAGATTATACTTCAGGTGATATCCTGTTGCTTTTAGAGGTAATGATAAGGAATAGAGTACACTGGTACATTTTCATTTCTTACATTTGTAGTGAGAAAAAATGTTATACTTACTAGTATCATAGAACTAGACTCAAAGAGGAGGGAATTTCCCTGAGGAAGGGCCATACTTCATGATATGGCCCTTCCTCAGGGAACTGTATGTTAGTAGAGACTTCTGGATGAATGCATAACAGACAACTTTGTAAGATAACTATGATTGATTCACACTGAGGTACTCATAGAGCATAAAAAATTAAAATGAATACTATTTGCAATATTACTGGACATCCTGGAGAAAATGCCAAATAGATGGATAATTTTGCCTAGGACTTTGGAAGTCAAATCTTGCCTTGAGATATGGGATTTAATAAAATTTAAACATATGAGAATTGATGGAATTTCTTGAAAGATGAGCATCTGCAGAGATGAAGGACGTCTCTGGAATTGTCTCTCATGGTATTAGGTGAACACACACACACATCTAGATCCCTCAAGGCATCTGGATATTATAGAATAAACAAGGCATAAATTCTTCTAGTTTCATCTATTATGTAAAACTAAATATCTAATCACTTAGAATAAAAGATAAAGCTGCTGTGATACAAAATCATTTTTGACACATTATAGGACCATGATACCAGCATACTTTCGAACACATTATTTAGATCATAAGTATATAGTCTGCTATGCCCAGTATTGGATCCTAAGGAGAAATGAGCATCTTAATTCAGGATAGAATCAGTAGCAAAAACAATGCAGCATTTCACAGTGAGAAATGCAGTCAAAACTTAAGCAGGATTAAAAGTGATTTGGTTAGAGAAAGGAAAAGGTCTTTGCTGGGAAGCAAATAGTTGATTTTTAAAATACAACAGAAAATGGAGGGAGGGAAAAACTCATTATAAGCATGATAATGTACCAAAAATGATATTGATAATAGTAATAACTGCACCAACATACATGATGTGAGGTGTTAATTTGTGGCAGGAAGTAATTGATTTTCACAAGGATAGTTAAAAATAATGGGTAACCCAGATTGAGCAGGCAACTGGTAGAATGAGTTATAGGAAGTAATCTTGGAAGCTTAGGACATAAATGAGATCCAGAGAAAATAAACTTGAAAAGACTGCTTTCATTTAAAAGTTAAGATAAATATCTATTGGTGTTGACATATAAGTAGTAGTCAGAAATGGAACTTATAATCTGTGTTTTTAAGGAAACATGCAATCTGCCAATTATGGAAAGTAAACAAATTTGTCATGGAAACAGAAGGATGCCAAGAAGGGAAGCAAGTGGCTATGTAGGCAAGACTCAGTAATGCTTTTGCGAAGCACTGGGTGTTCATTATTAGCAAGTGCTCAGTTTATTATGCTGAGGACATTATTTCCAGTAACCTCAATCACAAACGTGTCTTCAACAAATGTAATTGTCTATGAAAATATATGTCTTAAACTTCCCATGCTTTTAAATACTTCTCTGGTGTTCATCAAAGGTAGAGGACATAGTTCCTAGGCTCTAAATATCCATATATACTGAACAT
The DNA here is from genome assembly GCA_028551405.1 of Uromys caudimaculatus. NCBI lineage: Eukaryota > Metazoa > Chordata > Mammalia > Rodentia > Muridae > Uromys > Uromys caudimaculatus. The sequence continues at coordinate 101,748,994 of CM052706.1, read as the reverse complement.
CCTGCTCCTCAGCCATGTTGAAACACTCTACACACACACACACACACACACACACACACACACACACACACACACACACACGAATATCATCTGTAAGAAACCATTGCTTGCACTGCCACATAACAGTGGTTGTTGAGAATACCAGGAGAGAAAAGTGAGTGTATAGATTAGAATTATTTACAAATCAGAATACTGATTCACTGGGACTTTCTAAACAAAAGTTTCCTCAGCAGGACACACAGAGTGCAGTGTGCTTTGTAACTGTTAAAACAAGATCATTACATGAATCCTCAAAGACTAGCACAGAGGCTTGAAACTATCAAAATGAAACAAATCCTTTACTCCAACTCTTCCCAACACCTACCCCAACATTATAACAGCCTTTAAACTTCATTTTTTTTCTGTAACTCATTGAATCACTTAGTTTTGTTTGTGTTTAATATCTGAGTAGTTTCCCTAGCTGAGAACTCTTCTTTTCAATGCTCTACAAACCACTGGATATATTTAATGATCCAGATTGTGGAATTTCTACATTTATATTTTGCTATTCAAAATTGTTCAAATACAAATTTCTTCTCCCTTTCTGCTCTCTTCTCTGTCAATCTCAAAACTTACCATAGTATCATTTAACTTTGACTTTAGCCTATCAGAGCTTTTCAAACATACATTTAAATAGTGGCATGATGTCATTTTGTTAGTTATTATTTTCTGGCATGTTTGTTCAGACACTGAATGATCTCAGTTTTATGCTTTGTCATTTTTTTTAATGAAAAGCAACTATCAAATCAAATTTTCAGTGTCAAAATTATTAAACTTCACTATTTTCTGGGCTTTTGGAGTACAAAATTAAGTTATTCTTGATTACATCATGTTAGTTAGTATTTCTATGCTGTGATGAAACACCATGACCAAACAGCTTGGGAGGAAAGGGTTTATTTGCCTTAAATTTTCATATAAGGGTTCATCATTAAATGAAGTCAAGACAGGAACTCCAGTAGGCCAGGAACATGTAAGAAGGACCTGATGCAGAAATCATGAAGCATTATACTTCATTTCTATTTTTATTAGATATTTTCTTTATTTACATTTCAAATGTTATGCCTTTCCTGGTTCCCCACCCCCCAGAAACCCCCTATTCAACCCCTCCCCCTGCTTCTATGAGAGTGTTTCCCCACCCACCCACCCACTCCTGCCTCCTCACCCTTCAATTCCCCTATACTGGGGCACCTATCGAGTCTTCATAGAACCAAGGACATCTCCTCCCATTGATGTCCAACAAAGTCATCCTCAGCTACATATGTGGCTGGAGATATAGGTCCCCCCCATGTGTACTCCTTGGTTGGTGATTTAGTCCCTGGTAGCTCCAGGGGGGTCTGGTTAGTTGAATTTTTTTTCTTCCTATGGGGTTGCAAACCCCTTCAGCTCCTTCGGTCCTTTCTCTAACTACTCCATTGGAGATGGTGTGCTCAGTCCAATAGTTGGCTATAAGCATCCACCTCTGTATTTATCAGACTTTGGCAGAGCCTCTCAGGAGACAGCTATATCAGACTTCTTTTAGCAAACACTTCTTGGCATTCAAGTCTCTGAGGAAAAAAAAAATCAAAGAAGGTCTCAGAAGATGGAAAGGTCTCCCATACTCACAAATTGGCAGAATTAATATAGTAAAAATGGCCATCTTGCTCAAAGAAAGCTACAGATTCAATGCAATCCCCATCAAAATTCCAAATCAATTCTTCATAGAGTTAGAAAGAGCAATTTGCAAATTCATTTGGAATAACAAAAAACCTAGGATAGTGACAACTATTCTCGACTATAAAAGAACTTCTGGGGGAATCACCATCCCTTAACTCAAGCTGTATTACAGAGCAATAGTGATAAAAACTGCATGGTATTGGTACAAAGAGAGGCAGGAAGATCAATGGAATAGAATTGAAGACCCAGAAATGAACCCACACACCTACAGTCACTTGATCTTTGACAAAGGATTTAAGCCACCCAGTGGAAAAAAGACAGCATTTCCAACAAATGGTGCTGGTTGAGCTAGAGGTCAACATGTAGAAGAATGCAAATCGACCTATTGTTATCTCCTTTTACAAAGCTCAAGTCCAAGTGGATCAAGGACCACATATACTGAAACTCATAGAGGAGAAAGTGGGGAAGAACCTCGAACAATCGGGCACAGGGGAAAATTTCCTGAACAGAACACCAATGACTTATGATCTAAGATCCACAATTGACAAGTGGGACCTCATAAAATTGCAAAGCTTCTGTAAGGCAAAGGACATTGTCAATAGAACAAAATGGTAACCAACAGATTGGGAAAAGATCTTTACCAATCCTACATCCAATAAAGGGCTAGTATCCAATACATACAATGAACTCAAGAAGTTAGATTCCAGTGAACCAATTAACCCTATTAAAACTAGAAAACAGAGATAAACAAATAATTCTCAACTGAGAAATCTCAAATGGTCAAAAAGCACCTAAAGAAATGTTCAGCATCCTTAGTCATCAGAGAAATGCAAATCAAAACAATCCTGAGATTCCACCTCACATCAGTCAGAATGGCTAAGATCAAAAACTCTGGTGACAGCAGATTCTTGTACTGCAATTCTACTCATTGCTTGCTAAGTTTGCTTTTTTATACAACCCAGGACCAGCAGCCTAGGGGTTTCACTAGAACATTCTTTATCACAAGCATCTGTCACCTGAGGTTTGATCTTAGCCCTTCTGATTGGTATGAGGTGAAATCTCTACTTCATTTTGATTTGCATTTTCCTGATGACTAGGGGTGTTGAACATTTCTTTAAATGCTTCTCTCCCATTGGAGATTTCTCAGTTGAGAATTCTTTGTTTAGCTCTGCATCATTCCATCTTTAATAGGGCTAATTGGTTCTCTGAAATGTAACTTCTTGAGTTCTTTGTATAATTTGGAGATTAGACCTCTATCAGATGTAAGTTTAATAAAGATCCTCTCCCAATCTGAAGGTTGCAGTTTTGTCCAATTGACAGTGTCATTTGACTTACAGAATGTTTTCAATTTTAAGAGGTCACATTTGTCAATTGTTAATCTTAGAACCTGAGCCATTGGCGTTCTGTTCAAGGAATTTTCCCCTCTGTGATGTGTCCGAGGTCCTTTCCCACTTTCTCTTCTATTAGATTCAGAATATCTTATTTTATGTGGATGTGCTTCATCCACTTGGACTTGAGCTTTGTAAAAGGAGATAAGAAGAGATCAATTTGCATTGTCCTACATGTAGACTGCCAGTTGAACCAGCACCATTTTTTTGAATATGCTGTTTTTCCCCCACTGGATGGTTTTGGTTTCTTTGTCAAAGATCAAGTGTTCATAGGTGTGTGGGTTTACTTCTGGGTCATTAATTCTATTCCATTGATCTACTTTCTCTCTGTACCAATACCATGGCTTTTTTGTTTTTTGTTTTTGGTTTTTTGTTGTTTTTTTTAATCACTATTCTCTGTATTACAGATTGAGGTCAGAGATGGTGATTCTCCCAGGACTTCTTTTATTGTTGAGAATAGTTTTCACTATCATTGGTTTTTTGTTATTCCAGATGAATTTGAGAATTTCTCTTTCTATCTCTGGGAAGAATTGAGTTGGAATTTTGATGGGGATTGCATTGAATCTGTAGATTGCCTTCAGTATGATGTTCATTTTCACTATGTTAATCCTGCCAATCCATGAGCATGGCAGAGCTTTCCACCTTCTGAGGTCTTCTTCGATTTATTTCTTCAGAGACTTGAAGTTCTTGCCATGCAGTTCTTTCACTTGCTTGGTTAGAGTTACAACAAGATATTTTATATTATTTGTGGCTATTGTGAAGGGTGTCATTTCTTTCTCAGTCCATTTATCCTTTCAGTAGAAGGGTATTAATTTGTTTTGAGTTAATTTTATATCCAGGCACTTTGCTGAAGTTCTTCAACTGTAGGAGTTCTCTGGTAGAATTTTTGGTGTCACTTATGTATATTATCATGTCATCCACAAGTAGTGATATCTTGACTTCTTCCTTTCCAATTTGTATCCCTTTGACCTCTTTTTGTTGTCTCATTGCTCTAGATAGAACATGGAGTACTATATTTAATAAATAGGGAGAGAGTAGGCAGCCTTGTCTTGTCCTTGATTTTAGTAGGATAACTTCAAGTTTCTCTCCATTTAATTTAACATTAGCTATTGTTTTGCTGTGTATTGCTTTTCTTATGTTTAGGTATGTGCCTTGAATTCTGAACTCAACAGAGATGACATTAGCCAAAATACTCAACAAATGGGAGATAGAACCTGTAACAACCATATACAGTAGATAGGCACAGCCCCATGCTTAGCGATGAGGCCAAGCACCCATCTCAAATGTTTTAATCCAGAATTGTTCCTTTCTAAAGGAAATATAGGGGCAAAAATGTACCAGAGACTGAAAGAAAGGCCATTCAGAGACAACCTTACCTAGGGATCCATCCTGTCTGCAGACATCAAAGCCTGACATTGTTGCTGATGCCAAATACTGCTTGATGACAGGAGTCTAGTATAGCTGTCCCCTGGGAGGCTCTGCCAGAACCTGACCAATACTGATGCAGATACTGACAACCAACCATAGGACTGAGACTGGGAACCTCAATGGAAGAGTTAAGGGTTGGAATGAAAGAGCTGATGGCTTACTGATTAAAACTCCATAGGAAGAAAAATAATGTCAACTAACAGGATCCCCCAGAGTTCCCAGGGACTAAACTACTAACCAAAGAGTATACATGGAGGATCCATGTATACATGGCTCCAGGTACATATGTAGCAGATGATTGCCTTATATGACTTCAATGTGAGTAGAGATCCTTGGCGCTCTGGAGGCTTGTTGCCCTAGCATATGGGACTTCTAGAGTAGTGAGGCAGGAGTGGGTAGGTGGGTAGGAGAGCACCATCATAGAGGTAAAGTGGAGGGTAGATTGGGATGGGGGATTTTGGAGGGGAGACCAGGAAGGGGGACATTTGAAATGTAAATAAATAAAATAGCCAATGAAAGATAAAATTAAAAAAATGAACTATTTTAGGGACACTTAAAATAATGAAAAAAAGAAAGAAAATCAACATGATAGAATAACCCTTAGCCAAACTAACTAAAGGGAACAGAGACATTATCCAACTTAACAAAATCAGAAATGAAAAGTGAGACAAAGCATCAGAAATTAAGGAAATTTGAAAAACTCATCAGATTTTACCACAAAAGCCTTTACTCAACAATACTGGAAAATCTAGATGAAATGGATAACTATTTAGACAGATACCATGGAGCAAAATTAAATCAAGGGCAGGTAAACTCCCTAAACAGTCCCCTATCCTCTAAGGAATTAAAAGTCATTAAAAACCTCCCAACACAAAATTCCCCAGGTCCAAATGACTTTAGTGGAGAATTCTACCAACCCTTCAAAGAAGAGCTAATACCAACATACCTCAAACTATTCCACACAATAGAAACGGAAGCTAATTCATTCTGTGAAGCTACAGTTACTCTGATACCTAAACCACACAAAGATCTCATAAACAAAGAAAACTTCAGGCCAAATTTGTTTATTAATATTGAAGCAAAAATATGCAATAAAATTCTAGCAAACATATCCAAGAACCATCATTCACCATGATCAAGTAGGTGTCATCCCAGGGATCCAGGAATGTTTCAATATATGAAAATCCCTCTAGAAAGTATAAGAGATCAGGGAAGTGAGAGACTCTAAGGACTCAATGTTAGGAACCTTAGATGAAATGCCCAACAGTGGAAAAGGGAACTGGAAGAATCCAACTCCAGCAGATAGACAAGGGCCTCAAGTGAAAAGATGGGATTGCCAACCCACAGTCAAAATTTCTGACCCAGAATTGTCTCTGTCTAAAAGAACTGCAGGGACAAAAAATGAAGAAGAGACTGGGGGAAAGGTAGTTCAGTGATTGCCCAAATTGGGATCCATCTCACGGGGAGGCCCCAAGGCCTGACACTAATCTTGATGCTAAGGTGTGGTTACAGGAGCATGGCATGGCTATCCTCAGAGAGCCCCTACCAGCAGCTGATTGAAGCAGATGCAGATGCTTGCACCCAAGCATTGGACTTAAGTCAGGGACCCCTATTAGGTGAACGATGGAAGAAGCTGAAGAGGAGGTGACCCCATAGGAAGACCAGCAGTCTCAAATAATCCAGACTCCTGGGAGCTCCCAGACTCTGAACCACCAAACAGGCAGCATAAACGAGATGGTCTGAGGCTCCCGAAACCTATAAAGCAGAGGACTGCCTAGTCTGGCCCCAGTGGGAAATTGGGGGAGGCCCCAGGGAGAAAGGCAGCATGGTGGGGGAGGAACATCTTCCTGGAGACAGGGGGATAGAATGGGATGAAGGAATGGACTGTGGGAGGTGGGACAGGAAGAGTGGGCAATAGCTGGATTGTAAATAAACATAAACATAAACATAAACATAAACATAAACATAATAATAATAATAATAATAATAATAATAATAATAATAATAATAATAAAGAAAATCCTTAAAGGTGAAACAGGTCTTGTCACTCCACTGCCTCAACTAGTCAGGACTTCAGTCACTTCTCACAATAATCTCATAGGCTACCTTCAATGAGTAACAATGCAGAGCGCAAAGATATTTCTAACAGTGAACTGGGCACCAGAAATTTTGGAGAAACTTATCTTGACCCTTCTCTTTTGGGTGATTCAATTCTTCTAATGATCACAAATAAAACTTTTATAAAAGTTATCAAAACATGAAAAAGAAGTGAGGGTTGTGCAGAAGATGGAGGTCTGTCTGGCTTGCTAAGCTTCTGAGGATGCAAAACTTCTACCAGCTATGGTGTTTGGTCAGATGGAGCTGAAAAATCAGCCTTTGTTAACAGGAGACCAGCCCATTAAAGTAAAATCTTTGTTTTACTGGGAAAACTGATGCAAGTTATGTGGAGCTTAGAAAATTGTGGTGATTAAGAGGAGACCAGCATCCTTCAGGTAAAATCTACTGGGAACTGATTCGGAGCTGTGTTCAAGAGATGACCAGGATGTACCTTGCACTGACAGCTGAACTTTGTACTGTGTCATCCAGATGGTGCTAGTTTTGCAAACGTGAAAGCATCATAGAAAGTTACTGAGGCTTGTCACTGTCGGAGAACAGGAGAGGTAATTCTTTGGTGAAGGTGCAGGCTCCGTAGCAATAGAAGGCTCAGGATTGAAGAGTAATGCAGAGAAGATGATGCTTAGCATAGGGAATAGAGCCAAGGTGAGTCTATTGGTGAAGGTGTAGGCCAGTTACAGCAGACTCCAACATGTTGGGACGCCATTGGGATGACCACCAACAATAATGGTGGAGTGGCGCTTACCAGAGCTTAGCAGAAAAGCTCCATTTGCTGCAAAGGATGGAACTGGAGAAGTGACTCAAACCATTTGGAAGAGTCTGGAAGATTGTGAGTAGATCACACACATTGGATTATTCTCATTATTGGGAGTTTGGTTTTGTTATGATCCCCCTCACCCTTGCTTCTTTGAGGTTGCTCCCCACCCACCCACTCCTAATTCACTCTCCAAGCATTCCCCTACACTAGGGAATCCAGCCTCCACAGGACCAAGAGCCTCCTCTCCCATTGATGCAAGATAAGGCAATGCTCTGCTACCCATGCAGCTGGAGCCATGGGTCCCTCGATGTGTATTTTTTGGTTGGTGGTTTAGTCCCTGTAAGCTCTAGGGGGTCTACTTGGTTGTTATTTTTCTTCTTCCTATAAGATTGCAAATCCCTTCAACTCCTTCCACAAACTCGTCCATTGGGGTGCCCTTGCTCAGTCCAATGGTTGACAGCAAACATCTGCATCTGTATTGGTCAGGTTCTGGCAAAGCCTCTCATGGTCCAGCAAAACCAGGCTCCTATCAACAAGTACTTCTTGGCATGAGCAATAGTGTCTGGGTTTGGTGTCTGCAGATGGGATGGATCACTAGGTGGTGGCAGTCCCTGCATGGCCTTTCCTTCAGTCTCTGCTTCAATCTTTGTCCCTGCATTTCCACTGAACAGGAACAATTCTGTGTTAATATTTTTGAGCTGGGTGGGTGGTCTCATCCCACAACAGGGAGCCATGCCTAACATCTGGATATTGTCTCTACAGGTTCTTTCTCCCATTTGTTGGGTATTTAGCTAATGACATCCAAGTTGAGTCCTGAGTGCTTCTTGCTTTCTTGGCATCTGGGACTTTCTATTGGCTAAACCCAGTTCCCCATTCCCCACTGCTATCCACCTTCATTCAATTTTCTGACCCTCTGTACATCTCCCTGTCTCCTCCCACCTGATCCTGCTCCATATATCCCCTTGCCCTCCTCTCTCCATCTCTGGTTACTCCCTCCCTCTACCTCCCATGATTGTTTTATTTACTGTTCTAAGTAGGAATGAAGCATCCATACTTAGGCCTTCTTCCTTCCTGAGTTTGATATGGTCTGTGAGTTGTATCATGGATATTCTGAGCTTTTTGCCTAGTATCCACTTATCAGTGAATACATACCATGTGGGTTCTTTCTGTCTGGGTTACCTCACTCAGAATGATATTTTCTAGTTCCATCCATTTGCCTGTGAACTTGATGAAGTCATTGTTTTTAATAGCTTAGTAGTACTCCATTGTGTAAATGTACCGTATTTTCTGTATGCATTCCTGAGCTGAGGGACATCTGGGTTGTTTTGAGCTCCTGGCTATTATAATTAAAGCTGCTAAGAACATAGTGGAGCATGTGTCCTTATTACATGTTGGAGCATCTTCTGGGTATATGCCCAGGAGTGGTATAGCTGAGTCCACAGGTAGTACTATGTCCAATTTTCTAAGGAACTGCCAGACTGATTTACAGAGTGGCTGTACCAGCTTACAATCCCATCATCAATGGAGTAGTGTTCCTCTTTCTCCACATCCTCACTAGCATCTGCTGTCACTTGAGTTTTTTACCTTAGCCATTCTGACTCATGTGAGGTGGAATCTCAGGGTTCTTTTGATTTGCATTTCCCTGATGATAAGAACAATGAACATTTTTTAGGTGCTTCTCAAGCCATTCAAGATTCCTCAGTCGAAAATTCTTTATTTAGCTCTGTTTCTCATTTTTAATAGGGTTAATTGATTCTCTGCAATGTAACTTCTTGGGTTCTTCATATACTTTGGAGATTAGCCCTCTGTCAGATGTAGGGATGGTAAACATATTTTCCCAATCTGTAAGTTGCTGTTTATTACCTGTTGACAGGGTCCTCTGCCTTGCAGAAGCTTTTCAATTTTATGACATCCCATTGGTCTATAGTTGATCTTAGAGCCTAAGCCATTGGTGTTCAGTTCAGGAAATTTTCTCCTGTACAGATATGTTCTAGGCTCTTTCACACTTTCTCTTTTGTTTGATTCACTCTATCTGGTTTTATGGGGTGGTCCTTGATAACTCAAACAAATTAGTTGCCTTTCTCTACTTAAAGAACTAATGGGCTGAGAATAAAATTAGTGAAATGACACTTTTCACAATACACACAAGTAATATAAAATGTCTTGGTGTGACTATAACCAAGCAAGTGAAAGATCTGTAAGACAAGAACTTCTAGTCGCTGAAGAAAGAAATGAAAGAAGACCTCAGAAGGTGGAAAGCTCTCCCTTGCTTGTGGATCATCAGGATTAACATAGAAAAATGTCCATCTTACCAAAACCATCTACAGATTCAATGCAATCTGCATCATAATTCCAACCCAATTCTTCACAGAGATAGAAAGAGCAATTCTCAAATTCATCTGGAATAACAATAAAAACAAGACAGTGAAAAACCTATTCTCAACAATAAGAGAATTTATGGGGAAATCACTCTCCCTGACCTCAAGATCTACTACAGAGCAACTGTGATATATAAACAAAACAAAACAAAATAAAACAAAACAAAAAAACATGGGATTGGTAAAGATACAGACATTCTGATAAATGGAATAGAATTGAAGATCCAGAATTAAACTCACACACCTATGATCACTTGATCTTTGACAAAGAAGTCAAACCATCCAGTAGAAAAAAAGACAGCATATTTAACAAATGGTGGTGGCTCAAGTCGAGGTTAGCATGTAGAAAAATGAAAATTTATCCATCATTATCTCCTTGTACAAAGCTCAAGTCTAAGTGGATCATATTGATTTTCTTAAAGCACCAGCTTTTGCTTTTGTTGATTCCTTGTATTGTTCTATTTGTTTCTAATTGGTTAATTTTTGTACTTTGTTTATTACCTGCCTTCTATTCCTCTTCAGTGTGCTTGCTTCTTTATTTTCTACTGCTCTCAGGTGCACAGTAAAGTTGCCAGTGTAAGATCTCTTCAATTTTGTTATTAGGGCACTTAGGACTATGAATTTTCCTCTTAGCACTGCTTTCATTGTCCCCTAAGTTTGTATATTCTGTGTCTTCATTTTCATTGAATTCCTAAATGTCTTTAATTTCTTTATTTCTTCCTTGATCAATAATCATTGAGATCATTAAGTAGAGATGTTCAGTTTTCAAGGATATGTGGGCTTTTTTTTTGTTTTTGTTTTTTTGTTATTGAAGTCTAGCCATAGTTCATTGTGATCTGATAGGATGCATGGGATTATTTCGGTCTTCTTTTATCTGTTGAAGCTTGTTTTACAACAGATTATATGGTCAGTTTTATAGCATGAGCTAAGAAGCAGGTATATTCTTTTGCTGTAGGGTGAAATGTTCTGGATATATCTGTTAAATCCATTTAGCACATAACATATTAGTTTCAGTTTGTCTTTGTATAGTTTCTTTTTCAATGACCTGTCCATTATTGAGAGTGAGGTGTTGAACTCTCCCACTATTATTGTGTGAGGTTCAATGTGTGTTTTCAGATTTAATAAGGTTTCTTTTATGAATATGGTTGCCCTTGCATTTGGGGCATAGATGTTTAAAATTGAAACTTCCTCTCAGTCCATTTTCCCTTGATGAATATGCAGTGTCCTTCCCCATCTCATTGATAACTTTTGCATCCAATAAAAAGTCTATTTTATTGGATGTTTGAATGGAAAATCCCACTAGTTTCTTGGAAAGCATTTTTACACCCTTTTGGTCTGTTGTAGTGTCTTTGTCATTATGGTGTGTTTCTTATTCATATGCAGCAAAATGCTGGATCTTCTTTGTTTATCCAGGCTGCTGTTAGCCTATGTTTTTTTTGGGGGGGGTAGGGAATATGTTCATTGATGTTGAGAGATATTAAAGACAGATAATTGCTAGTTTCTCTTATGTTTGTTGTTGGAGGCAGTATTTGTGTGTGTGTGTGTGTGTGTGTGTGTGTGTGTGTGTGTGTGTGTGTGTATATGTGTGTGTGTATGTGTCCTGTTAGGTTTTTTTGTGATATGATTAACTTCCTGTTTTTCTTTCTTTGCTTCTGATGGAGTTTTCCTTCTAGAAACCTCTGTAGGCTGGATTAGTAGATATATATTGCTTAAATTTGTTTTTGTCATGGAATATTTTGGTTTCTCCATCTATGATAATTGAACATTTTGCTGGTTATTGTAGCCTGGACTGGCATTTTTGTTCTCTTAGGGTCTGCAAACATCTGTTCTAGGATCTTCTGCCTTTTAGAATCTCTGTTGAGAAGTCTGGTGTAATTCTGATAGGTCTGCCTTTATATGTGACTTGGCCTTGTTCCCTTACAGCTTTTAATATTCTTTCTTTGTTCTGTGCATTTAGTGTTTTGATTATTGTGGGACAGGAGGATTTTCTTTTCTGGTTGAGTCTATTTAGTATTTTCTGTAGGCTAATTCATGGCCAAATCTTTTTTAGGTTGGGGATGTTTTCTTCTATAATTTTGTTGAAGATATTTTCTGGTTCTTTGAGTTGGGAATCTTTACTCTCTTCTATTGCTAAAATTCTTAGATTTGATCTTTTCATCATGTCCTGGATTTCCTGCATGTTTGGGATTAGGAGTTTTTTTATGCTTTGTATTTTCTTTGACCATTGTGTCAATATTTCTATGGTGTCTTCTATGCCTGAAATTCTTTCTTCTATCTCTTGTGGTCGGTTGGTGATGCTTGCACATGTAGCTCCTGACCTCTTTCGTAGATTTTCTATTTCCAGCATGGCCACCTTTTGTGATTTCTTTATCATTTCTACTTCAATTTTTAGGTCTTGGGCTGCTTTGCTCAATTTCTTCACCTGTTTATTATATTTGCCTGTATTACTTTTAAGGGATTTATTTGTTTCCTCTTTAAGGGCTTCTATTTGTTTAACTGTGTTTTCCTGTATTTCTTTAAGTGAGTTATTTTTATCCACCTTAAACATCTCTATTATATTCATGAGATGGGATTTTATGCCAGCATCCTTCTCTTCAGGTGAATTGGGGTATCCAGGGCTTGCTGTGGTGGAAGAACTGGGTTCTAACGGTGCCATAGTAGATTGGCTTCTGTTGCTCATGATTATACACTTGCCTCTTGCCATCTGGTTATCTCTTTTGCTAAAAGGTCTGGGTATTTCCTGTGTCACCAGGTTGCAAAAGATCTTTTGGAAGACTTGTGGCCCTGGCTGCTGTAAATATTCTGGGAGGCCTGCAAACTATGGGGTGTTGAGAGGGGCAGAAATGCTGCTCTGCCACAGTGGAGATGCAGACAGGAAGGGAGTTGGTGTTTACATGTAGGGAGGGGTCCCTTGTCCTCTGGGCACCTTGGGGGTCGCAGCTGCTGTAGGTATTTGGGTGGGTATCTTACCTATTGCTCTGGCTGCAGCAGACCTCCTGGGAGATCTAGAGAGTGTGGGGTGTTGAGAAGGGCAGACATGCCCCGTCTTGGTGGCAGTGCAGACCAGAAGTATCCTCAACATTTTTATCTTTTCACCTCCAACTTAATAGCCCACTCTCCTCTTTACACTCAATGGATCTTCTAGTGCAAAGTTTCAAAGTCCTCCTACAATCTTCACCCAAACATGGTTAAGTTTATTACAGCAATTCTTTACTCTCATGGTACCAATTTCTATCCTAGTGAGGGTTACTACAGCTATGATGAATGGACAAGATCAAAGAATATTGGGGAAGAAAAGGTTTATGTGGCTTAAAGATCCATATTCTTGTTCATCATTGAACGACATCAGGACAGGAACTCAAACATGATAATGGCCTGCAGATAGGAGCTAATTCAGAGGTCATGGGGGATGTTGCTTACTAGTCTGCTTTCCATGGCTTTTCAGTCTGCTTTTTTATAGACTCAGGGCAATCATCCCAGTGATGGTACCATCCAAAAGGTGCTGGGCCTTCCCCCATCAATGTCAACTCTATTCTCTGAATCTTCACAAAGTAAAAACATAACCTTTTGCAGTACTAAGGATTTAATCATGGAAGATGTTTTTATTACTGTTATATTTTTGCCAACTTCTCATGATTATTATTTGTAAAATACAGGGGCATGCATCCTCACGAGTATTGACAGAACCAGTCTGATCTAGTATTAGAAATTCTCATCTTAGGCTCTATGAAATGCTTTGCTAAAGTATTGCATTTACATGAAGACCATGTCTTGAAGCACAGAATATTAGGTCAGCCCTTAATGAACTCTAGGTTTCTGGTAATGAGAAATATGTCACCTATTACAACTTTAGTACTTTTACTGTATGATTTATAGTTTTTTCAGATGAATTAATTTACTACATTGCTAAAGGAAAGTGCTATATTTTGTATTTCTGCGCCTTCACATTTCATAATCAACTTGGTATTCAGTAATTGCCAGAACCATTTTCAAATTCAGTCATTTTATCAATGGTATTTCTAAAATCACTCATTCACTTATGAGAGGAACTGAATTGCTTTGTATTTCACAGTGACTGTGCAATACTGTGCTGAAAACCATTCTTTGTCTAGACTTCTTCTGGGACTTTAAAGAGAACATTTAGTATGAAAATCGAACACCTGGGTACGGGGGAAATTTCCTGAACAGAACACCAGTGGCTTATACTCTAAGATCAAGAATAGACAAATGGAACCTCATGAAATTGCAAAGCTTCTGTAAGACAAAGGACATTGTCAATAGGACAAAATGGCAACCAACAGATTGGGAAAAGATCTTAACCAATCCTATGTCCGATAGAGGGCTAATATCCAACATATACAAAGAACTCAAGAATTTAGATTCCAGAAAACCAAATAACCCTATCAAAAATGGGGAATAGAGCTAAACAGAGAATTCTCAACTGAGGAAATTCGCAGGGCTGAGAAGCACCTAAAGAAATGTTCAACATCCTTAGTCATCAGGGAAATGCAAATCAAAACAAGCCTGAGATTCCACCTCACACCAGTCAGAATGGCTAAGATCAAAAATTCAGGTGACAGCAGATGCTGGCGAAGATGTGGAGAAAGAGGGACACTCCTCAACTGTTGGTGGAATTGTAAGCTGGTACAACCACTCTGGAAATCAGTTTGGCGGACCCTCAGAAAAATGGACATAATACTACCTGAGGACCCAGCTATATCTCTCCTGGGCATATACCCAGAAGATGCTCCAACATGTAATAAAGACACATGTTCCACTATGTTCATAGAGCCATATTTATAATAGCCAGAAGCTGGAAACAACCCAGATGTCCCTCATCAGAGGAATGGATACAGAAAATGTGGTACATTTGCACAATGGAGTACTACTCAGCTATAAAAAACAATGACTTAATGAAATTTGCAGGCAAATGGATGGAACTTGAAAATATCATCCTGAGCAAGGTAACTCAGTCACTAAAGAACGAACATGGTATGTACTCACTGATAAGTGGATATTAGCCCAAAAGTTCAGAATGCCCAAGTTTCACTTAACAGTAACAGCTGGACAGAGAGTGAGGTCCCAGATGGAGGAGTTGGAGAAAGAACTGAAGGAGCTGAGGGAGTTCGCAGTCCCAAGGAGGGAGCAATAGTGTCAATGGGCCTGACCCCCCACCCCGGTCGTCCTGGAGTTTGGACCACCAACCAAAGAATACACATCGAGGGACCCATGGTTTGGGCCACATATATGGCAGAGGATGGCCTCGTTGGCCATCAGGGAGAGGAGAGGTCCTTGGGCCTGAGGGTGTTAGAGGCCCCAGTAAAGGGGAATGCCAAGGTGGGAATATGGGAATGGGTGGGCGTGTAGGTGGGAGATGGAATTTCCTCATAGAGGCGGGGATGGAGAGGGGATAGGGGGTTTCCAAAGAGGAGACCTAGAAAAGGGGAAACATTGGAAATGTAAATAAAGTATCAAAAAATAAATTAATTAATTAAAAAAAAAGAAAATCCGAAGTATATTTTTAGTGCACAGATACAAATGGATCACCCTTATATAGTACATTTTATTTGACAGTAAGAAGCAATACCAAAGCATGACTCTATATTTTCCAGGGATGGGAGGATAGAGTGGATCAGTATAATCACACTTGATAATATACCAATTTGAAAAATACAATTCTCGAAGTAGAATGGGAAATCTACTCTTAAACCTTACTGCTTAAGGAATGGGAATAAACCTTTATTTAAAATCACCTACCCATTTCCCACTCTTAATAAAGACAAAGTGAATTAAATTCTTTTAACGTGGTCAAAATTAGGAAAGGAAGGCTATGAAGAGGAAACATATTCTTGACTGTTGTATTTTTGTTGTACTCTATAACGTCCAGTGCTTTGCTAGATGTTGCCTCTCCTCCCTCAACAGCCAGAATAGCACCTTTTGGCATCGTGAATGCTTGTTATTACTAAGTCTGCTTATTGTACTGTTCCAGACTGATTCTTCTGTGTCCTATACATTTAGACGTGACATATCCTCAACTTTTGAATCTTGGCATCTTGTTCTGTTAGGCAGCCTAGAGCAATAGCAAATGCCTGTGCTATTTCAGGCTGTTTCTTACTTGTTTCCAGTCATTTCTCTACAGAGGAAGCTGGACATCTGACAGGAGTTCCATCTAGCCTTACTGGATTTCTGAACCCTGGATTCTGATGATTTTTTTTTTTAATTTTCAAATCAGATAAAAAATAAAATATTCAGATGGTAAAACATACATTTATTTATTTATTTATTTATTTATTTATTTATTTATTTGTAAAAGTAATTGAAATGTATACAAGAGATGTGATTGGCTTATGCTGCTAACTCATTTATTTTATTGATTTTCAGTTTACAATGCTCTGGCTTCTGTATAACTTATTGTAAACTATTGCACTGTAAAATTCTACATTTCCTTGCCTTTTGGTGACCTCACTTAGATAAGAAGAGCATATGGTCTCAGTGAGTATGAAAAGTGAGTATAAGATTGAACTGTTTTAGAATATGCCAAAAGCAAACATAACAAAAACTCTTCCCAGTGTTATCTAATGAACAAAAATGATAATTGACCAGATGTTCCAAATTCACAATAATTAGACCCATAAAATCTCTCCAATAGAAACAGGCAAGAATATAAAAGCCTATACTTTATGTGCTTATGCTATGAATTTAGAATGTAAATTAACTTACTACTGTTTTAAATTGAAAACTGTGTAAAATCATATAACATTGATTTTGTTTCTTAAATTGGCTAAAATGTACCAATATTTATAATATATATTATACAATATTTCTGTTATAGTTGTAACAGCTCTAAAATATAACATGCAAGAAAACTGTTATTTTAAGAACAATTAGCCCTTCTCAGTAAGCTACACAATAACTAGATAGCTTCCTTTTTAAAAGTTTATCAGATGGATAAATATTTTATTCAGTTATCATTGTCAAAATTCTAACAGAGAAAACACTTAAAATAATGCTAGAATGCTCAGAGAACTTACTGAAATACAGTTGCTACAAGTATTTTACATTTTAATATATTTGAAAATAAAATATCTGTTTTTTTTTTCATTAAAAATTAGTAATCAACAGGAAAATTGTCTTATACATAATAGTCTATTATGCTACATACTAAAATCATGCTCCCCCCATGATAATATTATCTATTTATTTGTAAAAGCAGTGTTGGCTGTATTTGAAAATCATTATAAATTATGGAAAAGAACTCTTCAACTAATCTACTACTTTCTGAAAATATTAAAATGGAATATGTTACTGTATACATTAAGATAATTTTAATTAATTTATTCATAACAATAAGTTAAATAGGGAAGAAATAACAGTGTTAGCAAATAGTAATGTATTATGTCTAGATTTAGGAAAGGCAAAGAGAAAAAAGAGCATGAGATAATACATACTTCAAATTGATAATATAACCAGTGGGAAATGAGAATACGGGGAAAAAACCACAGAAAAATCACTTAAAACAGAATGTATTTTTTGTCAGACTTTATACATTTTTAGGAATGGTCCACTCGGTTTTCACTATTGTATTTAGTGGTGACTTCTCTTGTTCAATTGTTTTGTAACATAAGTCCAAATAATGTCTTCATTAAGTTTTTCTTTGAAATTTTTACATCGAGTTCTCAATCTAACACATTTCTAAAATTTTCTTCGTGAGAAACAAGCAAGTGTAGAGAACTAGCCTCTGGGATTCATTTGGAGGTCAAAAGAACATTCCTGGTGCCTGGACACATCTTTTCTTCCTTGAAATGTGAGTGTGGTAAATCTGGGCAGGAGTACACATTCAGTATTTATTTGGTCAGGATTTACCCTCAACCCTCACTGATGCTTTTCACATTTGTTCATTGTGCTTCATCCATGATTAAAAATTCAGATGCTAAAATATTAGAAATAAATAGTACAGGCTTCTAGTTTGGTACAAAACAAGCAAGCAGACAAACTATATTCCAGGCAGTCTTCATTGAAATTCTAAAACCAAATATTCATAGAACTTGGACAAATAATCTCAGAATTTTTATGGAAACAGAAAAGACCTAGTATAACCAAATCAATTTGGAACAATAATAATACTGATCGAAGGTTCATAATTTCTGATTTCATGTTATAAAATAGAAATACAGTAATAAAAACTGTGTGATGCTGCCTTTATAAACTTACACATGAAATTATTGAATAGAATTAATGACCCCTGTATAAACCCACACAGAGATTAACCAGGGACTTTTGTACGATCAAGAGTTTGGTAATACCCACTGGAGTGTGTTGTGCTCAGTAGAGGAAACATTCAATGTAATACTGATTGTCATTGCTTCCTATCTTTGATTGTTTTTGATGTATAACATAGATTGTGGTGCAGTGGTATTTGCTTGCATTTGAAACAATAAATTTTGTATTTTTTCCTACTTTCTCCCTTAGTCCTTCGATTATTCAAATATGTAAGCTATTGAATTTTCATGTAGTCATGTAGTTTTCATAGCTTATTATTCTTGTTGTTTTCTAATTCTCCTCTATTGTACTAAAATATTATACTCAATATGACATCAGAGTTGTTTCTTAGTTTATTGAGAATTATTGATATTCCTTTGGCCAGTGCTATAACATATCCTTGGGAATGCTCTTTGCTTGAATGAGAAAAGCATGCATTTACCAACTAGATGATACATGAGATGATACATGGCTTTAAGATACCATTTAATTCAATTAGTTCCTAATTGCTAGTTCCTGTTTGCTGAATTTGGCATGCCACATTATCTTATTGGAATCTATTATCCCTTTTAAGTTTACTAACTTTTGATTTATTTACTTGTGACATATTAGGATATCTATGTTATATTTACAATTATTATTTTCTTTTGCTTAATGGACCTGCTATCTCCTTACAATCTTCTTCATGCCATTGTATGGCTTTTTATTTAAAGACTGTGCTATAAAATGTAAATATGGATGAGTATTCCTGCCTCCCTGTTGACTACTTTAGTTGGAACGTGTAACCTAATCTCTTGATTCTTGTAACTGTGATTCCTTAGATGTGCATGCGTTTCATGAGAAACATTTGGGATTAAATGTGTGTCCTAAGGATATATCTGTATTCCAACCAGATAATAATAAAATCTAGGAAGTTATCTGCATTGCAGTCAGATTACATAGACCTAGAAGGTCTTTGGATGTGATCCCCTGCTAGAGCAGCAGCCTTGTTCCAGAGTTAAAATATCTCTACAGATGAGTATTTCATTTGCCTGACCTTATAGCAATTTCTTCATCTTATTACATGGGAATTGTCCTGGATTCATAGGTTCCTGGACTTTGGCCATTTCACTATAATAAACATGGTGCCAACATTTAATCCTAAACCCTTGGTTTCATTTTTTACCTCCTCATACATGAAGAGTGTTTCTTTCTCTAATGGATTATTTAGTGTTGAGGGAGTAATGATGATCTTTTTCCTTCCTTTCTTTAATATGCTCTTCCAAGTTTTTATACTTAAATCATATAGCCAAGTCTTCCATATGGCTTCATTATGTTCTTATGAAGAGTTTGTTCCATGACTATCTAGTGTTTTTGCTGGAAAACAATCATGGAAGCATTGATTGATCTCAGATATATTTTGTTCCACATACCCAAGATTCTTGATTTTTAAAAATTATTTATTTTCATTTTATATGGATGAATGTTTTAATTACATGTATATACATACATATATATATATATATATACACACACTATATATTCTAGATATGAGCAGAAGTTCAGTGTCACTGGTTCACCTACAGCTGAAGTTAAAGCTTCTGTGTGGAGCTGAGACTCAAACCCTAGTCCTCAATAGGTGTGATTTGACTCATTGATTTATTTGTCTAACCCAAAACTGATGAAACATTTAAAGGATAAGAATCTTTTAGTTCTGTTCTCTGAAATATGTTGGTGGTAACAGGTATCTTGGTCATTCTGTAACATTTTAACTCAATGATGACAACCTAGTAACAACATGAAGAAACAAAGAGCCAGATATTTTAACTGAATATTTGCATCAAAAAAGAAAAAAAAATTAAGATATTTCTGCAATGACATTTTGAAATGCACATGTTTTATACAAGATACTCATTTCTAACAGGTAAATATCATTCAAATCATCTTTGATATGGCAAAGTTAAAAAAAAAAAAAAAGGAACCACAATTAGCCAGATGTGTTTTGAATCAAATGTGTCTCTTTATGATCCATATAATCAAAATTTATGAATATTAAGTAGACATATGAATATATTATGCTTGTTATTTACTTTTTTAAATTATTACATTGTTGTACTCTTAAAATTATTTTACAAAGTTGATTTAGAAAGCAATATGTAAAATTTTAAAAATTGTGTCTTTTATAGAAGTTAGCTAAAATAATTTTCTTGAAAATTTGATTTTATCAAACCTATTAATAGTACAATGTTAAGAATTTAGGAAAGGACATTAAAAATAACTCACAAATGCATGTATATAGACTATTGTACTGCTAAAGAGATGTTTGAGGGCAATGGTTCAGATTAAAGATATATACCACCACTCCTCGACCTAAGCTGTTCGTTACTTGCAACTTGTTCTGTCCTAGGCTGCCTTGAGCACAGAGATCTGCTTGCCTCTCTCTCCTGAGATTAAATGTGTGCACCACCATTCTTGGACCTAAACTTTTCATTGCCACTGTGCCTGAAGATCTGGATCAAAAGTGTGTGTCTTCCAGACTCAAGACCTGTATCACAGGAGTGCCCTCCATTTCCATATTCAAGATGTAATCAAGTTTACAACTGAGAACAGCCATCACAGGTTTCCAGTGCTGAGAGTGAAAGTACAGATAAGTCTTCCATCCCTAACCAAAAGCTGTCTCCAATTGATAACCACTTTTTTTTTTCTCTTTCCATTTCTTTTTTTTAATTTTATTTATTTATTTTTGATACTTTATTTACATTTCCAATGTTTTCCCTTTCCAGGTCTCCTCTTTGGAAACCCCCTATCCCCTCCCCCTTCCCCTGCCTCTATGAGAGCATTCCCCCTCCCACTCCAGTAATCCCACCTTCACATTCCCCTTTCTTGGGGCCTCTAACACCCTCAGGCCCAAGGGCCTCTTCTCCCTCTGATAGCCAACAAGGCCTTCCTCTGCAACATATGTGTCTGAGCCATGGGTCCCTCGACATGTATTCTTTGATGGTGGTCCAGCCTCCAGGAGCACCAGGGAGGTCAGTCCAGTTGATACTGTTCCTCCCTCCATGGGGCTGCAAACTCCCTCAGCTCCTTCAGTCCCTTCTCCCACTCCTCCATCTGGGACCTCACTCTCAGTCCAGCAGTTACTGTAAAGTAAAACTTGGGTATTCTGAACTTTTGGGCTAATATCCACTTATCAGTGAGTACATACCATGTTTATTCTTTTGTGACTGAGTTACCTCACTCAAGATGATATTTTCAAGTTCTATCCATTTACCTGCAAATTTCATTAAGTCATTATTTTTTAATAGTTGAGTAGTGCTACATTGTGTAAATGTACCACATTTTCTGTATCCATTCCTCTGCTGAGGGACATCTGGGTTGTTTCCTGCTTCTGGCTATTATAAATATGGCTGCTATGAACATAGTAGAGCATGGGTCTTTATTACGTGTTGGAGCATCTTCTGGGTATATGCCAAGGAGAGGTATAGCTGGATCCTCAGGTAGTATTATGTCCCTCCCTGTACAAAGCTCTAGTCCAAGTGGATCAAGGACCTCCACATAAAACCAGATACACTGAATCTAATAGAAGAGAAAGTGGGGAAAAGTCTCGAACACATGGGTACAGGGGAAAATTTCCTGAACAGAACATCAATGGCTTATGCTCTAAGATCGAGAATCGACAAATGGGACCTCATGAAATTGCAAAGCTTCTGTAAGGCAAAGGACACTGTCAATAGGACAAAATGGCAACCAACAGATTAGGAAAAGATCTTTACCAATTCTATGTCCGATAGAGGGCTAATATCCAACATATACAAAGAATTTAAGAATTTAGACTCCAGAAAACCAAATAACCCTATCAAAAATGGGGAACAGAGGTCAACAGAGAATTCTCAACTGAGGAAATTCACAGGTCAGAGAAGCAGCTAACGAAATGTTCAACATCCTTAGTCATCAGGGAAATGCAAATCAAAACAAGTCTGAGATTCCACCTCACACCAGTCAGAATGGCTAAGATCAAAAACTCAGGTGACAGCAGATGCTGGCGAGGATGTGGAGAAAGAGGAACACTCCTCCATTGTTGGTGGGATTGTAAGCTGGTACAACCACTCTGGAAATCAGTTTGGCGGACCCTCAGAAAAGATAACCATTTTTCAAAGGAAACAACTAGTTTCTGTAGTAGTCATAAAAACACACCTAGACCCAGCAGTAGATCGCCTACACAAAATGAACTTGGTGGTATCTTTGGAGGCTTTTTGATCTTATAATGTTTTGTCAAGGAATTCTTGTTCCTTGTATTTTTAATCATACAAGTCTTTTGCATGTATATTATAGCTTTCAATCTTGTGTTTTTGATGAGGTTTATGTGTGCAAATGTCTCTGTTTCTGAGTGTATGTGGTTTTTGTGCTTTCTCTTTGACTTGTTTTGTTCATTTATTTGTTTTTTTCTATTCATGTTGCTTTATTCATTTATATTCTTTGTCCTATTCATTGTTTTATTCTAATTTTAATTATTACTTAATCTTTAAATGCTTGTTTTTTTTTTTTTTTCTACTGTGGGATAGTAAGAAAGAATGTGTACTGTAGTCTGCAGGAATTCAGGAGAATGTGAAGGAAGTTGAGAAAAAGAACCATAATCAGAAGTTATTATATGATAAAAATATAGCTGAAAAATCAAAATAAAACAGTGTTCTGATCTTCTTTTTTGCCTAAAATTACGAACCAAATTTATATATGAAATTTGAACATACACTGATTACGTATCCATGCATGTATACAGACAAATACAACAGCTTACAAACAAATGCACTCATAAACACACATAGTATACATAGATATACACACAGACACACACACATAGACACACACACACCCTTTTTACCATCCAGTTCCAAGATTAATCACTCAAAACCATTCAGATCTCCAAGGCTGGAACAAATGCTGAAAGGCTCAAGTAGTAAACTGCCTGAGCTGCCCTTGTCT
Source organism: Uromys caudimaculatus (assembly GCA_028551405.1). NCBI lineage: Eukaryota > Metazoa > Chordata > Mammalia > Rodentia > Muridae > Uromys > Uromys caudimaculatus. The sequence goes on along the minus strand of CM052706.1, from coordinate 101,726,018 downwards.
GCTGCCTACCATTCAGGACTATAGACTGGGATGTCACATTCTTTGTTTCTGTCCTGTTACCTCTCTAGTAGTTCACTACTATTTGTTGAAGATGCACCTCTGATTTGGGGTTCAAGGCCATTATTTGAGAATACTTCATTCTTTGGTGTTGTTGGTAAGATATATGAAGCATAGACATAGATACCCTTTTCTTAGGTATTTTCTTAATCTGATTTTGTCTCAGTGACCTGTGCAACCATTAAAGTTTGAATAAAAGTAATATTTCCTTCTTAGTAATCACTGGTTCATCAGAAATGGAGAAACATGAGGTATTATGCTATCTATGTGTGATCCTCTAAGCAAACAATGTCACATCCCCAGGAAAGTATAAAACACCCACGATTTTTGAGATCACACTTACTGAAGATATAAAATGAATTCAATTTAAAGAAGACTTGAAATGCAGTTTAGGAACTTGTAGTTAATTCATCAGATAAGGGAAAATGTTGTAAGAGTGGCCTTGGAGGCAGGCAGAGGCATAGATTAGTCCTTCAGAGATATGACGATATATGGTTCACAGATCTCCAGAATGGACAGTAAGCATGAGTTAGGAAACACCCTGGTAAAACAAATGATAGTCAAAGACAAAAATCAAAACATTCAAGTCAGTCATCAGTCTCTTTGAGTGTGTTCTGAGAAGATATTGTCAAGTGATGTCCTGACTATGCACAGCAAGACATATGCAAGGCAAACAAAATAGCTCTAAGAAATACTAGCTTATGTTTCTGTTGCCCAAGTTCCTCCCTACTGTCTCCTCCACCAACACAATTAAAGGCTACAGCTAAAAAAGGAGGTTTATATTGAAATAAAATCTATTTTATTTATGAAATATTCATGGTTGGAAAATCACCAGTTAAGACATTAAAATGTAAAAGAATAATTAAAATATCAGCTGACAAATTTAAAAGAAAATGAAGGGAAAGAAAGCCAGTACAAAATGAGGGTTTGATTCAGTGTCTTTTATATGAGCACAGTCCTACAAATTATAAAGCTGATGAAGCTTACACTAGGCACAGGAGAACTCTGTATTTAGAAATAATATAGAAATATGTCCTGAAAATCCTAATTTTTAAATTTACAGATGCCAAGATATTTTAATCACAGTTTAAAAGGCTGCATCTTTTCTCTTGTTTCTACTTATCACACTTCTGCTTCTGAAAGTTCCTTTGTTGAGTCATTTCAAGTGGCTGTAGGCATTTTTAGGATTAAGCTAAGCAAAGCTACTCTTGCTGTCAAATTCATTTTAAATTCATTTGCTTCACAAACAGTTTTCTGTGTAAGTTATTCCTAGTAATCTCAATATTAAAAAGATTTTTAGGAATTTGAGTTCCTCCACTTACTGACTCAGTAAACTCAAAATAGGAAAGCAGAAAGCCAGATGTCTTCTTCAAGCGTTCTTTGGCGTGCACAGGAGCAGGGGATGAGATTTCACTTGTCTCGTGTCAGAAGAGAGGCTCCGACCTCCTCCTCTCACCAGATGTGTGGACTTGGGAGCAGAGCAGATAAATTCAGTGATTCTATTAAAAGTAGAAATACTTGCTTATAAATATACTTAATCATGAATACAACCAGTTATAAGGGATAATACATTATTTCCTATTTCATGTAGAAGTTCACTGCCAATTAAGTATCTTGGTAAGCAAGTTTAACTGCAGATTTGGATGATATTTTAAGACACTTTAATAAAACAGGAAAATCTTGATTACGGCTTTGATATAAGAAATACAGAGAGGTATAGTTTCATCCAAAACTATGCAGTTTGGATGAAAAGTTTTATGTAAGTGCAGACACTTGGATAAAATAATTATTTTTTCTAAGTACATTTTCTATGTGCAAAGAGGTGGCTGGTATAGGCAACAAAAGGAAAGAGAAGAAACAGTATTGAGAAGACACAACATGAAAAGGAAAGGGAGGGAGAAAGGAAGTTAAAGAAAGAAAGACAGAGGGGGCTCAGAAAAATCTAAATCAGAAAAGAGGATCTTTTATTATTGGGTAACACACATTCTTTTACCTAGCTACTAAATAGACATTTAAGTGATGCTTGCTTTCCTTAAGAATGCAATTTGGAATTCTTTAAAAATACACAGCCTCTCTCTACCATGGACCCATTTTTTTAGTTATTCTGCTTAGTACTAATTTTCATTTTCTTATTTAATGTCAACTAAACACTGTCAATGCAGCCACAGTCCACAGCACAGAACAGCTCCACCATGCTTCTGACCCTTTCACTGAATAGTTTATTCACTCAAAACAAGGGCTCTAAGAGCAGTCAGACCCTGTCACCTGAGAGACCACCTTCAAGAGAGCATTTTCCTAAATGTTTCTTTCACCAATTCAAGAGTTCTTGTTGCTTCTTTTAGACAATGTGAATTGTTTTAGCATGAGGCTGGTAATAAGCACCGATATTTACTAACCTTTTCAAAGGACTTTCTGCTTTGTGTTGCCAGACTTCTTTTGGAGGCAAGAAGCTGGTGCATCTTTGCAGGAGTAGTGACATGCTTTGGTGCCATGATCTTTAATCCAGACTGTTCAGGTTATATCTCGGTCTTTCGACAGTTACTTTACTGGAGGCAGTTATCTGAGTTTTCATGAACCCTCACCTGTAGAAAGAGGATGTGAGGAATGATTATTTCAAGGACTGGAGTAGTTATTGACAACTGACATACATGGCAGCACCAATGTGGCTGTTCTCCGGTCCTGTGTGTGTGCTTGCTCCATTTGGAGTTAACATACTTGCCCAGCTTTGTCTCTAAAAATGTTTTTCTCTTCATTCCATTTCTTTTCTGGGCTGTAGATTCACAGATCACTTAAAATCCATTACAAAGAAACCAGTCTGCTGAAAACACAGACACTGGACCCTATATCACAGAAGCACAGTCCATGAATTTCAGCTGTGCTGTTGATTTTTGCATTCATGGTGGCTCTTTAGAAAACTCTTTATCTTCTTTACCTTTCCTGGCACCCTATAAAACAATATAGTGTGTTTCACAACAGAGATCTATGGCTTCCTTAGTGTCAATTTGAATAAATTTGTACCCAGTGCTGCTGAGTTTCATGCTCAAATCATTCCCAAAAAAACAGACAGTATATCATTGTTAATTTCAAGGGAACTCAAAGCTGTAGGAGTCAGAGCAAAATGACAGCTTAACACTTCTGATATTGAGAATTTGGGCAGGCCTATTGCTCACAAGGTTTAAGGAGTGTACCCCAGATGGGAGCAAAATCAATAGATGTCATTATCTATACTTGTAGGAAGAGTCCAGGAGTGATGCAGACGTGTATCCACCTTCTCTTTAAATTATGCAAATATTCTTTCTGTTTTAGTTCAATGGGTTCCTTACTTTTGAAGGGAAAGATTATCTTGAGGACCAATATTATCTTACTCAACTATTGTTTAAATTTTGGGGGTGTTGTAGTTTAGTGGTACTGAATATTGAGCCCAGTGCCTTCACAGGATGAACTGGCTTTGTAATGTCAAGTCAGATTCCTTATGTGAAAGATTATTTTGCTGTCTTTTTCAAAATTATTTATTTAAAAATTTTACACATAATGTGTCTTTGTCATGCTTGTCCTTCTCTCCTTGCCCTAACCTACCAATCTCAGTTTTGTATCTCTGTCATGCTGCACCATGTATCTGGCACCCAGAAATATAAACCACATATTCTCAGTATTTTGGATCCTATGGACAGTCATTTTAGATTCTGAATTTAGCTTTACACTTATATAATCCAGGAGGCTCAAAAGGGAAGATAACAGAACACAAATGATGTGAATGGGAAAGGGGAAAAGGAAGGGTTAAGTGGGAAGAAGATGGAGGAGTGGGGCAAAGGGGGAGGCTGGGAGGGAAAGATAAGATGTCTTATAAAGCTACATGTGAATGTGTGTAAGATTTTATACACATATAGGTCATATGCACACACACACACACACACACTCACACTCACACTCACATGTTTCCTCAGAGCAATCCTCATTGTTGCCTTCCTGCACACCCATTTGGAGCCCAAAGCAGTGAGTTTGTCTAAATATAGAATAGGAACTGCAAAATTATAAAGCAAAAATAACCATCTTGTCTTTATAATTTAATGATGTCAGGTATTTGATTATAGACAAACAAAACTCACCGATATGTTCAGAGATGCTTTCGCCCCCACCCCCAGACCCTCCCTGCAGTGGGTCTGGCATTGGGACAGGCAAAGCAGAGTTTAGAGGAGTTCTCACATTAGCTTCCAGGTGCTGCTGACAGCTTTTCTGAAACTACCAGCAAGAAGGAATACTGAGTGGCCCTGGACTGCTTTCTTACCCTTCATGAAATAAGCTATGAGTACCATTCAGTGATCTCACTCTTGACTATCTGACAGAACAATGGCTCTTGTTTCAAAATTCAAGTTAAGAACTAAATTGGAATATATTCTTTTAAAAATAGAGATCCTACATATGGTAGAGGTAAAAGTTATTAAGAGCTGTCTCAACAGGAAATCTTAAAATATTAGAAAAGACAAAAATTGTAATTCTCTAGTCCTGTGTGATGTATATGCCCAAGTTCCAGCAAACAGAAGGTAGATTCAAGAGGATCTCAAGTTGAAAAAGAAGCTGACTCAAAACACACAAAAGGAGAGACCTTAGATGAAATGTTCCATAGTGAGGAGAGGGAACTCATAAAGTTTGTCTCCAGTAGAAAGACAGGGCATCAAGTGGAGGGATGGGTTTGTCATCCCACAGTCATAATTTCTGTCCCAGACTTGTTTCTGTCTAAAAGAACTGTGAGGACAAAAATGGAGAAGAGACGGAGGGAAAGGTGGTCGTATCACAAGCCCAACTTGGGATCCATCTCAAGGGGAGGTTGCAAGGCATGACACTATCGCTGATGCTATTTTGTGCTTACAGACAGAAGCCTAGCATGGCTGTCCTCCGAGAAGCCCATCAAGCAGCTGACTGAGACAGATGCAGATTTTTGCACTCAACCAATGGACTGAAGTCACAGAAACCTATGGTTGAATTAGAGAAAAGCTGTGAGAAGCTGAGGAGGAGGGCAACTCTATAGGAAGATCAGCAATCTCAACTAACCTGGACATCTGAGATCTCTCAAGACACTGAGCCACTAAGCAGGCAATTGGTCCGAGACCCCCAACACATATAGGAGAAGATTGACTGGTCTGGCCTCAAGTGGGAAAAGATGTGCCTAACCCTCAAGAGACTTGGGGCCCCAAGGTGTAAGGAGCATTAAAAGGGCTGGGGGAGGGGGAGAACATCCTTTTGGAGACAGTGGGGAGGATGAATGGGATAATGAACTATAGAAGGGGGTACCAGGAGGGGGGCAATGGTTGAACTGTAAAATCATAAAATTAAAAAAAAAAAAAAAGAAAGAAAAAGAGAAAAAGGAAAACACACACAAGCACACACACCCACAGGCACACTCATACATGCACAAGGCATCACCCTAACATTTTAAGTGATAGTGACAGACTTGAGGCACACATCTCTACAGTTTCCACTCTTTTTAAGAGAACTATTGACTGTAGGAACTTTTGATATAATTCCTCTCTGATTTCTTGGATAAACATTGTAATACTATATTCATGGGTATAGCCATATGGCACAGTTGTTGACTATTTTAGTCTATTGATTATTTTATTTTTAGTACTTTACAAATGTATGATTAGAAAAAAATTATTTCAATTCCAAGACGTTCTCATATATTTTAATCTCACATTTTTGCATTTCCTGAGTAAATTATAAATAAATATAGATTTCCTTCATATTCATTTCCAGTTAACTAATCCTTTTATTTTCCTCCTCAGATCCTAATACATTAGATGTAGAGAAGAGTAATGCTAACTGATAACTATGACCACATTGCTGCATTCAGTCTTATAACTTGGTGCTCTTTTCCTTAGATGATAATATTTTGACAATTTAAAATTGCCTAAATTTTATTGGAGATATGGTAAAGCACTCTTTAAGGTAGAGTTTGATGATATAACATGTAATTAATATTTCACTTTTATAGAAATTGCTTCTTTGATGCATGCATTCTACAAATTTGCTGTCATTTTAAAGCATATTATCATATGATGAAATTAATATTATCTGGTAATGTAATGTATCTCAATGAGTTTTTATACACATACAAATTCATGTAGCCTTGAAAACAAAGAGAATGTTAAAGGGCTCTACCATGCATTAGGCCCTGTTATTCCACAAATTTCATGTTTCCAAAAAATTTATCCATAATTCCCTAATATGTGTTCCTTCAACAACAGTTTTCCTTCTCAAGATTGCCCTGTAATGAAACCACAGGGCAAATGATTTTGCCAGACTGGTTCGTCTGCAAAATGTTCAGCCTTATGGTTCATTCCCATAGTCAAATCTGTCATCTCTTTGAGAAGTGATTAGTTGATTTTCGTATGTTATTAAAAGGTAAAATTATCATTTAGGTTTCTCTCTGTGGCCCAGATTTGTTCTAAGATAGGGGTTGTGCTGAAACAAGACTAGAAAATAAGGTGACATATGGATGAAGCTTCGTTTCACCAAGGGAACATATTGCTTTGTGGCCTTCACTGTTAATACACATGCTTCTCTATGGCCAATGCATCCAAAATATTTATCTAGGAATGTAATTGGAGCTCTTCGTCCTAGGTCTTATTTTCTCTTAAAAGAATAATAAGAGCTAAAGCTAGAGTATAATATGTATATGAATGAATGAATGTGTGTTATTTTCCCAAAGTTGTAGGAAAGTCAATGATGTCATATATTGAGATAGAGGATATGTATGGGAAATAAAGTTATCATAATAGTTACCTTTCTCATTTCCTTAACAAAATAAGCTACAAGAAGAAGATTAAGGTGACAGAGACATGTGGGGTGGACTTTACATATCTTCAGAGTAGGAAGAAAATCCTGGGCAAGAGGCAAGGCTGGTTATAAAAATGTATCCTATTCCTAGAAATACACCTGTTCCTCAGATGCTTTACCCCATTACGATGCAGTCAGAGCAGTGCCACCAATTGTGAATCAAGTATTCAATCAAATATGCCTTTGGGGACAATTTCATATTTCGATTATAAAGAAGCAGAATTTGTGTAGAGGGTTTTTTTATTGCCAGTCCGAGGAATGACTTCTGAAATGCAAAGAAAGGTCTCAATGATATCCTTTATTATTAATAAAACTACCAATATTATAACAAAAATATTAGCAGAAATTAATCAAGACATAGGTAAATTGAGGACCACAGTTTTACAAAATAAAAACTTGGTAAATTGTTAGTTGTTGAAACTTAACTTGGTTGTCAACAGTTTCCTGGCATGTGTTGCTTTAACGTATCAGACTTTTACCATATTGTTGATGGTTAAACTAATCATTTGCATAAAGAGATAGACAAATCTTTCAAGTGACCTTTAAATAGACGTTACTGTAAAAATGGCTTTCCCATTACCTATGTCCTCTGTAAGTTAGTCTTATAATTTTCGTATGTTTGCCTATATTTATTAGACTAGCCATAGAGACAATGTGTTCAATCCTGCCCTCTAATACAGCTGCTATATTTTCTTTAAAAATTTAGAAAATAAAATATAGAGGGCTTGAGGTCCTTGTGCTCACTGATAAGCTCTTAGAAAACCAAGAATGCTAAACATGCAGACTTGTCATTTCAAAGAAGATATATACGTGTGTGTGTGTGTGTGTGTGTGTGTGTGTGTGTGTGTGTGTGTGTATATATATATATATATATATATATAGTCAGTAATGTATGTGGCTGGTTAATCGTAACTGACTGGTGACTTTTGTGCTGCTCGTATGACAAAAATCACACAGGCCCTTAAGATGTTATAAGTAGTCAATCTATGGAAATCTATTTTTATGAAAGAGGTCACACGTACTTTACAAAGAATTTCAATATAAATTTCAAGTAGCTGTAAACATCATTGTGCACATGGTATTGAGTTGTCCCTATAAAACTCTTTTCCAAATTGTACTGTACTTAAAGATACCTAAAATGACCTGTCTGTCGTTATGTTGTAGAAGTTTGGACTAACACTCCTGAGTCCTGTTGAAGCAGGTTTATTTTTTTGCCTCATGGGAATTGAGCCCCATCTAGCATTTGTGCTTTCAGAGACCCCCCAAAAGTTGCTACTGCCATATGAGGTATAAAGAGTGGCTCTCTAGAAGAAACAGCAAGACTAAGCTTTTTATATAAAAGACTGAGAAACTGTTGAGTGAAAACAGCTACCTTGAACCACCAGGTTAATTGGATTCCCTAATTACTATTACTTGTTTCAATGTAATGACACAATTTTGCCTGGTGCTCAGATTTAGATGGTGTTTGGTTATATAAAGTTGAGAACTCTTGTTCCTTTTGAACACGCATTTATATATGAAGGAACCAGCTTCAGGTCAATTAAATGCACATACTTCAACCCAAGAAGTTTCCAGACTATGTGTCTCACACAGTAGGGTTTGCTTTGTAACACAATTATACCCATACATACCTATGTATTTTATATGTTTTAAACCACTTTTGCGGAGTAAGTTAACTGCATCTGAAATGTTCTTAAAGGTGATTTCCTAAAACAAATATTACGGGCTGGTTTTTGTGTTCTTATTATACTTGGTTAGCACAGAATCCTGCTTTCCAGTCTGACCTTTCTGAACTTAAGTGCCATTTTACCTTCACCCCCTCCAACTGATGACTTCAGTCCAAGATTTGCATTTCTGATTTAAAATGAGGATCAATCTGTTTTTGTTTGAATGGCTATTAAACAGAACTCTGTTGAATTATGGGAATTTTCCAAACTCTCTGTTTCACCGGCACCATGGAGAGGCCTTCAGACTTTCCAATCTTCAAGGGAAGGAGGGCAGGTCTTATGCCGTGTGACAAAGACAAAGCGTGTGAGAACCAAAATTATTTAAATTGGGTTGATAGCTTTTCAATTTACATAAAGCTTTTAGCCTGCTGTTATCTTTGCTTTTACCAATTTAAATGCATTAACTCCAAGGCTCATTTTAAATTGAACGTTTAAATTAATGCATTGTCAATTTGTCGTTATGGTAAAAATGAAGCTAGAAGCATGGAAGTGGAGAAATAATGACCCACTCTTGATTTGCTATTTTAATCCAGATATGCTCTGCAGTTCTCCAGTTGCTGTTACCCATGTGAACCTAATGGCATCTGAAAACAGGATTGGCAGTGCCCATTAACAAGATGTTCTTTTCTAAAGTGAGAGCTTGTTGTTGTTCAAAAACAAGCTGCAATGTTGTGTATGACTGACTTGGTATGCGTGTGCTACCTCTGATCACTTTAGCTAAAAGGAAGAAGAGAAGGAAATATAATGATCCTAATTAGCATCAGACCAAAGCTGAAGTGATTTTCTCTTAGCTATTCAACTCTACCTTAAATGAAATATGAAGTAAATGGTTGGCAGAGTATTTAAACATGAATGAGCTGCAAAGAAATCAGCTCCTTGATGTTTTCTTTTTCCTGAGAAGAATTTAAGTGACATATACAAAAAAAAAAAAAAAAATTGAGCAGCAAGCTTAATTTTGTTCTCCTTGGGTTTGGATCTCCTCGGGCAAGGAGGAGGCAATAATAATCATCATTTTTTCCTGTTTTTAATCTTACCCATTAACTTCTGTAACTGAAGTTAAAGAAATGCAATGTCTTCTGGGTAACCTTGAAGTATTGTGACATCCTAAAATGGAATAGGTACCTTGACAGTATCATCTATGACTTAATAGAACACTGTATCTTATTGCCAGAGACATAGAACAGGCAAATCAATGCTATGACTGTGCTTCTTTCTCATGACCCATCCTCTGCTCTTATTAGTGTTTATGTCCCACTCAGTAGTAGATCAGAGATGCTTGATGTAGAAGAATAATGCTTCTATAAGATATTCACATAACACACACTGTGGATGGTGCTGACCCTGCACGCGTGTGTGTGTGTGCGTGTGCCTGTGCATGTGTGTGTGTACTTATGGTGCTTACATATTGAACCCACCGAGTATATTTGGTAAGCACTGCAACACTGTGCTTTATTCCTAGCCCTCCAGGTCTTGGATCACCAAACAACCTCACTAACCACTAGAGCCATATCATGTTTTTCCATGATGTTTGAATGTATCATCAAAAGTGTATGTTGAATGCAAACCAGAATATATACAGACTTCTGTGGAACACGCAGGCTTTGTTCTTAATATTTCTGTTGACATCAGTAGTTATGAGTCATGAAGTTTTCTGTTATATTTCATGTTCCTCCAAAAGAAGAAACTCCTCTAAATTTATTTTCACACATGGAAGCTGACCAATTAGAGTGGAGGCAAGTACCTTTTCTGCTGAAGATTGTTTCTTTCTACTCATAAGCATTGCTTTGATTTTGTTTGTTGATAAGTTACTCTTGTGTGTCATCTGTACAATGCAGTAGGATTTGTCATTTTCTTCTTTGATAGAGAGTATTTCCTGTCTGGAACTTTCTTACTCTGTGTGTTTAGGATATGCAACCTTTGCTTTTCAGATGTGTTATTTTTCACAGTTTAGGAAGCAGGAGGGCAAGTCTCACAGCTATGCTTTACTGCTTTCTTTTATATACCATGAAAATCCTGAGCCGGTGAAGTGCCTGTAGCATCTGTCCATCTCCGTTGAATGGATATAATACTGAATCTCTTAGAAGTGATGCTGCATTGTAATACAAATGTATAATATTACAATATCTGATCTTTTCAACAGGCTCCTTACATCCCTACTAGTGTAGACTGTAGTCAAGATAATATACTAGGGAAAGAAATAAACCATGTGTGGGGGAACTAGCATTATCATGTGGAACCCTGAGTAATAAAAGCTCTTTGTAAACACAATGAACAGTGTCTGCCTGTATAGGCCAGAAGAGGAGTTGGAATTACAGTTACAGATATTTGGGAACAACCCAACTTAGGGGCTAAGAAGCACATTTATCCTTCCCCCAAAGCAGTGCATACTCTTAATCACTCTGCTTGCCAGACTGCTGAATTTCATATGAATTCATTAATTTTTTTATGAATACAGCAGTACATTTCAAATACCAAGTTATATAACACCACCAAAAACATCTTCTCAGTTCTCTCATAGGAGCTGCTGTAAGGAACATGATAAGCTATTACTTCAGCAAATTTCTAACACACCTTCTTTTGGCAAATATATAATTATTTTTTCAGAAAATCAGTTCAACTTGGCTGAACGTGTTTCTTCATCTAGATAATGAGAATAAAAGGACTCTCCCATACAGCTGTTATGAGAAATATATGGATAGATATGAATTGCTTGAAAAGAGGCTTCAACCATATGCAATCCTCAGCAGTTGAACTGTTGATGGCCTGGAAGGCTAAGCAACACAGTATCTTCATTTGGTTCAGAAAGAATATTGTTTTGAACGTAGTCTAAATTACTGTTGAAGGTTTGATTCTTGCACTGAATTCATTGTATTTATCTTTGCTGTATTTTTAACATAAAACCGTTTCAGGAATAGCACCTATTTTTGGCTCTGATTTGAAGGAAAAGCCCATCATACAGAGAAGGCATAACAGAGGGTGTTTGACATAGTTGGTCCCATTGCACCCACAGTTAAGAAGCTAAAATGAATGCTGGTACTTAGCTGGCTTACGTTTTCTCTTTTTATTCCTTTGGGACATTCTCAGTACATTAGAAACTGCTACCCATGTTCAGGGCATGCCTTTCATTCTGGAACATCTCTGGAGTCATCCTCACACAAGGACAAAGGTGTGTCTCCTAACTGATTCTAAATCTTGTCACGTGAACAGTGAAGGTTCACCCAGCAGAAGCCAGAAGAAGTCAGATTGGAGGGAGTGACTGGCTTGTAACGATGTGCTGGTCAGGCAGTGGTCACTTTGGAGATGGGGTCTAGTTGAAAATAGTGAGTAAGTGTGAGTTCTTGGTGAGCATGCTTTGTCTCTGGACTCTCTGTTTCTACTGATTTCATTTCCTGGACTCCTTTTTCTCTCTCTCTCTGTTGCCCTCTGCTTCCTGGAAAACATAAAATAGGCAGCTCTAATCTACTGTGTGTCTAAGGAGAAGGGGCCAAGCACCTACATAATTTATTCACAAGACCAAAGAAAAAAGTTTTCCAGTTTTTGAATTGTTTCTCACAAGTACTTGATCAGAGCCACAGAAATGAAGCAAGGCATTTCTGTTTATTTCATTTCTTATTTGTTCTCCCTATCTAAAACAAAAGGGAAGAAAGACAGAAAGAAAAAAGAAAGAAAGAAAAACCCAATTCTTTCTATCCATCAGAAACCAGCAATATAAAGAGGATAACCAACTCTTTCCCGATGAGAATCTTAGAATATATTAATTTGTGACATCTGTGACTTGGCTAGACTTGAAGGCAATCTCCTATTAAATCAATAGCTATAAATGTCATGATTCCACCCCTTTGGTGAGGCCCCAAAGCACCCAGCAAGCTCCTGGCCTACAGGGCTGACTTGACGACTGAATTGAAGCTGTTTTCAGGGCAGATAGCTGGAGCCAAGTAGAAGCTTCGCAAGGAACATATGGAATCACAGTAGAGAGAGAAATTCTTTTGGCAAAGAATATAGAGATTCCTACATTTATGAAATATGCCTTGGATGTCTGAAAAACTCATTTATAAGCCAAGATAGCATAAAGAAGGGGGTAAATTCTAGCCAGACTAATAAATGCCAAAACATGAAGGACTACATAACATTCCAGAAAATCAGCATTTTATGTTGAAATAATATCTTGTGGAAATTTTATACTTTTAAAATAGATTTATTCAAACAGGTTTTTCTTGTTCCTACTTTCTGAAGCCCAGACTGCATTCACAGCAAGGTGAATTTCTTTCTATAAATGTGTAGTAACTTTTATCACTGACATGAATACAGTAGATCAAGAAGTTCCTTGCAGGTGCATTTGCACCTCTCAGTGCAAAATGACAAAAGAAATAATAGAACTTTCAAGTTACGTCAAGATATCAATGTTGTAAAGTAACATGTGAAGGTGTTGGCACACAAGCAGAAGGGTGCTGTGCAGCACACAGCGGAGAATCCCTTCCTAATGAGAGAATGTATTTGCTTTGAAGGGAATAGAGGTGCTTTCCCCCTCACTTCTCCATACCTTTCTGTATGGATGGGAATCAGTACTTTCCTGGCAGCTTCACAGCACCCTTGTCCTGGGCTTTTCAATGTCTGGCATTACATGATTCGTATCCTCAAATAGTTCCCAATAGAAATAGCCAGCTGCTTTCTGGTAGTGTGCCAAGTAAATGAATGCACCTCTGATTTTCTCTCTGTACATACAGTTTTACATCTTCTATAATTAACCTGTCAGTCTAGCATCTCCAACAATATTGTACCCAGGTACTGGCAAGTATATTAAAAGCTAAGAAATTCAGTGGTAATGTTTACAAATTTTCTTTTGCATATGAGTACATTAGATTTCCAGGCAGGGCAAAGATAAATTTAATTTTTGGTAGCATGTGTTTTGCTAAATTTTCCATCAGGACTATCATTATACAACCTAGAATGAAATAAAAGCAATCCACTATGACATCTGTAAGTTAAACAATCAGAATTTACATGAGGTGAGGATGTCCAGAAACGAAAATGAGGAAGGACTTACAACTTATACCTGATATTTCTAAATCACCATGACATAAGCTTATAATCATTAATTGATCACATAGAATGTTAGCATGTATATAGTGAATCCAGTTAATTGAGCTTTATGTCATATATGACCATATTCATTAATGCAAGTAAGCTCATGTTTAAGTTTGTCAATGTGAATTGCCAGGAATATAGCTCAGTGGACACTAAACACTTCATTAGAAACTATTACATCAGAAAAGCTTTATAAGAAAGACTCAAACCTTGAAAATTAGGGGGATTCAATCTAAATCACTTGCTTAGTCACAGTAATTTTCATTTTCTTTTCTTATTTTCTTATCTTTCTATATACCTATCCATATATATGCTTATCATCCATTTATCTATCTTCTATCTATCTATCTATCTATCTATCTATCTATCTATCTATCTATCTATCTATCTACCTATCACCTATCTATCTACTTATTATCTATCTATTTATCTACCTATCATCTATATACCTATCATCTATCTATCTATCTATCTATCTATCTATCTATCTATCCATCTATCTATCTGCCTATCTATTTTCTGTTGATTGTTGTAGTAGTGAGGTTTTGGAAAGAGAAGATTTTTCTGACCCTCTGTTGTGGTAAGTTCTACAGGGAAAATGGCACGGACATAGAAACTGAACAGCAGTGAAAGGCTGGAGCCTTGGTACATTTTTAGATATTATGGGTGCAGTTTGTGTTTGTAAGAAAGATGGCAGAGATGAGAAGAAATCTAACCTTGGTAAAAACTCCTAACATGTATGAATATAAAATTTACCCTTAAATGTCACAGAACATTTTGAGGCTAATGCCTGGAATATTGCAACTGATAGTGCTGTGATCTATGTCTATTCAAGTTAACTCATGAGTGATGCTTCAGGACATAATCTGTACATATCATCTAGAGATCATGTAGAGGAAATATACTATGCATCTATGGCTGAATGGTTTGTAGAGACAGACAATTGGAGGAGTTCAACCTCCATAGGAGATAAAGGTAAACTTCCCATCTGGAAATGAAGGAACATGTACACAAATCCTGGGATTAAGAGATGAACGTGTTCAGCTCTCAGACCTTTCCTAAATTCATAGGTGGTTCTTTCTATCCAATAGGAAATGACACAAAAGTTTCTTCACTTCAAAAGAACCAGTCCCATGTGTTTTTAAGGTTTCTTTGATTTTGCTTTTATGCATCACTGATGTTTCTGTGAATGCATGTGGTCAGCTGTCTGCACACATCCCCAAATAATAGGCCTAGAGACTATCAGAAAAAATACTTTAATTTCTAAAAGTAGTATAAAGATACAAGTTACTCCACTCATTTCTAGCATGACCATGATCTGTAAATGACTTCTAAATAAGTCTAAAGGTTATAACTTAGGGCTGAAATCAATCAAATAGAAACAAAAAAAAAATAATACAAAGAATCAACAAAGCCAAGAACTGGTGCTTTTCAGAAAATGAACAAGATAGGCAAACCC
The DNA here is from genome assembly GCA_028551405.1 of Uromys caudimaculatus. NCBI lineage: Eukaryota > Metazoa > Chordata > Mammalia > Rodentia > Muridae > Uromys > Uromys caudimaculatus. The sequence continues at coordinate 101,710,853 of CM052706.1, read as the reverse complement.
TTAGCAAAAATAATGAAAAGGAACAGAGACAGTACCAAAATTAACAAAATCAGAAATGAAAAGAGAGACATAACAAAAGAAACTGAGGAAATCAGAAAAAAAGACAATAAATCTTACTTCAAAATCCTGAACTCCACGAAACTACAAAATCTAAATGAAATGGATGAATTTCTAGATAGATGTTACATACCAACGTTAAATCAAGAGCAGGTAAACTGTCTAAACAGTTCCATAATCTCTCAGGAAATAGAGGAAATCATTAAACATCTCCAAATCAAAAAATGCCCAGGGCCAGATGGTTGCAGTGCAGAATTCCACCAGATATTTGAAGAAGAGCTAATATCAATACTTCTCAAATTATTACATAAAACAGAAACAGAAGAAACACTACCAAATTCATTCTGAGTCCACAGTTACCCTGATACTTAGACCACACAAAGTTTCAACAAAGAAAGAGAACTTCAGACTAATTTCACTTATGAAAACCAACACAAAAATTCTCAATAAAAATCTTGTAAATTTAAACCAAGAACACATCAAAAACATCATTAACCATGATCAAGGTTTCATCACAGAGATGCAGGGATGGTTCAATATACAAAAAAAAAAAAAATCCATCAACATAATCTATTATATAAACTATAATTGATTAAAAAATCGCATGACCATCTCATTAGGTGCTAAAAATATCTTTGACAAAATCCACCACCCCTTCATATTAAAAGTCTTGGAGAGATCAGAGATTCAAGGCACATACCTACACATAATACAAGCAATATACAGCCCAACAATAAACAACATCAAGCTAAATAGAGAGGAGTTTAAAGCAATTCTATTAAAATCAGGGACAAGACAAGGTTGCCCCACCACACATTTATTCAATATATTCTTGAAGTTCTAGTTAGCACAATAAGACAAAAAAATCAAGAGAATACAAATTGGAAAGGAAGAATTTGAGGATAACTATTTGTGGATGATATGATAGTATACATAAGGAATCCCCAAAATTCTACCAGAAAACTCTTATAGCTGATAACAACTTTACCAAAATGACTGGATATAAATTTATCTCAAGGAAATCAGTAGTCTTCCTTTATATAAATGATAAATGGACAGAGAAAGAAATTAGAGAAACAATACCCCTTATAATAGTCAAAATTAATATAAAATATTTTGGAGTAACACTAACTAAGCAAGTGAAAGATATATATGACAAGAACTTCAAGTCTCTAGAGAAAGAAACTGAAGAAGATATTGGAAGATGGAAAGATCTCCCATGCTCATTGATCTGAAGGATTAACATAGTGAAAGTGACCATCTTATCAAAAGATGTCTACAGATTTAATAAAATCACCATCAAAATGTCAACACAATTTTGTACAGACATTAAAGAAAGAGATCTATTCGAAAAACCAAAAACCAAAAACCAAAAACCAAAAAAACAAAAAAAAAAAAAAAAAAAAAAAAAGAAAGAGATCTAAACTTCATATGGAAAAAAAAACCCCAAAAACCTAGGTTAGCCAAAACAATCCTGAATAGTAAAAGAACCTCTGGAGAAATCACCATTCCAGCCCTCAAGCTATAGTAAAATATAATAAATATATAAATAAATAATAAATAGTAATAAAATCTGGATAGTATTGATACAGAAACAAACAGGTCAATCAATGTAATCAAATTAAAAACCCAGAAATAAGCCCACATACTTATAGACATTTGATTTTTGACAAAGAAGGCAAAACTATACAAGGGAAACAAGAAAGCATCTTCAACAAATGGTGCTGGTCTAACTGGATGTTTATATGTAGAACAATGCAACTAGATCCATATTTATCACCTTCACAAAGCTTAAATCCAAGTGGATCAAGGGCCTCAACATAAAATGCAATACACTGAATCTAATAGAAGAGAAATTTGGAAATAAATTTGAACACATTTGCACAAGGAAAAATTTCCTCAACAGAGCATGAATGGCTCAGGCACTAAGATCAACAATTGATTAATGGGACATCTTTTAAGTGAAGAGCTTCGATAGGATAAAGGACTTTGTCAATAGGACAAAACAGCAATGCACAGGTTTGAAAAAGGTCTTCATTAACCCTACATTTGACAGAAGGCTAGTATCAAAAATATATAAAGAAGTCAAGAAGTTAGACTCAAAAAATCCCAATAACTCAATCAAAGCACAGGGTGCACATCCCTAATCATCAGGGAAATACAAATCAAAACAACCTTGAAGTTTCATCTTATATCAGCCAGTCAGAATGGCTAAGATCAAAATCTCAAGGAACAGCTCATGCTGGCAAAGATGTGGACAAAGGGAAACACCTCTTCATTGCAGATGGAAATGCAAACTTGTATAACCATTCTAGAAATCAGTCTGGCTGTTTCTCAGAAAATTGGAAATTCTTCTACATGAAGACTTAGCTGTACCACTCCTAGGCATATACCAAAAGTTGTCCCATCAAACCACAAGGACACCTGCTCCATTATGTTCTTATAAGATTTATTTGTAATTGTCAGAAATGGGAAACAATCCAAATGTCATTCAACCAAAGAATGGATACAGAAAAATGTAGTTCATTTACACCATAGAATTCTATAAAGTTATTGAAAAAAGGGGCATCATGAATGAATTTTGCCAGCAAACAGATGGAACTAGAAAATATCATCCTGAGTGAGGTAACCTTTGACTCAGACGAACAGGCTTAGTATACACTCACTGATGATAAGTGGATTTTAGCCATAAAGTGCAGAATACTCATGATACACCCCATTGACCCAAAGATGTTGAATGAGAAAGAAGGCAAACATGGATGCTTGAATCACACTTAGAAGGGGAAACCCAAGAGTCACAGGAGGTAGAGGGAGGGAGTCATCTGGGGGTTGGGGTGGGGATGGAGCGGCAGGAGCAGGTGCAGGGAGAAACCAGAGAGAGGAGCCATGAGAATGAATGCAAACCTGCAGCTGCCTGCGGTGATGGAGAGGGAAGAAGCACTAGGAAGTCCCAGAGATCTGGGGTAGGGTGGGCTCCCAGGAGTCAGTGTAGATGCCTAACAGCAGAGACATGAAACCTAGAGAGGCCAACTCCTGCAGACAGGATAGAGACTGAAAACCCATCCCATTAGCAAACACCAATCCCTGACATTATTAATGACACTCTGTTATGCTTGCAGACAGGAGCCTAGCATAATTTTCCTCTGAGTGTCTATACCAAGCAGTGGATGGAAACAGAAGCAGATAGCCATAGTCAAACATTAGAGGAAGGTTGGGGACACTTATAGAAGAATTAGCAAAAGAATCAAAGTCTCAGAAGTAGATGGGAAATCTATAGGAATATTAATAGAATCAATAAACCTGGACCCTGAGAGCCCTCAAAATCTGAGCCACCAACCAAAGAACATACATGGGCTGTAATGAACCTCCCCCACTTCAATATATGAGCAGATAGGCAGCTCAATCTTCATGTCTTCCCTGTCTTGCCTTAGTGGGAGAGAATTCTCCTAATCTGGCAGAGATTTGGTATGCCAGTATGAAGTCATACCCGGGGACCTACCCTCTCAGAGGAGAAGAGGAGGGAGGATAGGGAAAGGGACTTGGTAAGGGAGAGAACTGGGAGGGGGAACAGCATTTGGGATGCGAACAAACAAATAAATTATATAAAACAAAGACTATCACATAGGTACTCCATCTAAGATCAAGATAACAAGAACTTCTACACTAGCTTCATGTTGGCTATGAAAACTGCCAAATATTGCTTGATTCTTAGTTTGAATTGGATTATTTTTAAAAAAAACCAACATATTATTTAATTTATAATTATGAAGAAACCATGAGTAAAAGCACTGACACTTTTATTACTACCACCTTGGTGATAAAATGAATGCTTTACAAAAGTTCAACATTTACTCCACTTTTAGCAAATTACTTATATGGGAATGCAGCTTCTCACATTTAAGCTGTCTCAGCTGTAAGGAAATTCCATTTCTGAGTCATATTGGCCTCCTGAAATGTACCATGGGCAGAAAATTATTGTGCTTTCTCTCAGCCTATCATCAAGGAATGCTTACTTCTTAAGCTACTCATAGAAGATGAAGAACATGGCACTACGTTGTGATCGCCAACTCTGTCATGTCCTCTCCCATATCCAGAATCCCCATGGGCAAAGACATCCTAAGAATATCTCAAAAGATAACTGCAGAAATATCAGCAGAATGGTTTGTGTGTCCTCTAATTCTTGGCAGCAGGATTTCTTGATTTACCATGTGCCCTGAGATCGTGACATGCCCCATTGGAGCCTTGGTTTCAGAGGCAGCTTCGGCTTTACATTATAGAAAAAAGTCACAAATTCTGCCTCTGGCCTTGACTACACTTGAAAAGCCTCTGTCTGAGGAAACCAGACATTTAGATTGTAAGTCAAATAATGAAATTATAGAAAATAAGAGATATTTGAGCAGTTCCTAAATATTGAATGTTTGTTTAGATTTTTTTAAAAATTATGATAAACAAATAATGTTTTGCAGAGTGTTTCTTATAGTCACATTTTAAACAATGCTTTCCCTTCTTTGTAATATATATTTTTTAAAATGCACGACATGTGTCAACTCAAATTGTCAGGGTGTTTCTAAGATGCTTGTTAGCACAATATAATTTATATAAGTACCACCAAAGCTGCTTTTAATGACAATGTATAGTAATATAGACTGTGAGACACATCCTCTTCTCAACTAAATGGTTGATCACAGGACATGCTAAATAAAATCTGGGAGCTTCACCCGGGATTCTGTTTTCTTGGCTGAAAGTACATTATTATCTATTATAGGATGCTTCCAAAGTGGGAGCCTTCAGGTCAGTTCTGTTAGAAATAAAGAATATAAGTGAAGGTGTGTCCATTACCCTTAGGGCAGCAATCAAGAAAAAAAAGGTACAAAATAGTTGTAAACTATGTAAAGTCAGATTAGTGACAATTTCAGAGGTTCTGATTAAACCTGACAATGGTTTGAATACAGGAGATAGTCCATACCTCTAAACCATGAAGTCACATGAAAACAGTAAAAAAGGAAATGAACCAAATGGTAATTGGGAGGCCAGGAGACTCATTTCCAGATGCATCTATCCATTCCTGCTTCCAATGAAGAATACAATTTAGACATTTATGCAGCAATCATTAGCATCAAGCATAATCATATTTACATTTGTTTGGTTTATTTAATCAGTGGAGATGATGAAATTAAACAATAAACTTAGGATAGGTTGTCAGCTTGAATTACCTCTTGATATAACATAAGACAAAAGTGCACTTAAGACAGTCATTTCCTCATTGCAATTTTATACAATTTTAATTCAATCATTCTATATAAATAGAAATGCTTCATGTTCTTTTTTTGTTTGTGTTTTTACAGTAAAGTGGTCACTGGTAATATCTTAATGGTGCTAGAGTGTCACAGGATCTTACCTACACATTTTACACATGTTCAAAATTATTCAACTTTCTTTTCAAATGAGCATTATATGCACATAAATTATTTCAAACAATGCTATGCTAATTCACATTGATAAAAAAGCTAATTTCACTTAAAATGATATGAGAGATAAAAATCTATATACATATTATGTTTCAATACAATGAAATGAGTTCCTCTGAAAACCTCTATTAAGCACAAGATACAAAGAGGTATACTCTAGAAGCTCTTGCATTTTCTCCCAACATTGTCACCTATGCTTCAGTGAGTAAACTTCTATCATGTGAGTATTAAACTTCTATCAGTGAAAAAATTCCAAAGTGAACTACTGTCATGATGACTAGTTACATAGATTAATTTTGGTGAACTCAATATTTTCATGTGGTGTTATTCAATGTAATTTTTTTAGATTCAACTTCCTTGACACAGATAACTTTATTTGAATGTTATCTTTAACTCAGTTATATTTTTGAAATGCAATCATAGTTTCTTTGTAGCTTTAGTCAAGGTTCTTTCATTGCCTCAGATTGCTAAACTGTGGGCATACACAATAATGTTTATGTCTATTTAATACTAAAGAACAGTAGAGGATACTTCAGGTTGCAGTCCTTTGGAGGAGTGTCATTGCTATCTTTCTAACTGGAATCATATTGTGTTACATTTTAGACAATAAGTATCTATTTGCCTCTCATTGATGCTATCTTCCTTATAACTATTTTTTTCTGAATTGTTTTCTATTTTTATCTTTTTATTCCCATTGTCTGCATCATTCCATCCATCTTTATTACACTGTTCATTGAGGTCTTACTCTTTCTAGTACTTTATTAATGTTTGTCTCATTTTATCCGAGGACATTTTCTTTTAGCTTCTGTGATGTTAGTTTTAGTTATCAACTTGACACAACAAACAATCACCTAGAAAAAAGTGTCTCAATATGGAAGTGTCGGCGTTGTGTTGGTCTGTTGGTATGTGTCTGCATTAATTGCTGTAAAACACCCAGGGTACCAGGGATGTCACAATTCCCTAGGCAAGGCAGTCCTGAATGGTATTAAAGTGGAAAAATCTATATGCACAAGAATAGAAGCAAGTGAAATTTTATGCATTAATTTCATTTTAATTTATTTTGTGGGTTTGATGTGACTAGATTTTGGAAGTTCCTGGACTTCTCCACATGACTCTGACTTAGAACTATAATCTGAAATAAACTCCTTTATTCCCCCAGGAAGCTTTTTGTCAGGATATTTTAACACAGTAACAGAAATGAAAATTGGGGAATCTCTCTCTCTCTCTCTCTCTCTCTCTCTCTCTCTCTCTCGATATATATATATATATATATATATATATATATATATATATATCCACAGATCTTCAAGATCTTCACAGATTTTCTCAAGAAGCAATTTAGTTTCAGATATCTGTGTTTTATATAAGAACTAGAATGTGGTTCTTGCTCACATAAAATATTCCTTTATATAAAAATGTCAGATATACTAAAATGACAAAAACATTTCATTATTCGGTACATGGTTTATCTTGTAATTACTTCAAAGTATAAAACTGCAATCTGGAATGTCCTTTGGATTTTATGACTCATTTTATTTTTAATATAAATATTTCCACATTTCAAAATTTAGAGAACTATGTATTTGTATGCCATGACTGAAGAGAGGTTAGATGGATGTTCAGTATGTAGATGGACAGATTGATATTTAATGATTACTTTTATTAAAAAAGAATGCACTTTGCTGCATAGAATGAAATTAATCTAAGTGTTTAAAGCATCAGAAATTCCCCTTGCCCTCCATAAGAAGACAACAAAACCATTTAGATACAGATACATGTATTAAATAAAGCATAAAACTGGTGTCTTTTCCCCACTTTTATTGTTTTGTCACCCTGGGTAGTACAGTTTCAAAAGTCGTAATTGGATCTCACTCCTAGGGACTTTTCATTTCTACCTAGTGAAACATTTGATAAGTTTTCAGGGCAAAACAGATAAATAAAATGTTGTTTGAAATAAAACAAAGTCACATGAATGCACCAAGACAGTTTTGTCCACTGGGAGTAGAAGTTATAGGTGACTTTACTTCCATCAAACTTTTGATTAGCTCAGCATGTCCCTCTCATATCCCTGTTCCTAGGTCTATCTGCCTCACTCTACCCAGAAACTTCCTCCTGAGAATAAAGAATAATTATGTAATACTCTGTAGTTATATATTGATCATCTTTGGAAACCAAGGAAAAGTAATATATTTCACAGGTCAATGATTTAAAAATTTAATACATTACCAATCCATTCAGAATGTTTCATTGTTCTATCATAGTAATCACACACACCTTTGTGGAATTAAAGAAAAATTAATAGTAGGAATGCTTAAATAGGATTTTATGGGAAAAATTCACCTGTCATGAGAGTTCTTAGCCCTTGGAAAGACCCTTGGGAGAAAGAACAAAGCTTTTTGTTCAACATAGAGCAAGAACTTACAGTCATCTCATGTGGTGGTTTGGATATACCTGGCCCAGGGAGTGGCACTATTTGGAGGTGTGGCCTTGTTGAAGTAGGTGGGGCCTTACTGGAATACATGTGCCACTGAGGGAATGGGCTTTAAAACCCATAACTTCCTGGAAGCCAGTCTTCTCTTTTTTGCCTTCAGAAAATGATGTAGAAATCTCAGATCCTCTTATACCAGGCTTGCTTCAACACTGCTATCCTCCTGCCTTGATGAAAACATAATGAAACTCTGAACCTGTAAGCCTGACCTAATTAAATGTTGTACTTATAAGAATTGCCTTTGTCATGGTGTCTGTTCACAGCAGTGATACTCTAAGACACCTTGTTTGAGAGTTTGTTATGAAACCCAATGAAGAATACTGAGTTGAAGATGATGGTATACTTGTGTTGAGGCTTCAATGACTGCCTCTAATGTAATCAAATGTGTTTCCTGTGAGAACAAGAGCGAAAACGCACACGAGAGAATTAAACTGAGTGCTGCTTTAAAAGTGACATCCTTATGATTTGGTTGGTTCTGAGTGCTAAGTAACTGTAACAACCAAGTGCTATAGATCAGACAGGTAAGCTAGTGATGAATGTATAATAGAGATAAAAAATAGATTAAAATTTAGATGGTGTGAAATAATTTGAAAAAAAAAAGGTATGTATAGCCAAGGAGAGGTGTATCAGATGACTTTGGAAATTGAACCTTTTGGGGGGGATACATTGTTCCAGATTATTTATTAAATTGAATGATTGAGATTCAAGGAGAAAATAATGTTGATGAGAATGTAAAGGATAGAAAAAGGGGAATATACTTGATGGTGAGTGCCCGAAACACAGGAGTCACATAGAAATGCAGTTTATGATGAATTAGAGAAAATATATTGTGGGAATGGGTCTCATGCTATTATGGTTCTGTTCCCCAGTTGGTTCTTGATCTATCAATAAAGAGTCCATGGGCCAATTGCTGGGCAAAAGGAATAGGCAAGACTTCCGGGTCTCCTCATATCTTAGTGTTTACTGCTGTGAACAGACGCCATGACCAAGACAACTCTTCGAAAGACAACATTTAATTTAAACTAGTTTACATGTACAGAAGTTCAGTACATTACCATCAAGGCAGCATCCAGGCAGGCATGGTGCAAGAGGAGCTAAGAATTCTACATCTTCATCTGAAAGCAGCTATCAGAATACTGACTTCCAGGCAGCTAATTTGAGGGTCTTAAATCCATGCCCACAGTGAAACACCTACTCCAACAAGTCTACACCTCCTAATAGTGCCACTCCCTGGGCCAAACATAGACAAACCATCACTCTGCAGGAAGGGACTGATGTAGGAGACAGAGCAAGGGAGAGTTCGCTATGCTTTGGAGAGAGAAAAGCCAAACAGCCTTGTGAGATCTTGGGTAAAGTGGACTCAGGCCACATTTACAGGCAGGTGGTTGGAGCTGTTGAGATAGGACTAAAGGTAACTGAGCAACTAAAGTTGAGGACAGATTTAGGGTGTTGATCTAGGAGTATTGGGGAGGCTATGCTAGCTGCAGAAGCTTAGTAGTGCCCAGAAATTTTGCCAATAAGGCAAGTTGAAATTGAACAACTGTGTATGTCTGTGTTTTTCATCCATGGGTCCACTATTTGCTTGGGTGGGGTCTGGTAGTGTGATACATTCCTAGAGCCTCGGCAGGGTAGCAAAGCTACATGCAACAATAAAAGACATTGAGCAATTGCAAGATACTTCTTGAATTAAGTATATTGCAATCACTGTGAACTACAGGGATGAGGAATACACAAAATAGAGTCTAATGATCTAAGAGTTCTTCAACTAGCATCTACTACCAGCATCATGTGTTTAAACAATTCTGCCGCATTAAGAACACAGCTCAGACAGAAAAAAAGTTGTAATATGCATAGTTTTATGTGTATGGAGAAATAAAAAAAAGTGAGTGATCTCTTCTATCAGCTTTATTTCCACCTTAGAGCTTCCAACATAATGTTTAACATTTTACCTAACAATGTATAAATAACAGGCTGGGCTTATGTGGGAAACACACTGTATAAATTAATTTGCAATTCAGTTGTTTTAAATTGGTTCCACTTGACACACAATGGTGAGTATGATTTCTGGGAAGACTCTAGTGACCCTTACTTTCGTATGGTCATTGTGCTAAAGCATGGACAACAATGCTCAAGTGATTCTGTGGCTGTCACTTGGCTTTATAGTCATTCGAGTAAAGTGATTCAAGAAAATCCCCACAAGAGACTTTGAAATTGAGTAAACAGCCCCACTGACTTTCAAGTACAAACTGTCCTGTTTTGGAATAACTGGCAACACACCTAGGCCAGAGAGACTCTTCTTCATACCAGGTAGGAACTGAATTTTTCCAACATCCTTAAAGTGCTTCAAAATTTTTATTTGCCCAGTCAATCATCATTGTTAATGTAGTGCCCAAGGGATATTACAGCTTTAGAATTTTGAATTCCTCAGCAGAGATCCTTGTTAAGTTTTGTCTGTATTTTGGTACCTGCTTGTTTAAAATATTTAGGTAATAGTTATAATAAATAGTAACTGATCCTAAGTTTCCATTTTTATCTTTTATTAAGAATATTTTTTTTAAAAAAATGTTTTGATTATGATTTCTCCTCCACCTATTCCTCATAGTTTCTCCAGACCTCTCCTGTCATCCAGACCCATAACTGCTTCGTCTCATCTTAGAAAACATATGGGCATCTAAAAAATAATACAGTGAAATAAGGTAGAACAAAAAATCAAATTAAAATATGATAAAATAGAAGAAAAAGAGTGAAAGAGAAAGCATACATATTTTCAGACATACATGTTCACACATAGAGCAATCCCATAAAAAATACAAAACAAAAAGCCATACTATATACGCAAAGGACCTATGAGGTTAAGCAATAAAAATAAATAAATAAATGAAGGCTCTGACTCAACATTATGAGAAAGGCCCTTCCAAAGATACTGCTGAATTCATTTTGTATTGGCCATCTACTACTGGACATGGGGCCAACCATTAAGAGTTGTTTGTTTTTTATTTTGTTTTTTTGGTTTTTCGAGACAGGGTTTCTCTGTGCAGCCCTGGCTGTCCTGGAACTCACTCTGTAGACCAGGCTGGCCTCGAACTCAGAAATCCGCCTGTCTCTGCCTCCCAAGTGCTGGGATTAAAGGCGTGCGCCACCACTGCCCGGCTCTTTCTTTGTTTCTTGAAGTGTATTCATTAATATGAATATTAATCTTCTTTTTCCTATTATGTACTATTTTAACCATAATGTGTTTCCAAGAATCAGTTATACTTTTCATCTGAAATAGCCATGAAGCTCACTTCCTCCTTCTCTAGCCAAGCTCTGGCTCTGACTCTGTTACATTATGTTCATTCTTCCTGGTGTCTGGATCATTTTTATCTTACTATTAACATCTTTAGGAATCATGAGCTTTCTCATCAGAAAAGCTCTGTGCAGATGAAATGTAGGCCAAAGCCACTCCTTTCTTATGAACCTTTGACAGCACGTTGTGGCTGTGAAACAAAAGACTTTGGGCTCGCCAGTCTTCTAGTCACTAGTCACTGCCATTCCTCTTCAGTCTCCTGTGAAGCTTGCCGCATCATGTCCTATAGAGCAATTATATCTCACACAACATAGGGAGACTTTTACAAACTGAAGATCATTTTAATGATGTCAGAAGCAATGATATGCTGTAGATCTTAACTTGTGAATGACCATTATTTTACTTTGCCTCTAGTTACAACCATCAGCTACTACACTAATGTTGAAAGAGAACTATACCTTTCAGGTAGTCAAAAGACATATAGATATTCTGGCAGGGTCTATTGCATTTAATGGTTCTAAATTACAAATGAAGGTCAAACAGATACTTGTTATAGAATTCAAGACTACAGGGGAAAAAGAACACAGACTTGATTTGAATTATAATTGGCCAAATTTATTAACTCTGCTAATTGGGCAATAATTTCTAACCCAAATCAACTATGGATGGGGAAAGATTTTTGAAGATGAATCTCACAAAGACTCCACTTACACAGAATTACAGCTAACACCACAATTATTCCACTTACACAGAATTTCAGTGATGTGTGAAATTGCCCCATATTCCCAGCTATGTGAGGATCTACCATTCCCATGTGCAACAGAAATTAGCATGTTTATAGAAGTCATAGGAAGCTGTGACATCTGAATCATCTCATAATAGTTACACAGTTTAGAGGGCAGGGCAAGGGGTCAGAAGCTTTAGGAATTTATTTATTTATTATTGGATATTTTCTTTATTTATATTTCAATGTTATCCCCTTTTCCACTTCACCCCAGAATACCCCCTATCCCATAGCCCTTCCCCTGCTTCTATTAGAGTATCTCCCCACCCATCCACCCACTCCTGTTTCCACACCCAGGCATTGCACCGGACCAAGGCCTCTCCATCACATTGATGTTTTTGCTACATATGCAGCTAGAGCCATGGGTATCACCATGTGTAATCTTTGGTTGGTGGTTTAGTCCCTGGGAGCTCTGCGGGATGGATCTGGTTGGTTCATATTGTTTTTTTTTTTTCTTCTTTATCCTATGGGGTTGCAAACTCCTTCAGCTCTTCAGTCCTTTCGCTAACTCCTCCACTGGGGACCCCGTGCTCAGTCCAACTGTTGTTTGCAAGCATCCACCTCTGTATTTGTCAGGCTCTGGCAGCGCCTCTCAGGAAACAGCTATATCAGGCTCCTGTCAGCAACACTTCTTGGCATCCACAATCGTGTCTGGGTTTGGTGATTGTATATTGGATGGATCCCCAGGTGGGACAGTCTTTAAATGGCCTTTCCTTAGGTCTCTGCTCCACACTTTGTCTGCTTATTTCCTCCTGTGAGTATTTTGTTCCCCCTTCTAAGAAGGACCGAAGCATACAAAGTGTAGTCCTCCTTCTTGAGCTTCATGTGATTTGTCTGTGAGTTGTATCTTAGGTATTCTGAGCTTTTTGGCTAATAACCACTTATCAGTGAGTGCATATCATGTGTGTTCTTTTGAGAATGAGTTACCTCACTCAGGAGGATATTTTTCTAGTTCTATCCACTTGCCTAAGAATTTCATGAAATCAATTTTTTTTAATAGCCGTGTAGTACTCCATTGTGTAAATGTACCACATTTCCTGAATCCATTCTTCTGTTGAAGGATATCTGGGTTCTTTCCAGCTTCTGGCTATTATAAATAAGGCTGCTATGAACATAGTAGATCATGTGCCCTTGTTATATGCTGTATCATATTTTGGGTATATGTCCAGAAGTGGTCCAGCGGAGTCCTCATTGTCCAATTTTCTGATGAACCGCCAGAATGATTTCAGGAGTGGTTGTTCCAGCTTGCAATCCCACCAACAATGGAGGACTGTTCCTCTTTCTCCACATCCTGGCCAGCATCTGCTGTGACCTGAGTTTTTGATCTTAGTCACTCTGATGTGAGGTGGAATCCCAGTGTTGTTTTGATTTGCATTTCCCTGATGACTAATGATGTTGAACATTTCTTTAAGTGATTCTTGGCTATTCGATATTCCTCAGTTGACATTTCTTTGTTTAGCTCTGTATCCCATTTTTATTAGGGTTATTTGATTCGCTGGAGTCTAACTTCTTGAGTTCTTTGTATACGTTTGATATTAGCCTTCTATCGATTGTATGATTGGTAAACCTTTAGCCTGACTAACCAGAGGGCACAGAGACAGTATCCAAATTAACAAAATCAGAAAGAAAAAGGGAGACATAACAACAGAACCTGAGGAAATTAAAAAAAAAAATCATCAGATCTTACTACAAAAAAACTATACTCATCAAAACTGGAAAATCTGGATGAAATAGACAATTTTCTAGATAGATACCAGGTACCAAAGTTAAATCAGGATCTGTAAACAATCTAAGCAGTCTCATAACCCCTAAAAAAATTCTCCCAAGTTTTAGTAATTTAAATCAGGGGCCAAAAACTAATAAAGTGGGTTTCTGGTGCAAAATAACTGTTTTTTACCCTAATACACTGAGCTCTTGACACCTTTCTATAACTTTCTCCTTCCCAAAAGGTGTATGTCTCTACTCACATGGCACAATGGCTGCCTTGGTTCAGATTTTGCTTGTAATCTATGTGTTTGAATGAATGAAAGGTATGTAATTTCAGATAGCCTCAACAAGAGCAAATTTATTCAGTGCATATTGCAGCATATTCATATTTGATGTGACAATTATTGTTTCAGTTACACAAAAGAACCTCTAGAGATGCATGAGTGAGAGAAAGTATACTTTAAAGAATTGTATTGTTATTATTCAGCTGAGTGCAATAATTGTCCTTAGAAATCACTACATTTAGAAATTTAAAATTAAAACCTTAGTATACGACAAAATCATGAAGTTGGTAGGGATATTTAAGAATACATGTGAAAGGGAAGAAATTAGTTCGAATTTGGTTTCAAACTTTAACAAGTTTATGGGAGGGGATTAGGTTAATTAGAAATGGCTGTTACTAAAGGTATTTTATTAGGGTTTATTGCTGTGACAAAAGACCAGGTCCCAGAGATACTCAGGGAGCAAAGGTTTATTTCACTTTACAGTTGTTGTCCATCACTAGGGGAAGTCAAGGCAAGACCTCAAGGGAGGAACCTGGAACAGGAGCAGATTGTGCCTGCTGCTGGGAGTTGATGTATGCATTGGTCCTGCTGTGCTTAGAGACCTTGTTCTCTTGGTGTCCTCCATTGGCTCTTATATTTGTACTCTCTGGTCCCACTTTCACTGAGATCCATGAGCACTGAGAAGAGGGATTGAGACTTCCTATTTAGGATTTAATATTCCATGATCTCTTACTCTCTGCACATTGTCTGGCTTTGGTTCTCTGCATTTGTTTCCATCTGCTCTAGGAGGAAGCTTCTTTGATGATGTCAAAGCAGGGCAGTGATATATGAGTGTAGCAGAATGTCATTAGGAGTCATTTTCTTGGTGCCTTCTTTTAGCAGAACAATGGTTTTCAGTATTACTTAATACTGAGCCTATTTAGTCTCATATTCATGGCTACAACTATGGGCTTTCCTAACCACACATAAGTTCCCCAAAATAATGATTCTGATAATTTATTATATTTATGAATAAGTGCTTTGACCATAAGCTTGTACCTGTTCTCTGACTAGCTCATAAGTTAATTATTCCATTTATTCTAGCATAAGTCTCATCACATGGCTAGTTACCTGGTTCTCAGTTTATAACAACCTTCTTCCTCTATGTCCAGGCAAATTTCCCACTGCCTTACTCAAACCCATAATCCCTCTATATCTGCCAGAAGATCCACCTTCTATTCCTGCCTTAGCTCAGTGGCCAATAGCTTTGTATTGGCAGGCAAATGTTTTTATACTGTGCACAAATGATTATTTTTACACTTAGCCTCTCAAGCTATGACATATAAGTGTTCCATCTCATGGACTGGGCTTTAAATTCAATCAGATATTGCTTGGTCCCTAACACAGAATTTTGTGACACCAGTGTATCTTGCAGGCAGGTTAACGTATAGGATCAAAGAATTTGTAGCTGGATCAGTGTCTAGCTTTTTCCTCTGGTAAACTTCCTGAATGAAAGATGTTAGTATCTAGGGGTAACAGATAGAGATAGACATAAGCTTGACTTTTTTTTGTTCAGTAAGTCATGTTGGTATGTTTTCAGCAATAGGACTTTACACTATGTTTTAGAGGAAAACCAATAGCCTCTGGAATGTCCTTGTTGGTTTGAGGGTTACCATGTGACACCTTTGACCAACAACTCAACTAATTATAACCTATTCCCAGTTCTTGGAGGTTCATTTATTAACTAGTAATGTTCAGTTTGGATATTGCCTCCTCTTTTATTTGATAATTTTATTTAGATTACCTACTCTAATGAGTTTCCTTGCGACCACTCAAAGATGTCTTAATTTTTAGATATTCCTCCCTATATTCCCTTTTTTGGTCCCTTTTGCCCTCCTCTCCACAGTTGATCCTCCTGTTTCAGTCCTCTATCATATAACCAAACCAATATATTCTAATTCCCCATCCCAGGAAAATCCATCCTTCCCCACCTAACCTGCTACTCTGTACCTACCTTCTGTGAATACACAAATTATACTTTGGTTATCAATGAATTATTGGCCAACACATAAGCTAAACCAAATCATATTTGAATTCCTGGTCCTGGGTTACTGTCTTAGTTAGGGTTTTATTGCTGTGAAGAGACCATGGCCAAGGCAACTCTTGTAAAGGAAAACATTCCATTGGGGTTTGTTTATAGTTTAAGAGATTCATTCCATTATCATAGGGGCTAGAATGATGGTTGTGTGCAGGTAGAAATGGTGCTGGAGAAAGTGTTGCAAGTTCTACATCTGGATCCGATGATAGTCAGGAGTAGACTCCATCACACTGGTCAGTCTTGAAAATATATGAGACCTCAAAGCCTTGCCTCCACAGAGAAGTGACACACTTCCTCTAACATGGCCCCACCTCCTAATACTGCCATTTCCCGTGGTTCATGAATATTCAACCCCATACTCAACTCCTTGGTCCACAAAGGCTTGTTGAAACATATGAGATTGTGTGGGCCACACCTAGTTATAGCATAATACAAAATATGTCTAGTCTAACTCCAAAAGTCTCCATAGTCTATCACAGTCTTAACAAAGTTATAAGTCCAAAATTAAAAGTCTCTTTTGAGATTCATATAATCTCTTAACTGTAATTCTGAATAAGAACGGAAGCAAAAAGCAAATTACATCCTTCAAACGTCATGGGATATACAATAGGGAAGGGAGGATAGGAAGGAAATGTTAGATGAAAGCAAGACTGAAAACTAGCTGGGCAAAGTCCAAACTCTGCATCTCCATGTCTGATGTTAAAACAACTTTCAGATCTCCAGCTTCTTTCTGTTTTGTTGACTGCAACACACTTCTTTCTCTTGACCTAGTTCTACTTTCTGTTCACATCTATTTTCAGCAGATATCCTATGACTCTGGCCTTTCTAACCTCTTGAGGTCTACAGAGTAATCATGGCTTCATGTTCACAGCTTCTGGAACACAGCTTCTGCAGCTACTGTTCTTAATGGTCATTCCATTTGGCTCACATTGCCAAAATGATGGAGTCTTCTGCTGCACTTGGGTTGCGCTTTTACCAAATAGGCTCTCTTCTCGGTGCCAAGCCTCAACTTCTTTGCATGATGCCTTTACCTTATTCTTCAACCGACACTGAGGCTACAACTTCACCAGTGCCCTCACCTGCCCTCTCGTAATGCCAAGCCTCAGTTGTTCTCCATTATTATTTCATGCCTTTAAACCCAGGACCACCTAGGTCATTCCTACACATTAACAGGTTTGCATGCCAGCACAAGGTTGACCCACACAATGGCCTTTCTAGGCCTCCATGTAGGGATACCCCTGACACATTAATGGCCACAGCTGCTTTCCTTAGTCATAGAGAGAAATTCTATCCCTGATTCTAAAACCAGGACTATGTAGTTAAAGTTGCCAAGTTTTTGTACTTGGCTGGGTATGGAATATGGCCCACTTGTTCAATTATATATTCATCAGCTTTCCGTTTTCAGTGATTTCTTTCACTGCATAAGCTTGGCTATTCTGGAACTTGTTCTGTGGCCCAGGCTGGTCTTGAACTCAGAGATCGCCATGCCAATGTCTCCTGGTATCCTGGTGTCCCTTTAATACTGAATCATACATTTTATATTCTTTTTCTTTTATAGCATGTTCTGTGGCAAAAAACTCTCTTCAAGGAGTCACAGGACAGAGTCTAGACTATTTTGAGATTTCCTTTATTGTTATAATTAATCTAAATCTCTTAATTGTAGCCTCAGGCAGACTCTTCAGACAAGAGCAAAACCTGCCACATTCTTCAACAAAATATCACAAGAATGACCTTTAAAAAACATAGTAAAATTCTTCTCTTCTGAAAGCATTTGCACCAGGCCCTACAGTTCACATCACCCTCAGGACCACTGCCTTCCATATTTCTAATAGGATCACCAGAGTTGGCATATATATAATACCTCAAAGCCTGACTCTACAGTACACACTTCCTTTAACCAGGCCTCACCTACTAACAATGCCAATTCTAATGGGCCAAGCATATTCAAATCCACACAGGTACCCCTCTCAGGTTGACTTTTTTTTCTAGTTCTATCCATTCACCTTTGAGTTTCATTCTTTAATACCTGAGTAATATTATGTTATGTTTTTGTAGAATTTTTTTTATCCATTCATCTGTTGACAGACATGTAGGTAATTTTATATTTCTGGCTATTATGAACAGATCAGCAATGCACATAACTGAATAAGTGTCTCTGTAGTATGCTAAAGAATCTTTTGCATATATGTTCGAAAGTGGTATAATTTGAGCATGAAGTTGATTAATTCCCAGCTTTCTGAGGAACTGCCACAATGATTTATACATTGGCAATACAAGTTTGTGATCCCACAAGCAATGGTTAAATGGTCCCTTTCCCCACATCCTGAACAACATAAGGTATTATTTATTTTATTGATCTTGGTGATTCTGACCTGTATAAGATAAAATCCCAAAGTGATTTTGATTTGCATTTCTTTAATGACTAAGGATATTGAACATTTCTTTAAGTGCTTCTAAACCATTTGAATTTCCTCTTTTGAAAATTCTTTGTTTAGATATATACCACATTTTTAAAAATTAGGTTATATTTTTTCATTGACATTCCCTTTTAATTATTTTTTTATGTTTTGGATATTTCCTCTATCAGATGTGTAGTTGATTAAAGTCTTTACCATTTTGTCCAAATGATTGTGGTTTTTGCCATACACAAGCTTTTCAGTTTCATGGGGTTCAGTTTATTAATTGGTGGTCTTAGTGCTTGTATTAACTGTGGTCTTTTCAGAAAGTGTTCTCCTGTGTCAATTAGTTTAAGGCTATACACTACTTTCTAGTCTATAATATTCAGTCTTTCTCTCTTTATGTTGAGGTCTTCTATCCATTTTGACATTAATTTCTTTTTGCCACTGACAATTGTACATCTGTTTGTACTCTTCTATATGCAGCTGTCCATTTTAACCAGAATCATTTGCTGATGATGCTCTCCATATTTCCAGTGTGTATTTCAGGTTTCTGATTAGGGTGTCATTGGAAAATAAGTAAAATGTGTCATGCTTTGAGTATATTTTCTTTTTGTCATGTTATTGTTATGGTTCAAAATAGATTTTTTTTTCTTTCTGATAGGTAGTAGTTAAAACCAGATGTGTACTGTTAACCTAAAATTGAAATGACTACATCAAATTAAAAATAGGCACAGAGACACATATCTTAAAATGTTGTATCATAGACTCTGGTGGACACACCTCTGCTGCTGGTATCACCACTTCCCTTTAGAATACTAAGAATATAATTTTCTCTTCTTCATGATTTCGATTATTCTGTTTTATCAAAGTTCCTTTTCGTCTCAGCACACATTTGATCTTCCTTCTCATATTTAAATATTTTTCAAAATACTGCTTCAATGATTTTATGCATCATTCTAGCCCCTTCAAATTCATCAAAATGTTAACTTTTTGATAAACAAATAAGCTTTATCTAGGATAAAACCAATAATGTAGGTTTCATAACTATATTATTTCCTTTAATATAAAGGCACAAAATGAAGTTAATAAGAAAAACCTTTACTTCAAAGGACTAACATATCATTAATAGATATAGATGTTTTATCACACAAGTACTATTGTGTCATTGTACACTTGATTCTGAAGATAATCAGCAGTGGCGCTACTTTTGAGTACTGAGTACATATATTGGGCGGTTGAGACCAGGACTCAAATCCCACCCAGTTTGTCCATTGAGAAAAATCTTCCTGAGAGCTTCTGTAGTTAAGCAGTCTTTAGAAACCTTCCTGTGATCTCACAGTCTATGGTTAGTTAAAACATCTTTCAACAGATTCCAAGGTTGCAGTTCATGTTTCTATATTTATGAACCTTTCCAATATGGCTATGATTTAAAACACATGTCTGGATATCGCTTTTATCACTGTGCTAATAAAGCATACAAAATTTTAAAGTAATAACAATGGCAGCTTTGCCCAAGACATTGAGTTTAGGAATTTCTGGGTCTCATAATCTTATTAATGATATTGATGGTTTTCCTTTATCGGAGAATTGCTGCATCAAATGAGATGGTATGTGTAAGGGACTTTGAAAACTACAAGGTATCATGCAAATATTGATTAACACTTTTCTTCCCTTAGATCTCTAAAAATCAATTTGCTCCTGTTTCACTCAAAAGGATTTATATAACTATATAAAATACATATTACTGATATTAAGAAGAACATAACACTACTTTCATATTCATAACAAACTCTACAGAGAAATAGAGAGACAAGACAACTGTAACTTTTATAAACAAAGGTAAACTGACTCTTCATTCCAAAAGGTTGTAGTATGCTTGTGTGTTCAGGATGCTTTCTTTTCTATCTATCACAAATGAAACTAAAATATAATATGACATTTAAGAGCACAGGAGAAAATCAGCATAGTTTCATTCCTTGCAAGTCTTTGGAATTCATAGTAACATATATTCTGGGAAGCAAGAAGGGACTTGCATATAAAGATATTCAAAGTAAATGTGATCTTTAGTGATGAAGCTGTTCAAAGCTTTAAAGTCCAAGAAATGTGAACTATATTTACAAAATCGGAAGTTCTCAGAAGATCTTATTTCAGTAGTAAACTTAACAGCTGCATAGCTCAAGTAGGATTAAAATTAATTCAAAGTCTCTCTTACCTTCTGGACTGATAACACATTCTGCAAAGCAATTTATATGTAAATATTTATTTGGAAAAAAAGTACATGGTTATTGAGATAAACACTCTATGCTGCTGAATGTCAGCACCATTTTTAAGAGCAAAATAAGACTCATTTGGTCCACCTAATACAACTTGTTTTGTATTCGATGGTTGTTTATATCAGTCTATAAGTTGCTACCTTCAAGATGTCTGAGTTCCCATTAGAATTGACACATTCAGACAAATTGAACAGCACTGTTCATTGCTTTAATGATAACTAAATATCTAGTCTATATGGAGTTTGAACAGAAGAATATAAAGATGTCCAATGCTTGCACAACTTTTCTACATACTTACTTATTAAACTGAGTGGCCAGTGAATTAAGAAGAGTGTATTCTGAAGTAATAATGCTAATGTCTTCCTGCCAGTTCCCTGTGCTCTGTGTTTCTGAAACTGAAGAACCTGTTAGTTCTTAAATATATTAAATTATAATTAACATGCTCTGTAGTCCATAATGTGTCAATTTAGTCAGGCATAATGCATATTTGTTATGTGTTAGTTAAGAGTAGCCTTCCTCAGTTTCTACAACTTCCTTATTTTATTTTTTTTATTGTTGGTAAGAGATTGGCTGATTCTCTAGTTTTTCCTTTTCCACTGTGGATCAGTTAGGAAACGAGGATCCATGACTCTGCTATAAGTTAATTGCATTAGCAGGAAGTTCTCTTTCTTCCTTTTCTCTTTTCTCTCTCTCTTCATTTTGGCTCCTGTTTTTGTTTGCTTGATTATCTTTGGTTAGAAAAAAGAATTGTGCTGTGCCTCTGAGTCTAGCCTCAGACTCCTTCCTTATCCTCCTGCCTCAGTTCATCAAGTACCGTGATTACAGGCATGTAGGTTACCACTAGATCAGGTTCGGAAATATTCTTTTTATGGGAGATATTGATATGACTTACCCATGTCTGGATTGTTTTTTAAAAACCTCAACCTACCATCTCTCTTCTTTTCTATTCAGAGGTTATAGTACACTGGCAATCATTTATTGTAGTCTCCTTTTACTAACTAGAGTAGACTAGAGAAGCATGTCTCTATCACTGACAGAATCCCAGCCAGGATTATGTTTTCCTATTTTGTATTCTGTTGAAGATATGTGTTAACTACTTGGATATTGGAATGGTGACATAGTTAATTTGTGGTCACAATGGTAAGTTTTCACATAGTACTCCCTTAGTGAGCCTTGTTTTCTAAAACTAAATTTAAATTTATGTCTATTAACAAACAAACAAACAGACAAACAAACAAAAAAACCTAAGACTTTTGATTTCCAAAGAGTTGGCTGGGTATGATGCTTCATGAACTGTGCTTCATGTACAAATCAAGGTACAGCTGACGTGTTGCCAAAGCGGTTTGCACTTTGCACTAGATAGGTGCCTAGACAGTTTACAAGAGTCACATTCCAGTATTGTAAACCTGTAACAGTGATGCTGACCTTGGAAAGTCCGTACTAGGATCAGAAAGAACCATACAGATCAATTAGGAATATTTGATTTTCTTTATAAAGATTGGTATTCCTCTTCATTGTCTTAAGCATCTTTTATTGTAAAGTTTTCACATAATTTATATAATATCATTCCCTATCACAGAGGCTGATTATGTTCTCTACTGCCCCCCTCCAAACGCACATTCATATCCCTAGGGAAAATTTTGCACAGTGAGCTCTGTCTCTGACGTTGGTAGATATTTGTAATTCCCGGCCAATGTATAACATTAGTTTATAGAAATCAGCTCCCTGATGTACTGGGAAATGGCTTATAATTCAAAGAAATAAGATAAAAGTGCCTGGTGACATTTTCCTAATTTGGGTGTGGTAGGAATTAGGAAAAGACCTTACTTTTAGTTTAGTATTTACATTGAATATTTACTAGATATGCAACTCTACATTGACATTTTTTCATGTGTCTTGTTGAAAATGCTTGGCGTTCTTCTATTAGACCTCTCCGTGAGAATGCTGGCGGGCCTTTGACATGTTTACTCTTTTTCTTTGGTTTGCTGTGAAAGCATTTCGAAGTTACTTGATTTCAGAACTGTGCTGTGTCTTGGGACAATTTAAGTTTTGGAATCCTTCTTGACCCAGGTTTGCTTATATTTTCTTTATTTCTTGCAGTATGAAAAACATGATGTATATACTGTTTCTATTCCATTTACAGTATTCTAATTGCAGTATAATAATATATTTACCATGTTAATGATACTGTATTTTCTATAAAATTTCGTGTGGAATATGATCTTTGCTCTATGTCTAGTTCAGTAATTTCATTTGTGTATGTGTCTACTATACTGTTGAGCTTCAATTCCTTAAGCATGTTACATAGTTGGGTAGTACTTCAGAAAAGAATGTCTTTTCATTTTCCCTTCACTGCACAATATTTTCATTGTAAAATTTAACTGAAAATTTGAATAAAGTTATTTTGGCATCTAGATCTTAAATTTTTAAAGAACTTTATAAGTGGCCCCATACTATATTTTCTCATTTATAAAATGTCTTCACTGTGGTTGAATTTATATGCCTGTTTTTGTTTGTTTGTTTGTTTTTTGCTTCAAAATTGATGACAAAAGAAAGGTTTAATAATTAGTTGAAAATGTTGTTTCCATTGTTGACCTACACAAGAGGACATCCTTTTAACATGGCTATATCTGTGATTTGTGTTGGATCCTGTAGGTTTAGAGTTTTAAAAACATACTTTAATGAAGTTTTTTATATGCTTCAACTTCCCTTCCTAGCCTATTGTCTAAAGGTAGGGGCTAAAGATTAATAGGCAGGGATGATGCTGACCTATTTTGAATTAGTTCTTAGGGGTTATTCCAATCTTTGTTGTCAGGATATCAGCAGTCTAGTCCAATCAGCAAACAGGAAACATAAGTCAGGAGCCGTGGCTCAATCCAGAAGAAAGCACGAGTTGTTGTATATCGGGTTTTACTTATAGTCTTTCCAAACATCACTTGTCCTCTCAAGTGTCTGCCTCAGCAAAACATACTCTCATGTGTCTGCTTCAGTTAATCATTTTGTCATAAGACAGCTTCCAGAAAAACATCACATGACAGAACTGAGTCTCCAAAGGAACAAGAAATTTCCACTTCATATACCTTTTTTGTTGAAAAACTTTGTCTTTTTCTCTAAAATTAACAATCTACACACACTACAAATTATTTCAGAACCATAAAACTAGAACTTTATATCACATTTTAAATAAATGGCTTATGTAAAATACAGGCACACAAAGCAGCCTTAAATTTCTACCACTATACAATAATTCAAACCAACAACTTAAATTTCTATTAATATACAATAATTCAAACAAAACATTAGACCATAAATCTCTATTAATATACAATGATTAGACAAATAACCTTAAATTTCTATCAGTATGCATTAATTAACTTAATTTTGTTTCCTCCACGATCATAACCAATAATAACTTACTATCCTAGATGATAACAAACATAACACACAAAACAACTAAAGTCAGCCCCTCCCAGTTTAAGAGACCAGGGTAAAGGTTTTCTTGTACTTGCTTCCTGCTGAATTGATGTGAGGAATTTCTGTTTGGGGCCCAGGGGGAATAATGGTTAGTATGAAAAAAGTTGGCTGTAGTGTTTGTTGTCCAATTTTGTGTTGTTTTTCCAGTCTATGTGTTGTTTAGTCTCTGTGCTATTTGTCAGGTCTAGGTGTTGACCAGTTTTTTATGATAATCAGTTGGACTATCTCTTTTGAAGATGACTTATATCCATACTTTGGAGAAATCAGTAATTGATAGAGTCTGTGGGAATGAATCACCTGAGCTATTTGCTTTATGAAGACATTCATGTCTCAGCTAATAAGAGGTTTTCACTGCTCAGGTCTAATCTTTATAAATTTTGTGTGTAAGCATATTTTTTAATTCCCTGTAGATACAGAAGCATTACCACATCCCTATGTTAAAATTGTTGCAGGTTTCCATTCTAATGTCAACACATAATATATTGTTTGACCTGGTTCATCAGTTTTTTCAATAACCCAGTGTCTCTCAGCTGATATTGTTCCTTTTTTACTAACATTAAGAAAACTTAGAGTTAACAAATCATTATTTATTCTGTCCCTGAAGTATTTTACTCTCCTTTTTTGTAAGCATCACTTTTAAGGTGCAATTGGCTCTTTCTATAACTGCTTGTCCTTTGGGATTGTGTGTTATACCAGTAACATGCTTTTTATTGTAATATGTAAAGAATTATTTTATCTTATTGGATATATAGGCAAGAGCATTATCAGTTTTAATTTGTACAGGCATCTCCATAATTACCATTATTTTCAATAAGTGTGTTATTACATAATCGGCCTTTTCAGAACTTAAAGCAGTCGGTTATTGAAACACTTAGTACATATGTAGATGGTATGGAGTACAATTTTGAGCTTCTATCACATTTCCTATTAGTAATTGTTCAATTTTGTCATTTTCTTGGACTAATGGACTGAAAATCTGTATAAGACTGAATATGTGCAATATATAATAGATAGATTCTACTTCTGATGGCCTGTCTCAATTGTATAAATAACAAAGTCAATTCTGCAATATCAGGTTCAAATTCAGCAGTGTCTATATGCAAAAAACCTCTTTCTGCATATAAAAACATAATTATGTTAAAACATTCAGGATAATCCTACAATTCCATAAGGATTGCATACAATTCTGATTTTTGAACTGAGTTACATAGACTTTAGATCACCTTGCTTATTTTGTCTGACTTATTACCTGATGTCCTCATCTTATTTGCATCTATAGAAAATGTTGGTGCCTTTGGAATTGGTGTTCTCTTTACAGGACATAGAAGAATCCAAATAGTTCTTTTTATAAACTGTATACATTTGTTTTTCAGATATTTGTTATTAATTTCACCCAAGTAGTTACTACAAGCTCTTTACCAAACTTCATTGATCACCAATCGTGATATAATTTCAACATTTATTTTTATTTTTTTATTCTTGAAATTTATTTACATTTCCAATGTTTCCCCTTTTCTAGGTCTCCTCTTTGGAAACCCCCTATCCCCTCCCCCTCCCCACCTCTATGAGGGAATTCCACCTCCCACCCACCCACCCACCCACTCCCATATTGCCACCTTGACATTCCCCTTTACTGGGGCCTCTAACACCCCCAGGCCCAAGAGCCTCTCCTCTCTCCCTGATGGCCAATGAGGCTATCCTCTGCCACATATGTGGTCCGAATCATGGGTCCATAGATGTGTATTCTTTGGTTGGTGGTCCAAACTCCAGGACGACTGGGGTGTGGGGGTGGGTCAGGCCCGTTGATGCTGTTGCTCCCTCCATGGGGCTGCAAACTCCCTCAGCTCCTTCAGACCTTTCTTCAACTCCTCCATCTGGTACCTCACTCTCAGTCCAGCGGTTACTGTTAAGTGAAACTTGGGCATTCTGAACTTTTGGGCTAATATCCACTTATCAGTGAGTACATACCCTATTCGTTCTTTTGTGACTGAGTTACCTCGCTCAGGATGATATTTTCAAGCTGCATCCATTTGCCTGCAAGTTTCATTAAGTCATTGTTTTTAATAGCAACATTGTTTTTAATTTCAACATTTGTAAGAGGTACTATAATTTTAGCTGGATGTGTTACTGACAATTGATGTAGTCTTATTGCACCTTTAATAATTAATTCATAAACTTTTTATGTAACATTTATATTCCCAGATGAAAGACACATGCAGCCCTTAATGTTTAATATGTATTAGTCAGTGCAAAAGCTGGACAACTGCCTACTCTCCATATTGTTATACTCTATCTTCCCAATCATAATCCGAAATTAACACTTACTCTGTTTTATTGTTCCATCTGGGCTGCTCTTTGCTCCAATTGGCCACCTTCATGGCCATGTTCTATTGCCCTTTAGCCCATGGTGACTCAGGCTCTCCTTCTTGCACATTCTTCTTTTCCATGGCTGCTTCCTTCTTTTCCTCTTCTCCCTCCTTGTGGTGTCCAATTTTCCAGCCTGAAAAAACCTCCTTTCCATCTATGTCACTTCTCTCCAGATACTGACTGTTAGTATCTTTATTCACCAATCAGAATTAACTTGGGGGCAGGATTCCAAAGACTATGTGTACACTCCAGGTCTCGGGGGCCCACACTTAACATCACAATAAACAGAAAAAGACAAAATTTCAATAATTCCCTCTTTAAGTCCAATAAGAGACTCTTTTCTCTCACATATAAATTAAACACAATTATAACAATTATGAAAATTATAATGTATGATATACACTTACAATGTCTAGTCCATTATTTTTGGCAATTTAGGTAAGTATTCTATTGTCTACCCTAACTTAATGAGTTTACGGTTCTGTACCTCAGTCATGTTTTATTTAGATTTGTATTACCATCTGAAAATTATGTTTTGAAATCTGGAATGTCTTCTTTAATGCTAAATAACTTAAGTTAAATTATGAAACTATAAATAGTCTTCAACCCCATTAGAGATTTGAGAAGGAAATAAATATTACATGAATATTCAGGAAGCACAAAGAGATAGCTTCCAAAACTTAAACAATTGGCAGACACAGCTGACTGCCTGGACAGACCCTAATATACCTTATAACATTGGAGCATCTGTCTTTAGCCATTGGGCCCAGAACATCTGACAGACCTTAAATAAAGCAGGAATTATGAAGGACTATCTTACTGTGACTTGATAGAGCTTTGCAATCCACTATCCGGCATCCATTTGTTCTTTTTAGGCAGCGTTCTGTCTGTAGATGAAATTAGGGCATTTCTTGCCCAGTGGCTAGCTTGCCACAATTGAAGCAACTCCATATGGAGATATTGATGCTGAATATCTTTTTTGAAGTGGAATAGGGGTACTCTCAGGAACATATTTGTCTTATAATCAAAAGATCTTTTAATAATATATTGATTTTAAATGTCATATGTAGATCTCTGACATTTTTCAAAACTATCTATCTACAACCCAATGAACTGTTAAACATTAATATTTTTAGCTATTTACTTTTTGAATAACCTTCAAAACATTTTACTGTAAATAACTAAATTAGAATGTATTATGAACATTAGATTCACAATTTGACTATTAACTTGCATTAATTAATCATCCTAAGCAGTTTGTAATAGCAGCTATTAAAAGGACTGAGTCTAAGCCTTGCATTCTTAAATGAGTTGCATAGGTACAATGCCTATCTAAGAGTAACCCAAATAACTAAGTGAATCTCCTCTTTGTAGCTTTTCTGGAATAACCTGTAACTCTCATCATAGAAGAACTCTTTGTGTTACCTTAAATACAGTTTCTAAATCGTTTGACAGAGTTAGCCAACAAAATGTTATCCATTGAATAAATTACTTATGAATTATTTCTAATGGTTTTTGCATAAAATATCGAAAAAAGTTGAATTATTTAACATTTCCTTGTAAGTACCTTACAATAGTATCTTTTTATTGGAAGACCATTGTTCAGAGTAGGTACTGAGAAAATAAAACTTTCCTTATCTTGCTCATGCAAGGGTATTGTGTAAAAGAAATATTTCAAGACAATTATTGTAGACCATGATCTTGGTAAAAATGATAACAAAAGAAATCCAGGCTATAAAGGATCCATTGGTTGAATGACTCTGCTCTTAAATCATTACCATTTTCCATTTATCTGATTTATTTTATTATACAACATACAGAGGGGAATTCCTTTGCTGGTGGACTCTTCTATATGTTGAGCCTCTAACTGGTCTTGTACAAATTGTTCAAGTGCCTGAAATTTTTCTGTTGTTATGGGCCATTTTTCTTGCCATACATAACCATTTTTAGGGGCAATGCTATTAGTATGTCAGTCATGGCTCTTTTTTATAAATTTGGCAACTCAATCCCTGAGATGGCCTGTGTTTGTACAATGGGCACAGATTTTGATATTTCTTGATCACCTGTATCAATATCTTCTCCAGGAATATCTACCATATCATCCCTAATTTCCACATTTGCTGTATTTCAAATTTCAGGAATATTAGTTTGAGTACTCCATTCTTTTAATAGATCCCTTTCCCATAAATTTATGTATATGTTAGTCACATCAAGTCTCAACTTCCCTATTTGGCCTTCTGGTCCAACACAGTTAATACATTGGACATTTTGTCTAATTCATGATAATTTACCAAATCCAATAACTTTGTTTAAACCTACTAACGAGACCAACCTGGAATCTAGGCCTTTCGGGAAATCACACTGTCAGCTCCTATATCCACCAAAATTTCTATTTCAACATCTTCATTTGTACCTTTGTATAATTTGGGTTTCTGATCACTAACCACTGTTTGCCAGAACACATGTTTTCTAGTACTTCTAAAAGCCCCAGTTATTTCTCCTGGAGTGGTGTTGCCCCTGATGTGAGGAATCAACAACATTTGACTAATTCTACCCATGCATTAATTTGCATCTCCATTTTCATATATGTCATGATTTTAATTTCTACCTTGATATCCCCATCTATACTTGGATGCACAACAAATCCTTAAGAAGTTATTCCCATTTCTCCCCAAGCTTATTCCCACTGTCCCTGATGGTAAAGGTCAATAAACATCAATGATTAACTTGTAATATTTAACTTTTGAGGATAGTGTAGGAGGAGTACTGTGGCTAGATCCCAAGCTGGACTTCCTTCCGTAGCATGTGTAAGGTCAGAAATATTTAGGTTTGATTTTCTTGCTTACTTGTTACCTTCTGGCTGACCAAAGGAAGACAGCTCATACTGTTTGCTGCAGGGCCTCAATGTGACAGTCCCCTCTGTTCATTTCTTGGTGGCAAAATTTTATCTCATATGTCTCTCTTGGACTGACAATCCTTTGACCAATGTTTGCCTTTTCCACAGGAGCTACAATACCATGGAAGCCTTTGTGGTTCATAACAGCCAGAACCTGTTGTTTCTCTTCTATGAATACCCTATTCTCCAGAGACAATGTACCTGTTATTTTGAGCTCTCAATCTTCTATCCTTATGATTTCTTTGAAAATGACAAAACTAACCACAATTAAAGCATTGGGAATTTTGGTTCCTGAGACGTCTAACTACAAAAATACAGTTTTCAGTTACTCCATTATCAGATCAGATTTGTGTTTGTAGGTCAGCATAATGCCCTTCATTGAGAAGTTGGTCTTTAGTAACATTTATCCCCCTTGTCATATTACATTGTTCTATTTTTGTGGCTTTGTGCCTCCACCACAACAAACATTGCAACTGTTGTCTAGTTTCTGACACAGCTGAAACTAATCCCTTCCAATCTTGGGGAATAGCTCTATGCTGCATTGCCCCATTACTTAACAGTTCTTTAACAAATGGAGAATGAAAGCTATACAATACAACAGCCTCTTTAAAATGTTTCAGATGTAACATTTATATGGGATGCCATGTCAACTCATTATGAGCATGACCATCATTGTTAACAGGCATATGCTTCACAAAGATTGGGAACACAGAATGTTCCTGTGTGGCCCCAAGCAAATTCTTTGGTGATGCACTTGGATGAACACTAACCCATTGTCCCTGTACTGCCTCCTGCACTGACTGGTCCATTGTGCTATTTGGCAACCTCCTCAACCAACATTCCCAACCCATCCACACCAGCCTTTTCCTCTACCACATTAGAAGCAGAGCAGAATTACCTATTATGCCTAAGCTACTTTTGCTGCCACCTGTAGACTTATCTTTAATAGGAACTCTACTTTAATAAGAGTTCTTAAATGCTTCAGCATCATTTCTAATCCATTAACCAAAGTAGGGGAAAATACGGTTAATAAGATGAGGGGAATTGTGGGTCAGTGTTCCACCTCACCATTAGAGTATGAGAATTCTGGTCACAGGTGAAACATAGAAGCAGTAGGCTTATATTCTGTCCTTACCACCATCAGGGTGTGAGACTCACCTGTGGTTCTCAAATTTCTGGGGACCCACATGCCACTGGGAAACATGAAGAGTTAGGAATGGGGCTGGTAGGCTGGTGATGAGCCCAGAGTATGGGGAAATCTGGCTTCACTCAGAGGTAAGAGAGTGTAGCATGGAAGAGACTTCTGTGGGAGACTTAGATGGCATGGCTTGGTAAAGAATGTTTCTCCTCACAGAGGTTCTTGATGAGAGAGATAGCCCTTGCTTATCCAAATTGTTTACTGATGGTGGAAAATGGATGCATATAACTTATTCAGGGTAGACCAGAGAATAAATACCTTTGCAGGAAGGAATACCCGGGAAGGGATGTTTATTGGTCAAACACTCCAAGCCCATCTAGAAACCTCATTAGCATGGAGAACTCTTAGCTTTGTGCTATGTCACCAGTTGCCATTGTTGTTTTAGGGGGGTGGTGTCATGGTCATGTGTTCCAGGACAAGAACCAGAATGAGAGCAGATTCAAATGCCTACCATTGTCATTTATAAGATTTGCTGGGGTTTCATCATCCACTTGAACTGACCAGTTTTTCTGTCTGGTGAAACCAT
Source organism: Uromys caudimaculatus (assembly GCA_028551405.1). Taxonomy (NCBI): domain Eukaryota; kingdom Metazoa; phylum Chordata; class Mammalia; order Rodentia; family Muridae; genus Uromys; species Uromys caudimaculatus. The sequence continues at coordinate 101,679,569 of CM052706.1, read as the reverse complement.
TTCACTTGCCCCACAGAGGAAGTCGACATGTTTCAAAGTAGTTCTTAGGGGCAATTCCAATCTTTGGGCAGTCTGAGGGGCAATTCCAACAGTCCAGTCCAATCTTCAAACAACAAATATGAATCAATTGCAGCAGCTTGATCTTGAAGAATGGTTACAAAATCACGAAAGAAGCAAGAAATACTGTTTCGAAATGCCATTCATCCTCGCAAGTGTCTCTGCTTCAACAAAACATGCATTCATAAGACAGCAACCAGAAAAATATCACAAGTGTCTCCAAAGAAATCAGAAATTTCTACTTCAGAATCCATTTAGAGAGTGTCAGGATCTGGCCCTGAATATCAGCTCTGTGAAGATTTATTTCTTTTCTCTTAATTGTTTTACATAACCATTAATAATTCTGTAGTTTTGAGAATGGTGTTTTCCTTCTCTGAATCCAAAATGCCAGTATCCTTCATCCATCTGAAACTGACAAATCTCAATTAGCATGCTCTCATCTCATTGGATCATACACATAGAGGACCAAAGCATTGTCAGGACCTGGTATACACTAATAATCTTTCTCTCTGTTCAAAGTTCAACACCACATCTCAAACTCTTCCAGTAACAGCTCTGTTATGACTGAAATAAATTTATGTATTTAGCCCAATCTTTCTAGGTGATTCTGAGCATGTGGTGAAAAGCATTAGATTTTCAAGTTAAATTTCCAGAAACCAAATCTGAATTGTCAATATTTTTAATAATATAATTTATGATAATGGTTTCTACTATGTGCATGCTTTGTTTTCCTGCACTCTGAGAGTAGTTTTCCTCCGTCAGAGTATGGAATGATTCATTATGTAGGAGGCCTAACATGGTAGGAATTAAATAAGTTACTAAAAGTTCATGTTTATTTGAAAAGGCCCATTAGCAGTAACTCTTATTCTTCATTGCCCATTGTTTAATAATATTTAAGGAAAATGCCCAAAATGACTAGACAAATGAACCACACAAGAACAGCAATTTTTATTTATTAAAAAATGATAAATAATTTTAACCATAACATCAGTGGGCATGGTAACTTTACAATGAAAAAATAATTATTCAACAAAAACCATAATGTTGGGAATAAAAGTCCCAATATAATTGAATACTTTATAATTAATTTTATTACCTGCTGTGTTTCTTTTGTATAAATACAGTATGTCAAATCTGTGATATATATATATAATATAATATTATATATATATCCTCCTCAGTTTCTTCCATCCTTTCCCTAATTTAACTACAGGGGTCAGCAGCTTCTGTCCATTGGATGGGTGTATATATCTGCATCTGACTCTTTTAGCTACTTGTTGGGTCTTCTGGAGTGTGATCATGATAGGTCCATTTTTTTTGAGTGCTCCATAGCCTCAGTAATAGTGTCAGACCTTGGGGCCTCCCCTTCAGCTGGATCCCACTTTGGGCCTGTCACTGGACCTTCTTTTCTTAGGCTCCTTTCCATTTACATCCCTGCAGTTCTTTCAGACAGGAACAATTATGAGTCAGAGTTTTGACTGTGGAATGGCAACCCCCTCCCTCACTTGATGCCCTGTCTTCCTGCTGGAGGTAGGCTCTCTACCATCGGGCATTTCATTTAAGTTCCCTCCCTTTGAGTCCTGAGAATCTCTCACCTCCCAGTTCTCTGGTGCATTCTGGAGGGTCCACCAACCTCCTACCTCCCTAGGTTGCCTGTTTCCATTCCTTCTGCTGGCCCTCAGGGCTTCAGTCCTTTTTCCTCACCCAATACTAGATAAGGCTGCCTCCCTCCTCTGCCCCCCACATGCCCCATCCACTTTCCCTCCCAGGTCTCTACCCCCTCCACACTTGTGATTGCTTTCTTCTCCCTCCCAAGTGAGTCTGATGCCTCCTCACTTGGGCCCTTCACCTTGTTGACCGTTTTTAATTCTGTGGACTATATCTTGGGTATTCTGTACTTTTTTTTTTTTTTTTTTTTTGGCTCATATCCACTTGTTAGTGAGTACATACCATGCATGTCTTTTTGGGTCTGAGTTACCTCACTCAGGATATTTTCTAGTTCCATTCATTTGTCTGCAAAACTCAGAATGTCCTTTTTCTTAATAGCTGAGTAGTGTTCCATTGTGTAAATGAACCACATTTTTCTGTATCCACACTTCAGTCGTGGGACATTTGGGTTGTTTCCAGCTTCTGGCTATCACATATAAGGCCCTCATTAACATAGTGGAACATGTGCCCCTGTGGCATCATGGGACATCTTTGTGGTGTATTCTCAAGAGCAGTATTGCTGGGTCTTCAGAGAGATCTATTTCCAATTCTCTGAGAAAACTCCAGATTGATTTCCACAATGGTTGTACCAATTTGCAATCCCAACAGCAGTAGAGGAATGTTCCTCTTTCTCCACATCCTCGCCAACATGTTTTCTTTCTTTTTTTTTTTTTAAAGTCATTCTCTTTTTTTGTTTGTTTTTCGAGACAGGGTTTCTCTGTGTAGCCCTGGCTGTCCTGGAACTCACTCTGTAGAAGACCAGGCTGGCCTCGAACTCAGAAATCCACCTGCCTCTGCCTCCCAAGTTCTGGGATTAAAGGTGTGCACCACCACTGCCCAGCGCCAACATGTGTTTTCACCTGATCTTAGCCATTCTGATTGGCATAAGTTGGAATCTCGGGGTCATTTTGATTTGCATTTCTCTGATCAGTAAGGACTTTGAACATTTCTTTAGGTGCTTCTCAGCCATTGGAAATTCCTCTGTTGTAAATTTTTGATTTAGTTCTATACCCCATTTTTTTTTATTGGATTGATTGGTTCTTTGGTGGTTAGCTTCTTGAGTTCTTTATATATTTTGGATAATACCCCTCTAATGGATGTGAAGTTAGTGAAGATTTTTTCCTAATCTGTAGATTGCTGATTTGTCTTATTGACTTTATTCTTTGCTTTACAGAAGCTTTCCAGTTTCAGGAGATCCCAATTTATCAATTCTTGATCTTAGAGCATGAGCCATTGGACTTCTGTTTAGGATATTTCCACCTGTGCTAATGGAGGTATGGGATATGGAACAGACAGAGGCTGGATGGGGGGTATAAAATCTGGAGTGTAAATAAATAAATAAATCATAAAAGACAAAAAATGTTATCTTATTTGGAACATACATGTGCATTGTTTTTTCAGTTCTCTTTACCACACTTTATTAGACTCAGTTGTTGACTTTGAATCTAGAATGTCTTCAGTTTATATATATATATATATATATATATATATATATATATATATATATATATATGAATACTTATCTAATTCTGTACCGTAACCTGAGAGATTAAATCTTTCCCCAGTCTCAAAATCTTGAAAATACATTAACTTGGTTTCCTCTTCCCTTTCACATATACAAAATGGTGTGTCTATTACTTCTCAGTGTGCTACACATGCTCCAGGAGCAAATTCTGAATGCTGTGAGAATTCTCAAGAATTTAACAGGAAGACAGAGTTTACCTTGGGCCTTTATCATTGACAAAGATTGATAAATCTAGGTTTAAGTCTGTATTTGCATATTTGTTAGTTGCAAGGATTTGAAATTTGTTCTAGAGTTTTTCCTATATCCCCTTTCTTGTGTGTTAATCACGTCACAGTGAAAGTGTTAGGCATAATGTGTCTTGAGTTTGGAAAGCAGAAATTGTCCACAAACATATAAGTGTTGTTTTCTACTATTTTATATTGAAATATAAAATGTCCCCATGACCGGTGAACATTTGCTTCCCAGCTTCTGATGCTGTTTAGGGAGGTTGTGTATCCTTTGGAAGTTGGAAAAATTCTAGATAAATTATCACTTAGAGTTTTGAAGTGTTATAGCCTGGCTTACCCACCTATAATCGCTCTGATTCCTCACTGTCTGGCTAGCACCACAGTCTTGCTTTCCTGCCATTCTTGTCATTACAGACTGTATCTCTCTGGATCTGTGAGTCAACACAAACCCTTTCTCCCATAGTCTACTTCTGTGGAGTGTTTTTATCACAGTAACAACAAAGAGACTAATACAGGCAAATGAGGATTATTTCCAGTAATGTGGCAGTAACTACCTGTACATGAATTATTCTAAACTACATCATGTGTGTTCTTCTAAGTAGACATCACAATTAACAACATCTTCTGTGACATCATAATTAACACATCCTTTGGGACAGAAGGCTTGCAGCTTTGAAATGTCCCACAGTGAGACACCTCTTCTATTTCACTTCAGAACAGAAAGTTAGTGTTTTCTTCTGATATGTAGGAGCTGTCTGGTAACCTAAGAATCACTTAAGTTAAAGGAGAGAGTAATAGGGTTCAACACTATAAAATACTTCAATATTTTATTTTACTTCTTGTTTTTCTTTTTTTTCTTTAATGCTATATAGAAGACTTTCTAGGATCCAAAAGAAGTTCACGCTATTTTCTTCCTTTTGCACTTGTTTAGAATTATGGAAACTATAGTTTTGTTTTAGGTATATAGAGAGACAGACAGATTCATGATAAAGACCATTTTTAATGATAATGTGAACAATTTTGGCTAGAGAGATTTCTCTTAGGCCATGGCCTTACAGTTCATATGGCTAATGAAATAGAAACTATAGAACATATACTTTTATTCTCTAACACTTTATGAAGTTGTTCAATAGTACCACTAATATATTGTCTCAATAGAACATCTTTGTGATTTAAAGAAAAATGTTCTCTGTGAAGTAAATGCTCTCTCATTTACTTCAGAATATTAAAGAGTTTGAGCCAGGAGTACACATCCCCACTCTTATATTCAACATACTATTTTCAAAGCAAAAACCCCATTGCACATTGTCATTGTGGTCTTGGAAAATATTCAAATACATTATTTGTCAAAATTACTTTAAGCACGTATTTAGTATATATCCGAATGCATTTTAGATTTAGCTTTTCCAGTTGGATTATGGAGTCATGTTAAGTTAGAGCCGGTAAGTAGTGTTGACCTAGCCACAATTTTTATGTTTTATATTTTATTTTTCTGTTTTATCAAAGCACACTGCATTCAATGTGTCCATTTCATGAGGCACAAAAATAAATACAGTTCACCTTCATCTTTAACGTAGGGATATCCTTTTAAAGTGTGATCCTGATTCCAACTCATGGTGAGTATTTAATGAGAGCTACAGTTGGAAACTACATTCCATGGTGAGAAAGCAGCAGGGGAGTGCCCCGTGAATTTGCAGCAGTGTCCAAGACAACCTAGACAATGTCCTTCAGTCCTGTTACTCAGTCTGAGTGATGTGGTATTCTTCATGGCTCCACAATCAGTTCTTCCAACCATGCCAAGCTTTTGCTGTTTCCCTCTGCACAGATCCCATCAGGACACCCTGGCTGCCATTAGATGTTGCCATGATGACCTAAGGATTAAATAATTTTTGACTGAAGTTAGATTTTATTTGGTCAGAATTCCCTAACACTTCAGCAGTTCTCAGAAGTTGTAGGTTACTATTCTAGACTGTTAAATTTTCTCCATCTTCTGCCCTCATTAAGCAAATAGTTACAATTTGATTCTTAAAAATTTCTTTTGCAAATGTGCATATAATCTATATGCAATTTCACAGGTTTTGTTTTTCAGTTTAATGCTACTACTTTAAAAAATGTTATTGATTACAACTGTGTCTGTATGGAGAAAACACAGAAATAAATCTATTTAAAGAAAAAGGCTCTATTCATAACAGGTTCTTAAATATTTCATAACCTGGTAATTTTCTTTCAATATTTTAGGCCCCACTTGGCCATGCCTAGGAGTTAGTATTCATCTTTATCCTACAGCTTAGTGAAATAAAAAGCAGTGGCTTATGACTGAAATCCCCAATCCTGCTATACAGAGCATATAAATCATTGACAACTATTCTTAGGAAAAGTTTAGTACATTAAAATACAATAATTAACTATGTATAGCTACTAGTTGTATTTTTGAAAGACTAAAGCCATTTGAATGTAAAGTAACTGCCAGAGACAGATGTAGTTTGGACAATTAAAATCTCTAACAATTGCGGCAAGTATCTCAGCATTGCTGCCAATTCGTGTGCAGCAGGACAATCAGTCTCCATTGTAACTTAAGAGGATTTGGGGATGTTGAATGTTTAATGTGATTTGGATTACTAGATGATTGTGTGACCATGCTGCAATGCAGTGTTCCTTGTTGTTGCTTGCTGAAATATTCAATAGAAATTTTGAAGTAACTATGCAACGTTTATGTGGACAATAGTTTTTCACACATATTTCTAAACGTAAATTAGAGACTGAATATTTTTTACAACACAAAGGATGCCAAAACACTGTCCATTCACTGAACATGCTACATGTAGTCAAGAAACTGTGGGAAAATGGAGTCATTGAAAAAAGCCACAAAACATTTGTGACAAAGATAGGCACTGGGTCTTACCATATAACCAACAAAGCAAAGATATCATCTATTTTAAAGACAATATTTCAGTGAAGCAATCATTATGGATAACATGATTTAGGTGTTTTTTGTTTGTTTGTTTGTTTTTAACTAGAAATGATTTTAAAAGGTGCCAAAAAATGATTGATCTTTACAATTTAGAAACTTTTTAAATTTGTCCTTGTGTTATCTTGGGAGTGGAACCCCAATACATACGTGAAATTAACTTGTCATTCATATATAGCTTCTGGACACACATAAAGATAAGCTTGCACAATATTAATTTATTATTATTTGAATTTTGTTTGCATTGCTGAGGATCAAATCCAGGGCTCCAAGTATATCAGATAATTCTACTTCAAAAAAGCTACACTCTTGCTGATATACAAGTTTTTAAATAATTTGTGTAATATTACATATATTAGACCCTAGGGCATGTGAAAGGTAGCTTAGTACATAATCTTCTGAAATACTTCCCCCAGAATTTTTATCTAACCAATGGTTTTTTAAAGTAGAAGACTCTTTGCTTTTTCAACCATGAGAACTTTCTTTTTTTGCTTTGACTTCAATCTACAGGATCTGAGAAGGCCTGTAAGCAAACCCAATACCCATCTTGCAAGCCCCTTCTGAGGGCATTGCAAGGTAAGGAAGTCACATGTCTCCACTTTATTAGGGATCTTTGCCTGAACAATAGGGAATTTTTCAATCTCTGAGATGTTTATGACAGCAAGACTTTGGGTAGTGATTAAATAGTAACACCAGACTGAAGCGAGCATGCATGACGAAATTCGATAGTGTCAAAATAAGGGGCTAGCTATAGCCAGTGCAGCCTAGCATAGGGAGGCAAGGTGTAAAGTGGATAAAGTGGAACCCTCACACCAGAATAATAGGTATGAGGAAAAATGTGAAACAGACAAGATATGGTGCACGTAGGTGCTTCCCTAGTGAGGGAAGCCATGCCTGGAAACAAAGAGTTTCAAGAGTTCAAGCAGAATCAGAAAAACTAAGCTGGCAAAATGTTTAAGTGTTCAGAAATTTATTTCCCCTCTACTTTGATGTAGAAGAGAATCAAGATAACAGAATCTGTGAAAATTTTAAGCTTTTACTCATTCAGAATATTTCATTTTATTGGCAGAGTTAGCATGGTTTTGGCCCCAGAACTACTCACCCTGATAACAGCATAATGAGCTGCTTCCAAAAATAGTGAGGCAATTCCATGAGCCACGCTAAAAACTGTAAGTGGAATCTTTGCTATATTGGTGATGATGAGCTGATAGCGTCTAGGGAAGACCTCACAGAGGACAACAGTTTAAGGTTGCAACTGAATGTTTCAAAATGTAATTTCCTAAAATCAATTGATTCGTTTCTTACTTCTTGTCTTTTTGAGCCCCGATTATTTATGCATGGTTTGGGGTAAAGAAATGTGAATGCATCCCCTAAACAAACACATCTTGATAGTAATTTCAATTTAATCTATCTCCTAAGAACTTGAATAATACAGACCCTAACTAGGAATTTCTCAATAATCTCTATTTTATTCCTGTATGATCACAATGGGAACTACCAGGCCATGGCATACCTCTAAAGTTTATCGCTTAAACTCTTGTGATTCTTGCTTAGTCTCCCTGCAAAAGCATCACTCATCATTGCTCACTTAATAAAGCTGCACTGAGGGACATTTCAAAGACCTATGCACAAATGTAAAGCGTACAGCTAATTTTGCCCATCAACAAGGTTTAATGTATTGCGTATGGGTGCTGTCTGCGATAGACTGTATATTTTTCTTTTCCTGTAGGATCCGGAACTTTGTCGATGACTGATTAGGTATTAATTTAATTGTCATTGCATTTCTAGTACATAGTGCAGGACATCTGATAGGTAGCAGGTATGTATGGCTATTTTCGTCTATAGAGTTATGCATTTAGTAGTACCAAATAGTGCACATTTACAGTTTAATTCTGGTATTCACCAACTACAGAATGCCTTCTAATACTATTCTATTTTACAGATAAGAAAAATAAACTCTAGTGGTTACTGAACTAATTCTGAGCACAGTAAATGGTTTCTTAGAAGTTAGAGTCACTAATGTTCTAATTGAAAGTACCACACAGAGGCTCATGTGTTTGAAGGTTTGTTTCCTAGTTGGTGGGACTTTTGGAAAATACTAGTAAGCAGAATGTGATGGTTTGTGTATGCTTGGCCAAGAGAGTAGCACTATTAGGAGGTGTTGTCTTGTTGGAGTAGGTGTGACGTTATTAGAGGAAGTATATTATGGTGGGGGCGGGCTTTGAGACCCTCATCCTAGCCAAGTAGGAGCCAGTCTTCTCTTGTTGGCCTTTGCAGGAAGATGTAGAACTCTCAGCTTCTCCAGCACAATGAATGCCTGGACGTTCCCATATTTCCTTCCTTAATAAAGGAATGAATCGCTGAACCTGTAAGCCATCTCCAATTAAATATTGTGTGTTATAAGAGTTCTGGTCATGGTGTCTCTTCAAAGCAATAAAACTTTAATTAAGACACATGGCCTTGTTGGAGAAAGTATTTTGGAGGGGCGGGGGGAGCAGGTATGTCATTGTGAGTGGGCTTTTTATTTCAAAAGTTTCTTTCATTCCAGTTGGCTATTTCTCTGCCTCATGCTTATGAATCAGATGTGATCTCTCAGCTCCTATTCCAGAGCCATGCCAGTCCTTCTGATGCTTTGGTCACCAAATGATTGCCATGGCCTCTACTCCCCTCTTGAGCAATGAACATAAAATTAAATGCTTTTTTTTTTTTTATGTATAGCCTTTCTAAGAATGTTTTGTCACAGCAATAGAAAAATAGGTAAGAGTGATTCTCACCTATCCTTGATGATTGGACCTCTAGAAGCTAAAACTTATGTCCAAAAGTCATCCAGTTTCATTTTCCTCACTTTGTTTTCTTCTATTTCTTCTCTCTCTGCTATAGCATTTTATCGTTATTGTTTTACTGTTTCCGCATTGTGTTCTTTTGTGTCTATCCTAGCATAACCTTTGATCTCAGAATGTAAACATGTATGTCTATGGAAAGTAGCAACTCTTAGGCAGTCCTAACCTAAGATGATGTTACCATCTGACAAAAATCCTCTTTTATTTTGTAATATTTGAGACTATTCTGCTTAATACTTATATAACTGTATGCTTTTCTAACTTTTAACAACTTTCAAAGCTACAAGCAGGGACATCATGAGTAGAAAACAGACTGCTCACATTTCAATACATATACATAGGAAACAGAGAGAGAACCGGAAGCAGGAACAGGTTAAAAATGCCAAAGACCAACGAGCCAGTGATACCTCTCCTCTACATAGCTCCAGATCCTAAAGGGTTCATAACTTTCCAAGCAGTGCCACAAACTGAGGAACAAGTGTTCAAATATGTGAGCCTCTGGGGGTATTTCATATTCCACCACAAAACCAACTGAGTGTGTTCACTTCCCACACTTTGCTATTCACTTTCCACAATTTGCTATTCAGTTACCTTTATTGTCTAATACACATACAATATCACAGCAAAATAAAACATAATTGACACTAACATTTTTATTTTAAATTTATGTTTTAGTTATTTTACATGAAGAAAAAACTGTATCTAAAGTTCAATGTATCCTGGTTCCAAATTGTTCAGGACGATTCCGTCCTTGTTTGTTGTCACGCTCTAGTGTCACTAACACATCTCCAGTACACATCTCTTTCCTTAGAAGAGTCGAAATGTTGCCCCAGGGACAGCAAACTTGGCTAGATAACTTCTCTGTAGTAGAACTATGCATTTTACTTAGGGTATCTAAGTATGAGTAGCTTATATCACAGATTTTATAGCATATAGATAAGGCCTCAAAATCAATAATCCTGCTAACAACTATGATGCTATTTACAAAAGAAATATAGAACACCTATACATATGTTTTATTTGCAAATGAGTCTGAGTCACATGTAGCATGGTCGTCTATGGTCCCACTTTAAGATGATAGCTGTCTATGGACCCAGTGATGGGTTATGTGAATCCAAATTACTATAAATACTAATTACATTCCAACAGGCAAGACAAATCCAAATTAAATTGTAGTTTATCCTGAATGATACAAATGGTGCTGAGAGCTTCACACCATCAAGTTTATACACATAGTCCAGTTATTTCCAGGCAAGGCAAAAGTTAAGGAGGAGGTTTGTCAGAAGTCTCAGAAAGATGAGCAAAAATTCTTGATTTTTTTGTTTTTGTTTAGTTTCTCTGAACTTGTGTTTAGCTTTAATTTTTCTTTCTTTGTTCTATTCTCTGCATAGTTTGTCATAGAATTACATGACAAAGAATCAACTTTGAATTTTCTCAAAACTGAGACAAGTGGTGAATACTCTAATGGAATAGAGTCAGTCTTCTATGCCTAAGATTTCAACTACAGGTCACGTTAAATAATCTGTGTTCACATGTATGCATAGTGTGTGCATATGTGTGCACACATGTCTGTGTACATGTGTGTGTTTTCTTAGGTATGTGTGTATGTGTGTGTGTGTTATACATAGAATGTCCCATTTTATATGGAAATGTTGCAGCTATTTTTTATCAATCTGTTAAGTGATATTCGTCACAAAGCATTTTCTCAAGAAAAATTATTCTATGAAGCTTGACTTAAAGTGGAAAGTCTGTAACAATGAATGTCCTACCTTAGTGACACTGAGCAAAAATGTCAAAGCTATTTTAAGTTATGGAAACTAGAGATTTGAGATGTAACATGGTTAGGGTCCTGCATACAATCTCAGTAAAACACACACACACACACACACACACACACACACAGAGTTTTGGCAATCTACAGACATCCTGAAATACACAATAAATTCCTAGTATAATATTCTATATTTTAAAAGTTAGAAAATAATTTTGAATAAAATATATTCAATGAACTGAACCTTTCTGAAGGGTAGAGTCTCATGCACTTGTCTTTACTCTTTGGATTCAAGTAATCCTTCAGTCTCAGCTTTGCTAGTAGATAGGACTATAGGCACATGCTCCTGCCTTTAAATATTTTCATGCTTTTAAATTGAAGTACTTCATAAAAAATTACAGAATGCAAACATCCTATATTTGTAAAAGAAAAAAGAAAAAGAATCATTGTAAGGACAAGTATAGAAATTTCATTCTACAAGTTTGTTAAGAAAAGTTTTTGGTTGTTTAGTTGGGTTTGTGCTTGTTTCTTTGTTTATTTGTTTTGTTTTGTCTTGGTTTTGCCAATCTACCAAGCTGTTGCTTACTTTTTGTACTTGGTGCAGTGAATTACAAATTCAATCATTTTATATCAAGGAAACTAAAAAGAAATGCTGGCTGGTGTTCAATATCATTGATAATAAAAATTAACTCATGAATCAATTCAATTTTGTCAAAAGCCCCCTTCCAGCCTGCAGGTACTGCTGGAGGATACAGGACTGACATGATCACTGCCCCTCTGAGTATCTCAGATAACTAAAACTGAAGTAATGAATATGATCATGAGCTTTTCACTTTGTCTTCAGAACAAGTGTGAACCAAAGTCCAGTGTTACAAGGCTTTTCTTAGGAAATTTGTATTCTTATGTTTGTTGTTCTGTTCTACAGTTGGTTAAGTTTTCTTTCCCCTGTAGAATGAATCAAAGCAATCAAGGAGGGGGAAAAAGAAAGAAAATAGAGAGCCTAAATAATGTGAATGAGTCTCTAAACTCGAGGATAAGATTAGTAGGAAAGAATGAGGAAAAAGATTATTTAAAATACTCTAAGTAAAAGGAGCACGGATATACATGCCTGAAATCGCAGCATTCTCACTGAGGCTCAAATATTTTCATGAGTTCAGGTTTATATAGTGTATACCAGGCTACACAAACAAAGGTTCAATTGATTATATTAAACAGCACAATTTTATGAGAAAAAATAGTATGAGATGTTGAGCATCTCATATTATACACTGAGTAGGACTTGGTGATATATGTTGAAACACATATTAAAGAAAAAATCTGGAGGGAAAAATGAACTAGTAGATAGATGAAATCCCAAAGCAGGTGTATTATAATTAGATACACTAAGTTGCTATGCAACAGCCTTCTTGTCTCAGTAGATTAACATTTTAAAGGTTTGTATGTGAAACACATTTTGTCCCTGTAGTGCTGAGCCATTCCTGTACATTCTTGAAGCTAAACCATCCGGAACAGAGATTCTCAAGTGAGCAGCAGAAGAGACTGGGCACGGGATAGATGTGGTATGCATGTTGTAGGGCCAGGCGTAATTCTGCATCCTCTGCTTCCTCCCTTTCAGGGTATACAGACACTGCTGCACACTGGGCTGAAGGATGAAGCAGAGTCCAGAATGGGTTAGGTTCTGCAGAATCCTCATTCAGCTGAGAGTGGAGGGTGAGGGCTTCTCTGAAAATCTTACTGTTAAGGCCTTCTTGATGATTTTCAATGAAACAGCTCTCTTAGTCTATCTTAGCTTTTGCACATAACTTTATTCTGGCTTGGCTTATATGCATACAGTTTAACTATGTGTATTATGAACCTTGGAGATTATAAGGGAATTTTTAGGGTAAATGAAAAGCATTGGCTAGAGTTTAAAGTTCTGTGAACACTTCATTTATATTGAGAGGCATTCGAGGAATCTTAAGTACTTGCTGGGCAGATTCTTATGGTGTGTGTGTGGGGGGGGAGACAAAATGTATAGGTCTGTCAGAGACTACTCAACCTTCCTCAAGTAGATGGTGTGGCTAGTTGGGCTTATCAGACAAGGTCAAGCAAGTGATAACCCTGCTGGAAAAGGGAGTCCTCCATTGTGTGCTGAGCTCAGATGAGCTATACGGTCACGGTGGAGTGAGATACTCAAAAGAGCTGGCAGGGCTAGAAATGCCTTGCTGTACATTTACTATCTTCTTATGTTCCAGTGTTCAGCATTGTAAGATACATCCACATGGTTTAGATGTGCTCAACGGATGACTATGTGATGAACAACTTGGTTTTGCTTATGTCAGGAAAGGATTACAAACCTTGCTTAAAATGAACTTGATAGATGATGTATGTTTCTCTGGAGACTCTGCAGTGAGGAACAGAATATGCCATCTAAACAGAGAAATGTTCTTTGTAATGTTCCCTTCCAATTAATGTGTATATTTTTTCTCCATTTAGAAGTCTCATGATTTATATGTAGTATAAAGGTCATATTTATAAGCAACTTTAAAAATAAGTAGGATGTTTTCAAAGTTTACATAGAACTCATGTCAAACTGTGAAGAAAAGCTGACAGAATGAGTAAACTAGGAACACGAAAAGACTAGCAATCTCTTGTAGAAAATATCAAGAAGAATGGCTATGTTACAACATAAATAAAAAATTACTCATAAAGCTGGGCAGTGGTGGTACACGCCTTTAATTCTAGCACTTGGGAGGCAGAGGCAGGTGGATTTCTGAGTTCGAGGCCAGCCTGGTCTACAAAATGAGTTCCAGACAGCTAGGGATATACAGAGAAACCCTGTCTCGAAAAACCGAAAAAAAAAAAAAATTACTTATAAACCAGCCTCAGGAGTGTATATAGAAGTTACTATAGTTCTTAGCCATTGTATATTTCCTTTACCAGAGAACAGAATGTTTAACTGAGAACGACATTTGTATCTTACTATGAAGGGGGAAAGGCACGCATGAATATATATGGGGAGCATACACAATTGACTAGTCCAACTATACATTAATCAGTAAAAAATTATTCTGATGGATACATGACTGTAAGTATACTCTTGAGTTCTGGGGCTTGGGGATGTGACTCAAGGCAAAGCACTTGCCAAGCATGTGTGAGGCTCCAGAAGAAACAGAAGCAGTCAAGAGTGGTGTAAAAGACACATAACACCAAATTCACTGTATCTTTTACCTTGAAAGGGTATGACTTAATAAGCGGGAGATTAAAAATAGATAGAAAATGAGTGAAAAGGATATTGTAGCAAGTAATATTGTATTTAGTAATACATGCCATTTAGAATCCAACTGACCTGATCAATATAAGTATAGTGAAATGTATATTGAAATATATCAGCTTGGGTAAGAACTGCATCTGACATAAATGATTTTTAGCTAATTAGAGGGAGAAAAATATGTGGCTCCTATGATTTCAATGAATTAACAAACTTTTCTTTCACAAATAAAATGATAAAATATGGTGCCAACTTCACTTTGCGTTTTGTTGTATGCAGTATGCAGGTGGGACTGCCCTGGCCATGCAGGTTTGCTTTGTGTATTCTTTGGGTGGAAACCTAGGGTTTTACATAAAACTCACTATTGTCTGAAGATATGCAAGCCTCGCAGAACCTGACTACCTCAGTCTCATGTAACATAGATCAGAGGCTGTGGAAAAAACAGGACATTGGGATTCGGGCTTTCTCTAAGCCTCTCAACATCCTGCTACTCTTACTGTCTCCTCCTTCAGGGCCCTTTATAAAGTCTATCAACAAACCTACCAATAACCAATTTTCCTTATTCTTATGAATTTGCTCAAGACATTTGACCAAGCATACAGCTCTGAGATATGCACTGTCCAAATGCACAGATATCTGAACTGTCAATAAAATACAATAATTTTAAGTAATACAGTGACTTTTATTTTCAGTCATAGTCCATCACACTAAAACAGACAGTGAATAATCCAAACAAGTTGAGCTATTAGAATATTTTGTGCCCATTACAAGTACTTTTTTTTTTTTTTTTAACTATGGTGCCCAATTCCCTAACATTTGGTATGTGATGGGCGCAGGAACATGGGTAGTGACCTTGTGGTTTTTATACAAGGGACTTGGTTCTTTGTAAATCTTAGCAATTAAAAGAACAGCAGAAGGCTCGATTCCTCCAGTTCACTTGGAGGAGGACTGTCTGTGACTACAAGTGCCTGTGAATTTTCAACCTGCCTTTGATAATATATTTCAAAGGCCTGCTACCTTCCAGCAAAGTTTTTACAAAGGCTTTGAAGAAAGTCTCTCAGCGACAGCCTGACAGTGGTTTCCAGAAATCCTCCCTTGGCTACACATGCAGATACAAACAATTGCTTTCTCATTTTCCACAGCTTGCTTTTGAGAAGAGGCTACTTATTTAACCTATCAAAACATTTGTTATAAAGGAAAGGACAGCAAGATGCGATTACCTTAGTAACCTCAGAGAAGTCTGATATTCTGTTTCCATGGTGTATACCTTCAGTTCACACACAGTTTCAACTCACACATACAATGCAATTGGAATAAAGTACCACAGCTCTCAAAAGTTCAGGTTCAGGAAAATTAAAGACTGCATTATTGATGAGTACTTATGTTTCATGATGTTAAAAATTTACCTGTAAAGACTTTTTCCTCAAATTTAAAAACCTTTCAGAATAAATCGAAAAAAAACAAATAAACTGCTGCCTTCTTTTCTGATCTATATACATAAAAGCACACACACACACACGCACACATGCACTTGTGCAGGCAGTATTTCACAGATACATGGAATTTTTTTGGAAGTGATTTATTCAAAATTAAAAACAGAATGGGCGACATTGCTTATTGATTAAAGGTGCTTGCCTCCAGTATTAAAAAATTGATTTCAATACCAGAGATCTAAATCATGTAAGGAAATAACTGAATCCTGCAATATATTCCCCTGACCTTCACATATTGGGGATCATGTCATTGCTTTGTACACACACACACACACACACACACACACACACACACACACACACACACACACATTTAAAACATAAGGGCAGATAAAAAGGAAAAATAGGCTTGGGATTTCGTTTTAAAATTCTAAGGATTAAGAAGTTGGTAAACGTGCATCTGGCATTGAATCCCAGCAGGCCTGTCTGAGCAGCCAGGGAAGGAGGTAGTCTAGTTAATTGGACAATTTTTTGTCTTGTTCAGTTACCCAAAGTGATTTACAGTTTCCTGTGATGCGTAATGAAATTTCCCAACTGCATACAATGTCATGGTTACAGTGCAAAGTGCTAACTTCAAGAGAGTGATGGCGGATGGCGAAAAGGCAAGCTAACCTATGATTTTGACTGATTCTATGTGAATATCTTTATCAGGAAGCAAGTTGTTTTGAAAACTACCTGCTCTAGTCACGTCTGTCTTCAGTCTACATTCATCCCTGTGCGAAATTCATGGCAATGAGCTAAACTAAGTGTGGATTGATGTTACATGATAGCCATTCCTTCTACAGACTGCAGATAGTTCTGTCCAATTTCACAGCAGAGCTAGAAAACTGAATACTGTTCATTTCATAATTAAAAAGATTAATTTTCTTAGAAATAATGAGCAGAAGTTCAATGATGCCTCATCTGTGGTTTAAAATAGTTTAAATAATAGGTAAAAGAAAAGCAAACCACAGATGAAGTTGGAGGCATCAATGTGTAAGCTATGGGACTGGCAGGCTGAGGACATGCACTCATAGCTCACGGTCTGTAGATTTAGAAGTGTTTTTAGAGGTAAATTTTCTAGTCTAGGCTGACCCTGAACTCACGGTACATCCAGAGTCTTGATTTCCTCATTATCTCACCCTCACCTACTATGACCTTTAATTAAAGAACATTACCACTATACCAGATTGATTTTATGCTTAGAATAGAACACAGGGCTATCCCCATGCTCAGAAACACATTATCAACTAAGATATAGCCCCAGTATACAATAAACGTCTTTATATTTCACTTCTATCACATATTTAATTTTCCACAAAATACACATATGTATATATTCTTATGATATATGAAAAATATTGTATGTAGTTATGATTTGCTGCTGCATGCCATTTGGTGTCTTTTCCTACATTATATTAACCTGTCATCTCTGAGTTATCTGCCTCTTCTGATGAGTTTCTGTAATTTTCATTCTTTCTTTTGTATGCTACTATGCATAACCTATCTTTGGCAATGTGCCGATAGGCATTCCATTTGAAGACAAATATAAGTTAGGAGACCATACATTTCCTGCTTCTAGAATAAGATATTCCAGAGGCACAGTTGTACTAAGCAAAAATAAGGAGACGCACCAGCACATAGTTGCGTTCTGTTCTGGAAGGGTACTTAACACTTATTAAAATGAGAGTGAAATTCGTCATAGAGAAGACTGTTTAGTCTCAAGGTAGCTCATGAGAGTACTTTGAAATAAAATAGCATACTAAACTCATCATTGTAGTAGTGAGCTTTTGTATTCAGTTTTTACTTTTGCAATACCCTTGAGCTTGCCTCCTGTTCTCCTTGGAAAATGAGGAGACTCTCTTCTCCCTTCCTGCATCCTGTAGTTTGGGAAAGGGAATTGTGTGATAACAAACTGCAAAATAAGAAATGGTGATGAAAATGCGAGAACTGCTGGAATCAGGTAGGGAAGATTTCCTTTGTGGATCAGTGGCACTGCTTCTGATGTGATAGTCTTTTTTTATTTTATTTATTATTATTATTATTATTATTATTATTGATAATTTATTTACATTTCCAATGTTTCCCCTTTTCTGGGTCTTCTCTTTGGAAACCCCCATCCCCTCCCCATCCCCGCCTCTATGAGGGAATTCCACCTCCCACCCACCCGCCCACCCATCCCCATATTCCTACCTTGACATTCCCCTTTACTGGGGCCTCTAACACTGTCAGGCCCAAGGGCCTCTCCTCTCTTCCTGATGGCCATCGAGGCTATCCTCTGCCACATATGTTGTCCGAACCATGGGTCCATAGATGTGTATTCTTTGGTTGGTGGTCCAAACTCCAGGACGACCGGGGAGGGGGTGTCAGGCCCATTGACGCTCTTGTTCCCTCCATGGGGCTGCAAATTCCCTCAGCTCCTTCAGACCTTTCTCCAACTCCTCCATCTGGGACCTCACTCTCAGTCCAGCGGTTACTGTTAAGTGAAACTTGGGCATTCTGAACTTTTGGGCTAATATCCGTTTATCAGTGAGTACATACCTTATTTGAAGATTATTTTATTTATTTGATTATTGAAAAGTATAGTATTATTTGTATTAATGAACAATTCCTTGGACTAGATTCTAATATATAATGAGTGTTAAATTCTCTTCTAAGCATGAAGAGGTTTGGTCTATTGAACATAAAAACCATAGTAAACATTATGATATATGTTGTCATATGGGCTGAGGTAGATAATGCAAAGATACAATTTAAATGTAGCTGGGAGTCAGGACATTTCACACTCCATGAAAATGAGATATCTCTGAGTGTAACATTCCTCAGACCACTATTACATAAAATCAAATCTCAACTTCTGCCTTACACAAATCCAACATAAAAGAATATAAAATTTTCATATAACTATTAAATTGACATTTAACCAGAAGATGAAGACAACATTAATTTGTCTAAAGCTTTACTTGGGAGAGTTATTTTTAATTTTCACATAGAGTAGAAGGCATGAAGAAAAAAATGGATAAAGCTGCCTTGCATAGTTGGAGTAAAAATGTGTGGCACTCAATGATTTTACCTCTACCTGACTCTAACGTGAAGAAGTAATGCCAATCAACGGGGTATTTTCTGATGAGTTACTGAAGGAGGAAAGTGTCTTTTGGAGCACTAAGTTGGTATTTCCAACTAAGTTGCCTGAGAGGACAGTGTAGTAATGCCTGAATTGCAGATTCTTCTCAATAGTTGGCTAATATCAATAATTTAGGGTCTTTGTAGAGATCCTTAGGGAAAGTCCTTGTCTCTTTTACTCAAGGCCTCTGTTCAGTCCCTAGCATCTCAGCATCACTAATATTGGCCCTAGTAGCAATCAAAGCAGGTCTGGCTCTCCCTCTACATTATGAGGGATTAAAAATATTACATCCTCCAGTACAATGATGGAGGGCCTATGAAAGCATAGAGAAGATTAAATTAACTTTATAAATATGACACAAGTCTCGGTGTTAAAAGTGATCTAACACTTTTATTATATTTATAAGATTTGGATTGGTACAAATTTTAAGAAGTTAAAATTCATTATACTATCTTACAATACCGTCTACCAATCAAATTAATTTTAGCTTGGAATTGTAGATAACAACAGGTCTCCATTAATTCTAAAGCCACATATATTTTCTTATAAGCAGAAGAATATTATATAGTATAATCATGAATGTGTCAGATTCAGGAAAACCAACAAATTATTTGAGTAGATTGGCCATAAGTCCTAAGAGAAGTACATAATATTAAAATAAACAAGAAATGCTTATGAGAAAATTGGAGCTTTCTCTTCTAAAGAAGATCAGTCATGAGTGGATAAGGAGATAGAATCAAATATAGCTACCCCCATTTCTAACTACTGATTGGAGACTTTGTCAAAATTAAATTTAGGTGTCACTTTTACAGCTATTTCTTTTCACAGCAATATTAATGTCAATGGTTTCTAAATGGGATAAAAACAGAAACAGGAAATGATTGTGTGAGTAGGGATGTTGTAAGATGTGACTAAATTAAAAAGAAAAAACCAAGTCACATGGCTTCTCAAAGACCCATAATGACTCTAATCATGCAATGATTTCAGTTAGAAGTAAATTCATAATAAGAAGCACATATTCGAGAACTTATCAGAAGGCAATGAGGTTTATCTTGAAGAAAGTTTTAATCTAACGAAAACAGACAATATGTCAATCAGAACTTGTCATCTGAAGTCAGTAAAAACTACTTAAAAGTTACTATTGAACCATTTTCTTTGAGGAACTCATTCAAGTCTAAAATAATGATGACCAATTTGCAGATTCCAGTTATTGTCTAACAGTTGGACAGACTATAAGATGTTAAACCATGCTCAGACAAATTTTACAGAGAATCTTATAAAAACACTATGGTGTTTCTCATTTCTTGTAATTGTGGATAAAATGGGTTCATTAGCATATATTTTCCTGTGTTTTCTTGTGATGTTCTTATAAAGAAGGCATTCTTCAAAATGACAACAATATTCTGAAAAGGAAAAATTGAACACTCAGTAATACTGAAACGTATCTGTATGCATATTACTGAAATTATATAGTTAAAATGTTTTATGTTAAAATAGCAAATACACTGACATTCTCATTGTTGTCTGATAAATATAGATCTAGAGAAATATGTAGGTTTTAATTGATTCCAAAGCCCATTTACAGGAAGTTTTTCCTTAAAGAAAATCTTCACAAAAAAAGACCAAATGGTCTTTATCCAAAATGAGGCAAATAAACATAAAGTCTCAGCATGACAAATGATTCTCAAAACAATGGAAGGGAAACCTGAGGTAGACATATACCACATCCCTTCAGAGTGCTCCTTAGTGTCCTTAGAATATCTCAGATACATCACTCTGTGCATCTCTCAGTGTTATATATCAGCTAAGTAGAAGAATGGGATCCTGGGAAGTATGGTTTCAGAGAATAGGAGCCTCTGATACTGTATGGCCTATGTAGCTCACAAATGAAAACAGACTTAGTAATATTTCCATAGGCATTTTGAGATTGAGTCATTAAAATTCTTTAATTTAAATATTACTTGTCTCCCCGGCTACCAATAAAAATGTTAACTTAAAAATGTGAACTAGGAGAAAACACTTATAAAGAACAACACAGATATATAATTCAGAAGAGAACCTGATAGTGAACACATGAAAACGAAGGACGTGAAATACACATGAAACAAATGAAGAAATAGGTGTAAACTCTATGACTGTAAAACTTATAGAGAAAATACCTGGCTTGTATATACCAATAAAATGATGGAAATTGTTAGAGTATAATTTTCCAAATGAGTTGATTTGTTCAATATGAAGCACACCAAAATGTGCTTTCAATTCAGAGTTTCAAGAAAGCTAGAAATAAAG
The DNA here is from genome assembly GCA_028551405.1 of Uromys caudimaculatus. NCBI lineage: Eukaryota > Metazoa > Chordata > Mammalia > Rodentia > Muridae > Uromys > Uromys caudimaculatus. The sequence goes on along the minus strand of CM052706.1, from coordinate 101,658,339 downwards.
TGATGGCAAAGTCTACCCCAACCCGTCACAGTCTTTTAAAGACAGAGCACTACCCAGCATATTCTGTGCATGTGCTGTTGAAATTGTAGTTACCTTTAGTCATTAGCCAAAAGAAAGAAAGAAAGAAATAAAAAAAAGAAAGAAAGAAGATGAAGAATGAATCTACATATAGAAATGAATTTTGAATGTCAATACATGCAAACCATAACAGGATGACATATTTTGACCATGAGAGTTTAACCCTAGAAATGCAAAGTTTGTTTACCATATAGAAGTCAATATGTTACAAAATGTACAGTTATAAAGAGAAATTACAACATGGCATTCTCATGGGAATTGACATAGAAAAAGCACTTCGTAAATCTCAACACTTTTCATGATTAACAAATACACACGTTAAAAAAATAGAATTTAAATTTCTGTAACTTATAACCATTATCTACAAAGTCAGCAGCTAACATTGTATTTAATAATGGGAGACAAAACAAATGAACAAACAAAACAAAACAGCACAAGCAAAACAGTGCACACCTGCTTCAGAGGATGACCAAGCAAGAAAAAGAGAGAATAAAATATATGCAGAATGATTAGAAGAAAACCCAGCTTTCTCGTTTGCTAATTAAGTGATTTTATGTATTCTAAGGAACACTTAAACTGTTGCATGTGAAAATTTTATTAAGATTGTAAGGTTTTGTTCTATGCACCACTAATGATAGGAGCAAAATAAATTCAATGAAGCAATGACATATGGCAACAAAAAAGAATAAACTGCTTCAGAATCTCTCTCTATGTGTTTGTATTATATATTGTATATTATATATTGTATATATTATGTATGATGTATGAGGTATGATGTATGATGTATGATATATGATATATAATACATTATACATTATATTACATATTACACATTACACATTACACATTACATGTTACACATTACATGTTACATGTCACATGTTGCATATTGCATATTTCATATTACATATTATATATTATACATTATGTATTCTATGTTATATCTTATGTTTTATATATTATATATCATTTATTATGTATTATATATTACATATTATGTATTTCATATTGTGTATTGCATACTGTGTATATCAAATTGTGTACTATGTATTAAATATTATATATTAATTGTATAAGCCATGGACTGAGGATGCACTCCTTCCAAGTCCCCAAACCTGGGAACCTAAGCCACCAGTACAGTGGCATTAGGAAATAAGGTATTCTGACATATGATCAAAATCATGAGAGCGCTCTTAAAAACAAAATCAACTCCATTACTGAAGGTGGGATTTCCACTGCTCATCTTGGGAGGATCCAATAATAAAAGATCCCAGTGCTGTTTGAACTGTGACATCTATAGTCATCTGATAAAATTAATGGAATCAACACTTGAGGCAACAAGGCAGCTACAATCAGAATGAAATCCCAGCACTTCGTGTTCTTTTGTGTCCATATCCTTGACATGGGGCCACATTCCCACATGTCTCTACACGGGCATGATGATCATTAGAAGTATCTTTTTACATGACCTATCTCATTCTCCATCAACACTGACAGTAGAGAGACAAGTCATTATCCTAATAGCAGTCAAATGGTATTCTATCAAGAACAAAACCTTGCAGAAAAATAAATATTTCCCATAAAGCAATTGCCCATGATGATGAGATCACACCATAGATAGTGGTTCATCATCTTCCTGGAAGCCCAGTGTGCCACTTTATGAAAAGACTTCTCCTGATCACTCTGCAGAACCAGAGTTGAGACAGCCATGCCTCACCATGAAAAGGACTGCTGAGCTATATTCTATGCCATCCTTTAACTCTTCTTTTGTATAGGTGAATGAACCTAGCCTGTTAGGGCTGCCAGAGGTAGAGCTGTTCTTCTAAGACTCCAGTGATAGACACAGAAAGAAAACAGTCTCATTAACAGGAGTTACAGAACACATAGTTGGATGGTAAGCATCCTACAGTTTTCTATTGGAAGACTTATTAATATACAATGTATGCTGATTCTATGCAAATTCAGTATAGTCCCTAAAAGTTGATTTTTAATTAAATATTGGACTGAAAATACCTAAGTTATTTTGATGAATACTAACAAAATAGAACCCAGAGACATGGCTCAGAAGCTAAGAATGTTTGTTGCCTTTGATAAGGGCCTGAGTTTAGTTCTTACTACCCAAGTTCAGTGGTTCAAAATCACCTGTGACTAGTTCTAGGGTATCACACACCCTCTTCTGACCTCAAAAAGCACCTATACTAAAAGGTGCACAGCCTCATTCCCCAATACACATGCATAGATAGATAGATAGATAGATAGATAGATAGATAGATAGATAGATAGCCTTTAAAATGATGTTATAGGACTCAAGCATTCCAATTTTGAAAATTAACACAAAGCTACAATACAGAAAATCTTTCAGTCCTAAAGTACAAATAGACTAATAGAATATAATTGAGATAATAGAAATATAGAAATAGTGTTTTATTTATGTTAAATTGATATTTGACATGAAATTCCATAGCAATTTAATTTGAGAATCATGGTTTTACCCCATAGAATTAGAACTAACCAATATTAACAGGGGCAAGAATTCAATGGAAACTAGCATTATATACAAAATTAATTCAAAGTGAGTCACATATCTATAACTGTGAAAGTCAATAATAGTAACAAATGTAAGAGTAAATTTTGTGAACTTGGTTTACATTCATAATGTTATATGTGGAAGTCGAAATGTTATATGTGGGAGTCGAAAAAGATAAGAAAGTTAGACTCTCTTAGAAAGAAAATGAAAGTTTTGAAAATGGCAAGGCAGACCTTTAAACCATAAAACAACATGAAAAACCTTCGCTCTGCCCTCTCTTTCTAAACCTTTTCCTAATCTTTAACAGTGCTGAAGTAACCGATTTGTCCCATTGTGATTTACCACTCAGTTTTATTAGCAGCCGTGTGTAAGGCTGAATAGCTGAGAGTACTCTCTAGCTATGGAATTGTGCACACCTGCAGCTTTAAAGTCTAATGAAGAGAGCATCGTCTCTCTCATCTGCTTGTTAGTTTCTAACACTTTTGTTGGGGAGGCTGGTGCATGTGTGCTACAGCATGACTTTGGCGGGTAGAGGACAACTTGCAAGACACTAATTTTCTCCCTCCACCTTGTAGGTTCTAGGAATTGAACCTAGGTCAACATGCTTAGAGCCAAATACCTCTGACAGCTGAGATATCTTAATAATCCTCAATATAAATTATAACAGCTTGTTTGAATGATTTGTGGAGTGTGTGGGGCCTTGGAGGAGGTGAAATACCTGCAAAGTATGTTATTGTATAAACTCACTTAAAACACACATAATTATTATTTAATATCTATTTTCCCTCACACTTTAAGTAGCAAGGTCCCTGGATTTGGCTTTCTTTGATTATCACAATGTGGGGCTTTGCAGGGATAGGGTAACTTGTACTCTATTTGCTCTTCTAGGAAATGGGCTGGGTCTGTTTCTAAACATAATCCTAACCCTAGGCCCTCCCATACCCTCCCTTACAGTGACCCCACTCTAATCTTTTCAAGACAACACACATATTTTAACATAAGCTTTCCATGGGCATACACCCAATTCATGTCTAGCACTCTAAAAAGACCCGGTTCACATGGAAAAAACTAATCACTTAGCAATTAGAAAATTCCATGTTCATTGCTGTACTTAAAATTATGGTGATTATACAATTTTTGTTTGGGTTGTGTGTGTGTGTGTGTGTGTGTGTGTGCATGCATGCATGCTGTAACATGGTATGCATTTGGCAGTCAGTGGTCAACCTTCAGCATGAGTTATCTGCCTTTGTCTTGAAGGTCCAAAATATCCAATATAAATTTTCTGACAAGGCACCATGTGCCTTTATTAGTTGAACGATCTCTTCAGCCTTGGATTTTTTTATTTTCATTGACTCTTAGTATACCCATTGCTCAAGATTACTATGTGCTGTTCCTATACATGTAGAGATGGCACAAATCCCTACCTCACCCCTTAAGGGAATCTTTTTCTGAACATTCTGTATGAATTATTTCATGAGTTTGTCATACAAAGTTTAGTTTCTCTGATTCATTCTCCTCCATCCATAAACAGATCAGCCCATATAAATATTATGTCATTATCTTTTCTGTAATTGTTTAATTCACTCAGACTTTTCTCTGGACAAAATACATTAGAGTATTTAGTGTTGCAATAATATGTGAGCTGTGGATGATGCAATATTTCACTTTTATTGTGACTACATTCATTATTAAAATAGTTAATTGTGTTTTATGGTGCTGGAAAATATTCAAGTTACTTAAGACTGACAATTTCAAAATGTAATCTATAAATATAAACATAAATCTATTTGTTTTGACAATGGAGCAATTTTTCCATACTTTATTCCTTTAAAAGGGTATTATTTTAAAAAACTGAACAGTTTTTAATACTTTTCATACCAAGAAAGAAGCAGCATCAATTGCCATACAAAAGAAAAGAACATTGACTCAAGGCTGCAATGGGCAGTTTTATCTGCCAGTGTTTCTTCTGTCTTTTACAAAAAGATGGTATTTACTCCTGCAAAATGTGAAGGTATTTTTAATGAAATCCTTTAACCATACACCAAGGAGACCTCTTGATTCCTTCAAAATTGATAAGCCTTTCTTATGAGGTCCAAATTAAATTAGAAAATTAAATATGAATATTATTATTGACTAAAGGTTATGACATAATGTATTAATTTATGCAAGATATTGTATAAGACTTGTCTAAAGCAAGAAAATGTGATCAAAAGAAATATATATCAAAACCAATATATAAATAAACAGAAACCAACGAGATGACCAGAACAGAGCATAGAGTTCTATGTGTGAAACTTTAGTTTCCTTCATTTTTAAGTTATATTAGTAATTTTATTTTCCACTTGTCTATGTGTTATGTCTACATGCATCCATGTATGTTAGGATTAGTGTTTGTGTGTGTGTGTGTGTGTGTGTGTGTGTGTGTGTGTGTGTGTGTGTGTGTGTGTGTGTCTAGTCTAATGAACACATTTCTGTTTATGCTTATAGTTACAAGAGGTTGACACTAAGAGTTGTCTGTGTTCATTACACACCTTAAGCACTGAGGTAGGTTACCTCTTATTTGAAAGCAGAGACCACTGATTCTGCAAGTCTGGTTAGCAATCTTGCATGAGAGATTATTGTTTCTTGCTCCAAAGAGTACAATGAAATTACAGACAGGCCTTCACATACCATTCCTCATTTATATGGGTGCTGACCTCAAGTCCTCCATATCTAAACACTCCTTCCTCCCTTGGTATTTTTTGTTTGCCTGATAATGAAAAGCAGAACTGTTAGATACCACTCCTTCTAATAAGACACCAGGTGATAGAGGTTTGGGTTAAGGCTGCCAAGGTATTTTCCCCTTGGAAGAAGATATTGCTTTTGATCCAGGAAGTTAGCAGAATGTAAAATCACTCATGATTGCTGTTCTTCTGTTTTATTCTGCTTCAGTTAGTTCAGCATGTTTTACTGAGAATTTTCTGTCACCCAGGGCCTCTTAGCACATTTATAATGGTAAATGAAGTATTGGCTAAGGATTTTCTACAATGTACACATAAAGTAGTTTGTTATATGTTGCACAAAAATTGTTTGGGTTCATTAGCTTAAAAGGAAATGAACTGTGTTAGTTTAAAATCTCAGTTTCATTTCTGTAATACCATCACTTTGTCCACTCCAAATCCTAAATGAAGAAAGGAAGATTATTTCCATTGACAAGGCTGAATTTCTATGGAATAGTCTTAGATAACATTACTGGTCTTAATATAAGAAAGTAAATTAAAACTATTCATTTTCACATTATTTTAACTGCATCTATTCAGTTAATTTATTAATAAACTAAGGCAAATAATTAGATAATTCCTTTTTGTCATTGATTTCTAAATGGGCTTTAAATTTTCTAATAACTTCTATTTTCATAATTATAGAGAAAACCAAGTTATATTAATTTCTATTTCAGCTGATCAAATGTGAGACTACAGAGCTACAGCCTATTAAAAACCAACCATTTGTTACTAAGGGAATAGAATGCTAAAACCATGGGACTTGAGGAATAGCTCTGCAGCTAAGTGCATGTACTTCCTTGGAAAAAGGCTATTGTTCTATTCCAAAGACTTGTTCCATGCAGCTCACAACTACTTATAACTCCAGCTCCAGATGATTTAACATCTGCTTCTACACTCTGCAAGCACTGCACTCCCCCCAGACATGCATACTGGTTAGATATTCCTAAAGGTACAACGCTGTCACTGAAAACTAAGGAGAAAGCAACAGGAATTCAGTTGAGCCAAAGGCCCCTCAATGGGAGGGAATTCATGCCAAACACGACAAATTTAGCCAACTACCTACCCTTAGTAAGGTCACACAATCTAGAGAATAACTTACTACTACAATTTTGTAAGCCAAAGTAATTGTTAACTGCATTTTAAATATTTATTCTCATCTTCACAGGCAACTGGAGCACTTATTCATCATCAAAATCATGTTCTTCTTGTAGCAAAAGAGACTAGTACAAAAAAGACATAGCTAGTAAAAATGCATAGATCAATTGATGGATAGATCAATTAATGCATGGAAAGTAGACACCAGCAATGTAGAATAAGGATGCTAAGAATTTTAAGAATCACATGACTAGGGCAATCTGATATGAGAGAGTGTTGTCTAAAAGAAAAGAAGACTGGATGTGGAGAAGGAGATGGAAGAAGGCATGAGTCTGGAAGGAGCTGTAAAAGGAGTGTGGGTAAATGTGAGCAAAATGCATTGTATAAATTAACCATAGAATTAAGAAAAATACTGTTACTGACTTTTTAAACATTTTTTGATACTTATTTACATTTCAAATGTTTTCCCCTTTCCAGGTCACCCCTTTGGAACACCCCTATCCCATCTCCCCTCCACCTACCTCTATGAGGGAATTCCCCAACGCACCCACCCACTCCTGTCTTCCCTCCCTGGCATTCCCCTATACTGGGGCATCTAACACCCTCAGGACCAAGGGCCTCTCCTCCCACTGATTGCCAACAAGGCCCTCTTCTGTCACAAATGTGGCCAGCATCATAGGTCCCTCCATGTGTATTCTTTGGTTGGTGGTTTGGTCTCCAGGAGCACTGGGGGGTCAGGCCAGTTGACACTGTTGCTCCACCATGGGGCTACAAACTCCCTCAGCTCCTTCAGTCCCTTCTACAACTCCTCCATCTGGGACCACACGCCAAGTCCAATGGTTACAGTCAATTGAATCTTGGGTATTCTGAACATTTAAGCTAATATCCACTTATCAGTGAGTACATATCATGTTCGTTCTTTTGTGACTGAGTTACCTCACTCAGGATATTTTCAAGTTCCATCCATTTGCCTGCAATTTCATGAATTCATTGTTTTTAATAGCTGAGTATTATTCCATTGTGCAAATGTACCACATTTTCTGTATACATTTCTCTGTTGAGGGACATCTGGGTTGTTTCCAGCTTCTGACTATTATAAATATGGCTGCTCTGAACATAGTGGAGCATGTGTCCTTATTACATGTTGGAACATCTTCTGGGTATATGCCCAGGAGTGGAAAAGCTGGGTCCTCAGGTAGTATTATATCCATTTTTCTGAGGATCGGCCATCCACCAAACTGATTTCCAGAGTGGTTGTACCAGCTTGCAATCTCACCAGCAATGGAGGAGTGTTCCTCTTTCTCCACATCCTCTCCAGCTTCTGTTGTCAACTGAGCTTTTGATCTTAGCCACTCTGACTGGAGTGAGGTGGATATCTTCCTTTCCAATTTGTTCCCTTTGACCTCCTTTTGTTGTCTAATTGTTCTAGCTAGAATTTCAAGTACTATATTGACTAAATAAGGAGAGAAGGGTCAGCCTTGTCTAGTTCCTGATTTTAGTGGGATTGCTTCAAGTTTCTCTCCATTTAGTTTGATGTTGGCTACTGGTTTGCTGTATATTGCTTTTACTATGTTTAGGTATGGGCCTTGAATTCCTGATCTTTCTAAGACATTTATCATGAAGGGATGTTGAATTTTGTCAAATGATTTTTGAGCATCTAATGAAATGACCATGTGGTTTTTTCTTTGAGTTTGTTTATGTAGTGTATTACATTGATGGATTTCCAGTATTGGACCATCCCTGCATCCCTGGGATAAAGCATATTTGATGGTGGTGAATGATCATTTTGATGTGTTCTTGGATTCAGTTTGCAAGAATTTTATTGAGTATATTTTGTGTTGATATTCATAAGGAAAATTGGTCTGAAGTTTCCTTTCATTGTTGGTTCTTTGTGAGGTTTTGGTATCAGTGTAACTGTGGATTCATAGAGTGAATTGGGTAGTGTTTCTTCTGTTTTTATTTTGTGGAATAGTTTGAAGAGAATTGGTATCAGGTCTTCTTTGAAGGTATGATAGAATTCTGCACTAAATCCATCTGGCCCTGAGCTTGTTTTGCTTGAATGACTTTTAATGACTGCTTCTATTTCTTTAGGGGTTATGGGTCTGTTTAGATTGTTTATCTGATCCTGACTTAACTTTGGTATTTGATGTCTCTCTAGAAAATTCTCTATTTCATCCATATTTTCCAGTTTTGTTGAGTATAACCTTTTGTAGTAGGATCTGATGATTTTTTTTTAATTTCCTCAGAATCTGTTGTTATATCTCCCTTTTCATTTCTGATTTTGTTAATTTGGATACTGTCTCTGTGCCCTCTGGTTAGTCTGGCTAAGGGGTTATCTATTTTGTTGATTTTGTCAAAGAACCAGCTCCTAGTTTTGTTGACTCTTTTTACAGTTATTTTTGTTTTTACTTGGTTGATTTCAGCCCTGAGTTTGATTATTTCCTGCCTTCTATTCCTCTTGAGTTTATTAGCTTCTAATTGTTCTAGAACTTTCAGGTGTGCTGTTAAGCTGCTAGTGTATGCTCTCTCCAGTTTCTTTATGGAGGTACTCAGAACTATGAGTTTTCCTCTTAACACTGCTTTCATTGTATCCCATATGTTTGGATATGTTGTACTTTCATTTTCAGAAAATTCTAGGAAGTCATTAATTTCTTTCTTTATTTCTTTCTTGACCAAGTTATCATTGAGTAGAGTGTTGTTTAGCTTTCATGTGAGTGTGGGTTTTTTTTTTTGTTGTTGTTGCCATTGAAGACCAGACTGAATCAGTAGTGATCTGATAGTAAGCATGGGATTATTTCAGTCTTCTTATATCTGTTAAGGTTTGTTTTGTAACCAATTATATGGTCAGTTTTGGAGAAGGTACCATGAGGTGCTAAAAAGAAGGTATATTCTTTTGATTTAGGATGAAATGTTCTATAAATATCTGTTAAATCCATTTGGTCCATAACTTCTGTTAGTTTCACTGTGTCTCTGTTTAGTTTGTGATTCCAAGATCTGTCCATTGATGATAGTCGGATGTTGAAGTCTCCCACTATTATTGTGTGAGGTGTAATGTGTGCTTTGACCTTTAGTAAAGTTTCTTTTATGAATGTTGGTGCCCTTGCATTTGGAGCATAGATGCTCAGAATTGAGAGTTCTTCTTGGTAGATGTTTCCTTTGATGAGGATGAAGTGTCCTTCCTTATATTTTTGATGACTTTTGGTTAAAAGATGATTTTATCCAATATTAGAATGGCTACTCCAGCCTGTTTTTTGGAACCATTTGCCTGGAAAATTGCTTTCCAGCCCTTTACTCTGAGGTAGTGTTTGTCTTTAACTGTGAGGTTTGTTTCCTGAATGCAGCAAAATGCTGGGTCCTGTTTATATATCCAATCTGTTAGCCTATGTCTTTTTATTGGGGAATTGAGTTCATTGATGTTAAAAGATGTTAAGGAATAGTGATTGGTAATTCCGTTATTTTTGATGTTATTTTTATGGTTGTGTGGCTATCTTCTTTTGAGTTTGTTGAAAGATTACTTTTTTGCTTTTTCTAGGGTGTAGTTTCCATCCTTGTGTTGACATTTTCCATCTATTATCCTTTGTAGGGATGGGTTTATGGAAACATACTGTGTAAATTTGGTTTTGTCATAGAATATTTTGGTTTCACCATCTATGGTAATTGGGAGTTTTGCCTGGTATAGCAGACTGAGCTGGCAGTTGTGTTCTCTTAGGGTCTGTATGAGTTCTGCCCAGGATCTTCTAGCTTTCATAGTCTCTGGTGAGAAGTCTGGTGTAATTATGGTAGATCTGCCTTTATATATTACTTGACCTTTTTCCCTTACTGCTTTTAATATTCTTTCCTTGTTTTGGCATTTGGTGTTTTGACTATAATTTGATGGGAAGAATTTCTTTTCTGGTTCAATCTATTTGGAGCTCTATAGGCTTCTTGAATGTTTATGTTCATCACTTTCTTTAGGTTAGGAGAGCTTTCTTCTATAATTTTGTTGAAGATATATACTGGCCCTTTAAGTTGGGAATCTTCACTCTCTTCTATATCTATTATCCTTAGGTTTGGTCTTCTCATTGTATCCTGGATGTCCTGTAAGTTTTGAGTTAGGAACTTTTTGCATTTTGCATTTTCTTTGACTGTTGTTTCAATGTTTTCTATGGTTTCTTCTGCACCTGAGATTCTCTCTTCTATCTCTTGTATTCTGTTGGTGATGCTTACATCAATGACTCTTGATCTCTTTCCTAGGTTTTCTAACTCCAGGGTTGTCTCCCTTTGTGATTTCTTTATTGTTTCTATTTCTATTTTTAGCTCCTGTATAGTTTTGTGCATTTCTTTTATCTGTTTGATTGAGGTTTCCTTTAATTCTTTAATGGATTTTTGTGTCTCCTCTTTAAGGGCTTCTAGTTGTTTATCTCTGTTCTCTTGCATTTCTTGAAGGGTGTTAATTTCTTTCTTAAAGTCTTCTATCATCAACATGAGAAATGATTTTAAATCTGAGTCTTGCTTTTCTGGTGTGTTGGGGTATCCAAGGCTAGCTCTGGTTGGAGAACTGGGTTCTGATGATGCTAAGTTATCTTGGTTTCTGTTCCTTATGTTCTTGCCCTTGACTTTCACCATCTGATTATCTCTGGTGTTAGCTGGTCTTGCTTGTCCTTCCTGCAAGCCTCTGCATCAGTACTCCTTGAGGACAGCTCTTTCTGAGTGGAATTTGGATTTGGAAAGCTGTGGTACTGGATCAGCTCTGGGGTGCAGACAAAAACCAGAAGGATTCTTTCCCTAGCTGTTCTTTGGTTCCTATGTCCTGCTGGCTCTGCAAGGGTCCTTCTTGATCCAGAAATTTGAACAGAAATGGTGGTCTTGCCTATGTTCTAAGGTGTGTAGGCACTCCTGGGAGACAAGCTCTCTCCTGGCACTATTTGAATATGGAGCCCTCTGTCACAGGATCAGCTCTCCAGCCATAGAAGGAAACCGGAAGACCATGCCTCAGTCCCTGTGTACTGAGGCTTCTGGGTGGGTCGCTCTGAGCAGAGGCGCCCGTCTTACCCCTGCTCACAGGCTTGTCCACATTCCTTGGAGGCTAGCTTTCTCCTGGCACTATTCTCTATGGAGTCCTGTGTCCCAGGCTGTAGTCCCCAGCCACAGATGGAAACAAGAAGGCTCCTGTCCCCAGCTGCTCCTCAGTCCCTGAGTCCTGAGGGTTCCTGGTTTGTCCTGCTGAGCAATGGTGCTTGTCTTACTTCCATTCACAGGCTTGTCCACATTCCTGGGAGGCTAGCTTTCTCCTGGTGTTATTTGGCCATGGAGCCCTGTGGCTCAGACTGAGATCCCCAGTCATAGATCGTTGTTGACATTTTTAAATACTAGTGACACTTTGTCCTTTCAGTGCATTCATGTTGCATAATACTGAGGCTTAAAATATGATGGCATTGAACATGTCTTCTGCACAAATCATGTGTGCAAATACAAATAACACAACTAAAATGAATAATAGCAAATCATTACAAAGTAAGTAACTTAAATATCCTAAAAATTATGTGTGGCTTCATGAGAAAGGAAGCATATGGATTGTCTCTTGCCTTTTGATGCTGATTCAAATTACTTTTGCATTTTCAGAACAATAATTTAAACATCGGGATTTATTTCTTGTCTCACTACTTCAATACTACATTTCTCATTTCCCTCTTTTCTCCTCTCCTTCTTGCAGATGAATAAGATGTCAAAGGCCAGCAATGTAACAACCATGTATGTGTAAGGAGATAATGACTAGTTTTGAAAAGTTAGTGATAAAAAAAAAAAAAAAGTTAGTAATCATCGTATGTAATCCACATGAAAATTCTACAGATATGAGAATCATCAGGATACCTTGAATCATAAAGTGAAGAAGGACTTTACCCATAGGAAAGAAATTAAAGTTTGTTTTTCATTGCCAGTTCCACTGAGACTGTAGTCCATGTTATTAAACAGGTTAAAATATCATTTGTACTGTTTTGTCATTGAGTGTCAAGAAAAGTTGGTTGATAGGTTTTGGTTTGGTTTTGGTTTGGTTTTAGTTTTTCTAATTAACAAGCCATATGTTTATCACCTCCTCCTCTCCTGGAAGATTTTGATAATTAAAACAGGAATATCTTTCCATTATATTGATAAATTATGTAGGTTCTACATTCATTGCTTTCCACTTTTAATTAAAAGATTGTCACTAGAGTTTTGCTGTTCCCACTCTAGGAACAATCTGTGAACCCCCTAATAGAGAGCTATCAAACACTAGTCACATCTTTCCAAGGTGAGAGAAGAGACTATTCTCAGAAGTTTTAAGGTCAAACAGTATTTTGCATTTTTCCATTTCAAAGCTGAGAGAAAAAGTGGATCATGGCAGGGGCCATGAGGATGAACACACATGACTTACAAACATACCACTCAACAAAGAAGAAAAGGAAGAACAACTCAAAGTACTCATGCTGTTAAATCCATAGCCTTAAGTGACTTCAAGGAAGAATATTAACACTATTAAGTTATAAAATTTTAACTCGCTTGAAGCATCCCAGGAAAAAGAAGAATGTGTTTTATGTTCTTTACTTAACAAAGGCTGTTTTTATATTAAGAAGACACAACAAAAATTAACTTAAAAAATGAATGCCAAGAAAAAAATCCACATAAAGAGAAAAGATTTTATCAGATACAAAATACCTTTAGTGCAAAAGGTATTTATCTTTAGTTAAGATATTTCATTCATTTCTAGGTAATTTAAATTTTGCTGTATTTTAAAGGCCTATTTTAAAACATGCTCTAAAGTATATTTTTTGTTTTTATTTTTTGAGTTTATAATACAGTTATAACATTTTATAGTTATATGATTTTCATACTGATCCTTAAGTACAGGCAGAAAACTCAACTCATATAAAGGCAGAGATCAAGTGACCATGTGGTGCTCATTTATAGCTTATCCATTTACAGCACAAATACTGGACATGAGGCTGAGGACTTCATGGAAGAAGATGCAGAAAGTTTATTAGAGCCAGAGGAACAGACTTTTGCTGAGAGTGTGTCTCTTTGAAATGTCAGGAAAGCTATGGATTATAATCAAGACAACTTCTTGCAGAATTGAGTAAGGATGATTCCAGTAGGCATGTCAACTTGGAAGGGGAAGGCTCATGGGGTCTCAACCCTACTCAAAGAACTATAGGCAACTAAGGAATTCTAAGAATAGGAAAAAGGGTCTTCACCAGGGACGAGCACCAATGGGTTATCCTTTTGGGAACTTCTATTCCCATAATAGATTACTGTCATGAATTGTGTACTTTATTGTAGGTTTGTAACAACAGTTAAATATAAGGAAGTTGCTAAATTCAAATCATGATATTGATAGGTAAATAAACAAAGAACTTCTCATGTGGCTACTGAAAAGGAATTAAATACATTCAAATAGTTAGCAGTATTTAACTCTCAGGCATAAAATCAAATCAAGGCTAAAATTCACAACATCAAAGGCCCTGCAAAACAGAAAGCCATTAATGGTAGAAATTATATTCTTCAGATGACAGTGGCATGTATGTTAAATTTCAGTGCTTTAATTAAACTTCGATGCCATTGCTGTTGTCATCATCACTATTGGCAGAAGTAGGGATTGAATCTAGAGCCTTACACATAATATTATGCATCCTATTAGTGAACACTGGCCATATCCTATGTAAATTAGTAGTTTACTAGCTGAGGCAGTTTTGCAAGACATAAATTAACCATTGGTTCTCAGGAAAGAAATCAATAATTCCCTTGTGTAACCTGCTGGTAAAGGAATAATACGGAGCATTGGAGCAATGTGGTGAGAGGGATGATCAAGATGCTTGTCCAGTATAATTTGCTTGATAAATGAAATCAGAAAGTTACAGAAAATTTTGATCTTTTTGTTTCTGTGGAGAATCCATGTGTAAATTCAGATTTCGCATAGCAAACATGTAATCACCCATGCAAATAGGTAAAGGACCATCATATTTCAAACCATACAAATTCAAATGGAATCTGGGCAAAGCTTACTTTTCATTATATAGCAAGTTTCTTCATGGACATTTATAACAAATCTATTGTTTTTTAAAGGCTATTTAAAACACTAACATGACAATTTTCCCCATATTTTATTGGTTCTTATATTTATTTACATTTCAAATGTTAACCCCTCCTTTCTCCCCCTACCTCTATGAGTGTGCTCCCTACATGCTCAGCCACTCTTGTCTCAGCACCCTAGAATTCCCCTACCTTGGGAGCCTCCACCACATGAAGGACAGACCCTGACAGTGATGCCCAATAAGGCAATCCTCTGCTACATATCCAGCTGGAGCCATAGGTTCTTCCCCCTCCCCCCCATGTGTAATCTTTGTTTGGTGGTTTAGTGCCTCGGAACTCTGAGGAGTCTGATTGGTTGATATTGTTCTTCCTGTGGGTTTGCAAACCCCTTCAGATCCTTCAGGCCTTTCCCTAACTCCTCCATTGGGGTCCCTGCACTCAGTCCAATGGCTGACTGCATGCATCCACATCTGTATTGGTCAGGTTCTAACAGAGCCTCTCACAGGACAGCTTTACCAGGCTCCTTTCAGCAAGCACTTCTTGACAGCAGCAATATGAATCCCTGGGTGGGGCAGTCTCTGGATGGCTTTTCCTTCAGTCTCTGCTCCACTCTTTTAACTTCTTTTGACAGGAGGAATTCTGGATTAATATTTTGAGGTGGGTGGGTGCCCCTATCCCTCAAATGGGTGCCATGCCTATCCACTGGATATGATCTCTACAGGTTCCATCTCCCCTTTGTTGGCTAATGTCTAGCCAGAGCAATTAGGCAACAAAAGGAGATCAAAGTGATACAAATTGGATAGAAAGAAATCAAGATATCACTATTTGCAGATGACATGATAGTATATATGAGTGACCCAAAAAAATCTACAGCTGATAAACAACTTCAGCAAAGTGGCTGGATACAAAATTAACTCAAACAAATCAGTAGCTTTCCTCTACTCAAGGATAAACAGGCTGAGAAAGAAATTAGGAAAAGGACACCCTTTACACAAATAATATGAAATATCTTGGTGTGACACTAACTAACCAAGTGAAAGATCTGTATGACAAGAACTTCACGTCTCTGAATAAAGACATGGAAGAAGACCTCAGAAGATGGAAAGCTCTCCCATGCTTATGGATTGTCGGGATTTATATAGTACAAACAGCCATCTTGCCAAAAGCAATCTACAGATTCAATACAATCCCCATCAAAATTCCAACACAGAGATTGAAAGAGCAATTCTCAAATTTATCTCGAATAACACAAAACCCAGGATAGCAAAAACCTCAAAAGATGGGAAAGAACCTCAAACACATTGGCATAGAGGAAAATTTCCTGAACAGAACACCAATGGCTTATGTTCTAAAATCAAGAAACATGACATTTCTCAAGCAAATCTTTTTTCATGGTCATTGTAGTGCAGTGATCCAGAACAGGGAGGTCTAAGTAGGAGGTGATTGGCTGGTCCTCGAACATTCCAGGTTGTTTTTGTTATTTTAACATCTATTTTAAAGATCAACATATTTTCATTTCAGATATTACATTTTAATATTATTGCTACAGTTTTATACCTTATTTTATAAATCAGAGTTTCAGTATATAACTCTGACTGGCTTGGAACTCACAGAGATGTGCTTAGCTCTACCATCCAAGTCCTAGGATTAAATCACACCCAACCATTATTTCCAATTTCTATGGAAGTCATGAAACATAAGGCTCAATTGTCAACAGTTTAAGGTAAAAAATATTATTCCTGAGTTCCTTAAAGTGAAATTAATTAAAATCATAAGGAGGTACAGTCAAGAATCATGAGATTGGTATATAAAAACTAATAGGTATAGATTATTACCTTTCAGTTACAGTAAATATGTGGCTTTAATGTGCTTTAATACAATAGTTTAATCCTATTATCCCAGGATAAAATTTTGTTCTCATTATGTATATAAAATATAAAACTTGAAAACAAAGGAGATCAATAGTCAGTTACAGATTTTGTATGGTGCTGTTTATAAAAGACTGATTAAATTATTTTCTGATGAGGTCGAGGCAGAAAAATCAATTAGTTGGAGATAAATAATTGAACATCAGCAGTTGTTATCAGTTTGGGCTCCTTTCCAACAGAGACAGAGTCAATGCTTGTACTTTGGAGCGGTTTCATTTGAGCATCATTGGGATAAGTCAGCCATCTTTTCACATTTCCTTAAACCCATCTTGAAAATTAGTCTCTGTCCTGATGAGTGCAATGTTTCAAGAAACATCTTTGTATGACTAGTCTCTGAGAGAGAGCCTCTGTGTGTATCCCAAGCATCAATTCCCGTTAGGTAGCTTTTTTATAACGTTGTCATTATAATTTGTCAATTTCTTTTCATTGTGATTCTAAATGACCCTTGGGTACAAAGATATTTGCAGCCTTAGTTGCCATTAGAATGAGACAATAATGGAAAATTAGCAAGAATTTACAGTGAAAGCATTTATTCTACATCAGCTTTGCAAAGTCATTCAAAGTCACACATCAAAGTGATTGTAAACAGACACTTATTCGTGATCACATTCAATAGTCTTTTGTAAGCAAAAGTACTATAAACAAATCATGAAAAAATTAATATGCAGCAGTGCACAATATTACTCTCTAGCTAAAATTATTTCAAATTTTAAAAGAGTGACAAGGTCTGAGAATTTTCTAGAAATATACTCATTAAAATCAAACTGGGTGTTCAACTCGATATATTCAACTTTGTCACTGTTACATAAATAAAATGAATAAGAAATAAATAATGAATAGGTAAAAAAAAATGAATAAAATTTAAATCTTTATCCTGACATTTTTAAATCCCCAAATCTATCTCTGAGGAAATGAAAACAGTAGCAAGAATCAATGAGAGATTCAGAAGCCAAAGTCAATGAAGAAATAATTTGTTGTTTTCAAAGCCCAAGATACCAATTATCATCAAGGTGAGAACATTTCCCACTTACTGAAAATGATTTGAACCTAGGTTTCCTATTGGGTGTCACTAAGATGCATATTAGTTGACTCAAAAATCAGAGGCAATTGAAAGAAGAAAAGGTGCCTTAATTATCCCACTTTGGGATCTTGGAAAATCAAAACATCTAACTTCCCACTTGACTGCACTACACATAGAAAGCTTATTTTTCTCATTTGCCTCCATTTTGATGAGTTGAGAATAAATAGTGTTGAGATATTTTGTCACACCTGTTACTATTTCATTATGAAGGAAATAAGTCATAGGAAAATGCATTCAAATAGACAGAAATAGAGTTGAATATCTCTCGGTACCACATAAATCAGTATTGATTGTCTAAACTTAAAAGTGCATTTTATCATGAACAACCAAAGCAGTTTCTAAAAGATCATTTTACTTTGGATATAGAAATTCTAAATTTCTAAAAATTTCCACGGTGAGCAGGTATTAAAGTTGCCGACCTAAGGACCAGACTGCAAGGAACGAGGCAAGAATCCTTTGTTTTGTTGTTCTGCTCTCTTAACCACTGAGCTATATCCCCAGCCAAGCAACCTCAATTTCAGACAGAGGACCTATGATTGACTGAACCCCTAACTCAGTTCTTCAGCTACTGTGATATGGTGCCCAGTTACAGGGACTCTCATGTCTTTACCTCCACAACAGTGGGGCAGTAGGCACGCATTGCTGCTGGGCTTCTAGATGTGTACACGGCCATCGTAATACGATGCTTTTGCAGAAAGTACCTAACAACCACCATGTCAATCCATATTCTTTTTTTATTGGTGATTTTATTTATTTACATTTCACATGCTATCCCCCTGCCAAGTTTCCCCTCTGAAAACCCCCTATTCCATCCCCCCTTTCCTCTGCTTCTGTGAGGGTGCTCCCCTACCCACACACCCACTCCCACCTCACTGCCGTATCATCCACCTACACTGGGGCATCAAGCCTCCACAGGACCAAGGGGTTTCCCTCCCACTGATATCAGATAAGGGAATCCTCTGCTACATGTGCAGCTGGAGCTGTGGGTCCCTCCATGTGTTGGTGGTTTAGTTGGTGGTTTCGTTCCCAGGAGCTTTGGGGGGGTCTGATTGGTTGATGTTGTTCTTCTTATAGGGTTGCAAACACCTCCAGCTCCTTTAGTCTATCCCTAACTCTTCCACTGGGATTCCTGTGCTTAGTGTGATGGTTAGCTATCAACAGCCACATTTGTATTGGTCAGGCTCTGGAACAGCCTCTCAGGGGACAGCCATACCAGGCTCCTGTCAGCAAGCGCTTCTTCATATCACCAATCGCTTCCGGGTTTGGTGTCTGCAGATGGGATGGCTTTCTTTCCTAAGTTAATCGTAGCCCTAGGGATCCATGAGCATAGAAGAGGCAAGGGCAGGACCATAAGCAACGGAAATGAACGCTACTTTGCATAGATCCTTATTCTTAATTTTTAAGATATTAATTTGAAAAGGGCATAATTGAAAAATATTATTTTCTTAATCTTTTATTTTTCTTTTGTTATTCTTTGTTTTGAATTTTGGGCTTGGGGCCTCACTTTGCCCAGGCTATCCTCAAGTTCTCAGGTACTCAATACTAACCTTGAACTCATGTTCCTTTTGTCTTTACCTCCTGAAAGTTGGGAAAATAGGCATGTACCAGCAAAGTGGGCTTCTCTAGGGATTAAACCTGAGACCTGCTTAGTGGTAGATGAATGCTTTTATCAAGTGAGTTATACCCATATTTCTAGGCAGCTATACTTTTTTTAGACAGGGTCTCACTATCACTGATTGGCTTGGGACTTTCCACGTAGATCAGGCATGACTTAACCTCACAGAGATTACCCTGCCACCGCCTTTTCACTGCTGATTGAATGTTATATGCCACCAAACCTACCTCAGTTACATATGTTTCATGAGATTTTTAAAATAGATTAGGATAGCCTCTTTCTAGTTGTGATTGGAGAATTATATTTTACATAAACTGATGCCTAAATTTATCAAAGGTCTATGTATTATTAGAGTGTTTGTTCTCTATGATAAATCAGTCACAAGCTCTTAAAATTATTTCAGGCATTAAATCTAGAGTCCACGGTTACCTAATTTGGGTCTTTCACTTCTAAAGTAGTGGTATCCTGCTATGTAACTCACTATCATGAGTGACTATCCACAAGCTAAGTATCTGCCATCTTGGATAGTTCACGGTGTGCCCTCTTCTGCAAAAGATCATCTCAGCTGAGCATGCTGACAATGGGCACAACCTCAAGAGGAGTGAAGTAAAACCGACCCTCATCAGAGGACCAAACTTCTCTATAGAACCTTCACCGTGCACAAGGCCTGGAGCTTAGAGAATGCTAGAGGATGGGAGAATGGCTACTAGGAAGCCTTCCTGGGTGGTGGCTTAGGCTTTTCAAGGGCACCCTTTTTGGACAGCCATCATAAATAATACCTCACCTAGGCTTTGAAATAGAAGCCCAATAAGTTAATTCATATTCCAGACTGAACATTAGTGAGAATGTACCTAAATTTGTCCTTTGGAGCTCAGGAAGAGGAGTAAAAATTGTTTTATGTCTCTCTAAGAAAGTATTTTAATACCATTCACCAATAGGCTTGAATTTGTCATTTATTATTATATGATATTTTAACCTTCTGTTATATACAAATGCATAATTGCTCTAAAATGTCTTTTTATGTTTTAAGTCTAATGCCATCTATTGTGTCTGACCATGCAAAGTTTTTGTTGCCAGTGTTGTCTTTTTGGAACACCCATTAAATCATAGGTATCCATTTATAATAGAGCACTTGTTATAAATTAGATAAATTAAATTATATCAAATAAAGTAATTATATCCCAAACATTATAGATTTTCATACAGAATTATTACTCCTTTATAAGCACTTATAAAGCCATATTTTCTTCACATTTTTCACATTTTTAATTTTCAGAGGTATTTTTAGAATTTTGTGAATTCCTTGAGAATTTCTTATTAACATACCATTCAAAAAACATTTTCAAAATATTAATTATATCAGCAATATCTTAATCCTTGCTTATCCTTTAGCAGTATAATATAATGGCATTATTATACTCAAGGTTGGTTGCCATGATTCTCATTTCTTGACATTCATTATGATTTTTATGCATTTTAAATGTTTAAGTTTTATGTGTATGAGTATCTGCAAGCAGATATACTAAGTGATGCAGTCGTCTTCTGAGTAGGCCTGGAGACCACATCAGAATCCCTGAAATAGGAATTATAGGTAGTTGTAGGCCTCTTAAAGTGGGAGCCTGGGAGCAAACCCCAGTCTGCTGCAAGAGAAGTAAATGCTCTTACCCACCTGAGCCATCTTTTCAACTCCATGAATTAAGTGCAAAACCAGCAGATTTTGTCATCATCAGCTTGAAGGGATAATGAAATAAACAGGAGTTGAGAAGGGAATGATGAATTTTTATACATGATGATCAGATTGTGAGCTAGCCAGTACCAGTTCTCTTTGAAAACGTAAATTTTCTTCCTAGAATCTCACCTACATCTTTCCCTGATCTTTATTCCTCTGCCGTCCCTTGTTCCTCCTCCCTTCCATTTGTTTGGGGGATCCTGTTATTCAGGTAGCAGTTTCCTGTGACTGGATGGCTTTCTGAGCCTAGTGCAAAACAAAGGACTCCCTTTCTTAGCAGGGCTTCCCTGCCTCTGCTTATCTTTGTGTAGAGAGTGTCCCTGAACACAAGTGGCTAGTCATGGCTGGCCTTGTCTGAAAAGCATCCTCTTATAGAGCTCTCTGCAAAGATGCACAACACAGCACAACAACTCCCTCTGCTTCTACCCACATAGGTGCTGTATTAAAACCAATCAGCCCTTCCTGCATGCTTGATGCCAAGCACTTCACAGGAGGGCAGAATTAGAATACAAAAAGCCCCAGGGCTGTCCACAACATGTGGTTTTATTTCTGTGTCTTCAATTCTATACCGTTGATCAATGTGCCTGCCTCTGTACCAATACCATGCAGTTTTTATCACTACTGCTCTGTAGTAAATCTTGAGGTCAGGAATGTTGATTCCCCCAGTCATTCTTTTATTGTTAAGAATTGTTTTTGCTATTCTGTTTTTGTTTTTGTTTTGTTTTGTTTTGTTTTGCTTTTTGCCTTTCCAGATGAATTTGAGAATTTCTCTTTCCATGTCTTTGAAGAATTATGTTGGGATTTTGATAGGGATTGCATTGAATCTGTACATTGGCTTTGGTAGGATGGCAATTTTTACTATATAAATTCTGCCAAACCATGACCATGGGCGATCTCTCCATTTTCTGATATCTTTTTGGATTCTTTTTTGAGAGACTTGGAGTTATTGCTATACAGGTTAGAGTTGTTTGGTTACAGTTACCCGAAGATATTTTATATTACTTGTGTCTATTTGTGAAGGGAATTGTTTCCCTAATTTTTTTCTCAGCCTGTTTATCATTTGGATAAAGGAAGGCTACTGATTTATTTGAGTTAATTTTATACCCGACCACTTTGCTGAAGTTGTTTATCAGCTGGAGAAGTTCTCTGGTAGATTTTTTGGGGTCGCCTATGTATATTATCATATCATCTGCAAATAGTGATACCTTTATTTCATTTTTGCCAATTTGTATTCCCTTGATGTCTTTTTGATGTCTTAATTTTCTAGCTAGCACATTGAGTACTATATTGAATAGATATGGGGAGAGTGGGCATCCTTCTCTTGTCCCTAATTTCAGTGGGATTGCTTCAAGTATGTCTCCATTTAATTTGATATTGGCTGTTGGTTTACAGTAAATTGCTTTTATCATGTTTAGGTACAGACCTAGAATTCCTAATCTCTCCAATACATTTAACATGAAGGGGTATTGTACATTGTCAAATGCTTTTTCTGCATCTAAGGAGGTGATCATGTGATTTTTCTTTGAGTTTGTTTATGTAGGGGAATATGTTAATGGATTTTCATATATTGAACCAACCTTGCATTCCTGGGATGAAGCTTACTTGATCGTGGTGAATGGTGGTTTTTATGGGTTCTTAGATTCAGTTTGCAGGAATTTATTGAGTATTTTTGCATCGATATTCATTATCGAGATTAGTCTGAAGTTCTCCTTTTTTGTTGAGTCCTTGTGTAGTTTAGGTATCAAAGTAATTGTGGTTTCATGGAATGAATTATATAGTGTTCCTTCTGATTTTATTTTATGGAATAGTTTGAGGAATATTGGTATCAAGTCTTCTTTGAAAGTCTGGTAGAAATCTGAACTAAATCCATCTGGACCTGGGCTTTTTTTGGTTGGGTGGTTTTTAATGAAATCTATTTCCTTGAGAGATACGGGCCAGTTTAGATAGTTTACCTGCTCTTGATTTAATTTTGGTATGTCATATCTGTCTAGAAAATCATCCATTTCATCTAGATTTTCCAGTTTTGTTGAATATAGGTTTTTATAGTAGGATCTGATGATTTTTTGAATTTCCTCCATTTCTATTGTTATGTCTCCATTTTCATTTCTAATTTTGTTAATTTGGATACTGCCTCTAGGCCCTTTATTTAGTTTAGCTAGGGTTTTATCTATCTTATTGATTCTGTCAAAGAACCAGTTTTTGGTTTTATGAATTCTTTATATTGTTTCCTTTGTTTCTATTAGGTTGATTTCAGCCCTGAGTTTGACAATTTCCTGAGTTTGCTTCTTTTTGTTCTAGAGCTCTCAGGTGTGCTGTTAAGTTGTTAGTGAAAGACCTCTCCAGTTTCCTTACCAGGGCACTTAGTGCTATGAATTTTCCTCTTAGCACTGCTTTCATTGTGTACCATAAGTTTAGGTAAGATGTGTCAACATTTTCATTAAATTCCAGAAAGTCTTTATTTATTTCTTCCCTGAACAAGTCATCATTGAGTAGAGAGTTGTTCAGTTTCCATGACTGTGTGGGCTTTCTGTTGTTTTTGCTGTTATTGAAGACCAGCATTAGGCCATTCTGATCTGAGAGGATGCATGGGATTATTTCAATTTTCTTATAATCGTTGTGACCAATATGTTGTTTTGTGAACAATTATATGGTTGATTTTGGAGAAGGTACCATGAGGTGCTGATAATAAGGTGTATTCTTTTGTTTTAGGGTGAAGTGTTTTGTAGATATCTGTTATATCTGTTAAATCCATTTGATTCATAAGCTCTCTTACTTTCACTGTGTCTCTGTTTATTTTCTGTTTCAATGACCTGTCCATTGGTAAAAGTGGGGTGTTGAACTCTCCCACTATTCCTGTGTGGGGTGCAATGTGTGCTTTGAGCTTTGGTAAGGTTTCTTTTATGAACGTGGGTGCCCTGCATTCGGGGCGCAGATGCTCAGAACTGAGACAGTCTCTTGGTGGACTTTTCCCTTGATGACTATGAAGTGTGCTTTTTCATAATGCTTGATAAATTTTGGTTGAAAGTCTATTTTATTGGATATTAGGATGGCAACTCCAGCTAGTTGCCTGAGACCATTTGCTTGGAAGACCTTTTTACATCCTTTTACTTTGAGATGGTGTCTATTGTTGTTATTGAAATGTGTTTCTTGTATGTAGCAAAATGCTGGATCTTGTTTGCATACCCAGTCTGTTAGCGTATGTCTTTTTATAGGTGAGTTGAGTCCATTAATATTGAGAGATTTTAAAGAGAGCTGGCTGTTAGTTTCTGATATGTTTATTTTTATAGGTGGCTTTATGTGCCTGTGGTTCTCTCCTTTTGGCTTTGTTGTGAGATGCTTAATATCTTGTCCTTTCTTTGGTGCAGGTACCTTCCTTGTGTTGGAGTTTTCCTTCTAGAAACCTCTGTTGGGCTGGATTGGTAGATAGATACTGTTTGAATTTTCTTTTGTCCTGGAATATTTTGGTTTCTTCATCTATGTTGATTAAGAGTTTTACTGGGTATAGTAGCCTGGGCTAGCATTTGTGTTCTCTTAGAATCTGCATGGCTTCTGACCAGGTTCTTCTGACTTTTAGAGTCTCTGTTGAGAAGTCTGCTGTTATTCTGATAGGTCTACCTTTGTATGTTTCTTGGCCCTTTTCCCTTGCAGCTTTTAATATTCTTTCTTTGATCTGTGTGTTTAGTGTTTTGATTATTATGTGACAAGAGGATTTTCTTTTCTGATCTCATTTATTTGCTATTCTATAAGGTTCTTGTACCTTTATGGCCATCTCTTTCTTTACACTGGGGAACTTTTCTTTTTTGTTTTTTAATTTATTTTTTGATACTTTATTTACATTTCCAATGTTTCTCCTTTTCTAGGTCTCCTCTTTGGAAACCCCCTATCCCCTCCCCCTCCCCGCCTCTATGAGGGAATTCCGCCTCCCACCCACCCGCCCACCCATTCCCCTATTCCCACCTTGACATTCCTCTTTACTGGGGCCTCTAATACCCAAGGGCCTCTCCTCTCCCTGATGGCCAACGAGGCCATACTCTGCCACATATGTGGTCCAAACCATGGGTCCCTCGATGTGTATTCTTTGGTTAGTGGTTCAAACTCCAGGACGACCAGGGGACGGGTCAGGCCTGTTGACACTGTTGCTCCCTCCATGGGGCTGCAAACTCCCTCAGCTCCTTCAGACCTTTCTCCAACTCCTCCATCTGGGACCTCACTCTCAGTCCAGCGATTACTGTAAAGTGAAACTTGGACATTCTCAACTTTTGGGCTAATATCCGCTTATCAGTGAGAACATACCCTGTTCGTTCTTTTGTGACTGAGTTACCTCGCTCAGGATGATATTTTCAAGTTCCATCCATTTGCCTGCAAATTTCATGAAGTCATTGTTTTTAATAGCTGAGTAGTACTCCATTGTGTAGATGTACCACATTTTCTGTATCCATTCCTCTGATGAGGGACATCTGGGTTGTTTCCAGCTTCTGGCTATTAT